>BSYO01000003.1:14025789-14334869 GCA_033239525.1 Nepenthes gracilis | reverse complement strand
CAAGGATAGATTGTGTTTACTCCACACAATCCAAGGCCAGTATCGGTCATATCATATGATTTCCTCCTTGTACAATGCCCCGAGGACGGCGGTCATATCATATGATTTCCTCCTTGTACAACGCCCCGAGGACGGCGGTCATATCATATCATTTCCTCCTTGTACAATGCCCCGAGGACGGCGGTCATATCATATCATTTCCTCCTTGTACAATGCCCCGAGGACGGCGGTCATATCATATGATTTCCTCCTTGTACAACGCCCCGAGGACGGCGGACCACAAATAACTCCATGGACAGAGTTATCCTCGATTACCACCGAAAGGTCCTCAGGTATGCCGGAGAACCTATCCGGGCTGTAGTCAGTCCAGGGTCCAAAATAATCGAAACAGAAATACTTCCTTCTTATTGCTTACTGAAAACCATTTTCACATCATATAACTTAATTCGGAAATCATATACTCAAAAGCCGATTTCAAGGTACTCTTGAGGCCGGTTTTGATTTCATGGCATAAAATGTACTTGGGGCCGGTTTAGAATTTTATCAAGGAAGGCCGGAGCTCTTTTCTTGTTAGGGGAGCCGGTATTCATTTTCAATTCCAGCCGGAGCTTATTTTTGATTCGGAGTCGGAATTCTTTTTTTATACAACCGGAGTTCATTTTCGGTACAAGCCGGAGTTCTCCTTTAACAAAACCAGAGTGCATTTCCTCAAAAAGCCGGAATGCTCAAAGGCCGGAGTGCTTGAAAAGCTGAAATGCTTTTTCTCAAAAGGCCGGAGTGCTTGAAAGCCGGAGTGTTCTTCACTCAAGGGACGGAGTGCTTTTCATAAAAAGGGACGAAGTGCTCTTCATAGAAAGGGACGGAGTTCTTTTCGGACGGAGAGCTTTTCGAACGGAGTACTTTTAATGCGCCAAATTTATTTTCTTCAAGGGACAGAGTTTATTAAAAGCCGGAGTTCATTTTACATTAAGACCGGAGTACTTTTGGACGAAGTGCTTTTTACTAAAAGGGACGTAGTACTTTTTACTCAAAGGACGGAGTTCGGAGTTCTTTTTGACAGAGGCCGGAGTTCATTTTAGCAAAGGCCAGAGTTTCAGAGCCGGAGTACTTTATTAATAAAAGCCGGAGTTCTCTTTTCTTTTACACATGTAATAACCGATCAACTTAAAACATAGATAGGCTTTATGCATCTAAGTAAAACGTCCAAATGTCATGGAATAACTGGTACTTTTTCATAAACAGATAGCTAGTCCTCATCTGCAATTATGCAATAATCAAAGCTTCATGCATTCGAATATCATGAAATAACCGAACATTAATAGACATGATAAACTTACATTAAAAACATGAATACTCTTACATGAAATTATGAACTTAAAAACGAAGAGCATACTTGCAATATTCGTAAAATATGAACTTAAAGAGTAGCGTCCGAGGTACACTTGCAATATTCGTAAAATATGAACTTAAAGAGTAGCATCCGAAGTACACTTGCCTGGCTTTATATATGGCTACCTTTATTTGATCGAAGTCGGACAACGTTCTCCTACTTTTTCTTTTCTTTCCTCTCCTTCCTCTCTTCTTTACTTCTCTCCCCCTTTTTTTTTTCTTCTCTCCTCCTCCTTCTCTTCTCTCCTCTTTCTTCTCTATTTTCTTCTTCTCTTCCCTCCTCCTCCTCTTTTCTCTTCCTCTCCTTCTTCTCACGTTGGCTTTCTCCCTTATTCTCCTTTTCCCTTTCCTCTCCTATTTATAGGAGAGGAAGAGTGATGTGGAGGGTGGGTGAGTGCTCCCCATGTTTTCTTTTTTTTCCTTTATTTTTCTTCCCATTGTTTTTTTTTTTCTTTTCTACCTTTCCCATAGTTTTCCTCCTTTTCTACCTTCTCCACTTTCTTATTATTATTATTATTATTATTATTATTATTATTATTATTATTATTATATATATATTTACACATACCTCCACTTACTTATTTTATTATTATTATATTATACACACACTCACATTCACACGTTACACACACACATTATATATATATATATATATTATATATTCACACTCACACATTACACACACACATTATATATATATTATATACATTATATTATACACACACACTCACACTTACACATATTATATATATATTATATATACATATTATAGATATACCAAAAACCCAAAATCAATATTTGGGCGACCGAATGGGCTCACTTTGGGCGCTTGGTCCATCGATCCAAATATTATTCAAAATTTCCATAATATTTATTAATTTTTCTCAAACGCGATTCGCCCAAAATTACCGAAAATAATAAATAATTTTAATTTAGTCCAATAAAAATATTTCGGGATTTTAGAATGTTACATTCTCCCCCACTTATAGAAATTTCGTTCTCTCAATTTAACGAACCTCAAATTTTCATAATCGGATGGAAACTTCTATGTTATTTAGCAATCCCAAGTCACTTCCTTAATTATACGATATGATTACCTCAAGGAACCTCAAACATTTTAAATCCTCTTGATTCTTACTACCCAGTGTTATATCAAAATCTAGTTTGACCAAATTTGAAACAACTCAAATTCAATAACTTACTTAATGAACCTAGCTCGAGACCTCAAACGATTGAAAATTCCCCGCTTCGACCTACTCTAAGCTTCGAAAGGGACTATTCCTTCTAAAACCCGTGATTAAACTTTATCTTATATGGGTTCACCTCATTTCCGCTGCGCTACTCTGATTATTTATCTAACCATTAATCATCCCATTGAAATTTCACAGCCATATCAAATTTAACTTGACGTCCCAAAGATTAGTTAATCAACTTTTACTAAAGTTTTGATGCAAACCTTAAATCACAATCGAACTTTAAAGTCAGAACGATTTACATTCATGCCGTTTTATTAGTAATCGGCAAACCAACATTTTCTCTAAAATACATAGCCCGCATCATAGACCCAGAATATACGGCAACCTTGATTAAAATGGTCATAGGATAATCACACCGAGAAGACAAATCCCACAATCGCCTAACTACAGCCACCTTCGTGGCTACAATCATAATTATCACCCAAAAATTGACATAACTTTAAATTATTACCTTAATCTTAAAAATTCCAATCACTTAGTAACCTTAAGATCCGTTAGTATACTAATGAGTCAACTGATCTAATCAACAAATCTTCTATCATTACGATAAATGGGTCGCTCTAATTGTCTTGAGACAAAACCCTAAGGACTTCATATTGTATAGGTTCATAGCTTCCATACATTAAATACGATTTTGTCTCCCAAACTAAGGATATAAATCCTATCACCCAATCATTTGGATTTACTCGTGATTTACCTTTCACATTTCCTATGAAACTTCGGGGACATACAAGTCTAATGATTCGCAGCATCAATTGCTAGCATTGATGTCTACTTTCTAAAGGAAATACCGAGGTTCACTTTCTCAATCTTTAAACAGATCTACCCACAGGCAATATCATAAGATCATCTTCCTCAATGACACAATTATTTTGGCTCTTAAAATTTTTGATAAGAGCTATCTTCAAAGATAACGTCATAAGATCTCTAAATGGAAATTTTATTGGCTAAATCCAACTTACACGTGGAGCAACTCTAATTGTGAACTCCTCCCCCACTTAGTTCGAAGGTAGTTATCTATCATGACGTGAGAGTAGCATAATCTTAATCTTTCCTCAAAAGTATTACATTTTATGATGTCTCACTGCACTCCATCAGAGCCAACCTAAATGACATGAGTGTCAATTACCCCTATTCGGTCTCGGGAAACTACTTTGTATCTTCTATTTAACGATTACAAATCTTACCCATGCCGAATGTCTCACCGATACTAAACTCCTCAAGGAACACTTGTCGTGTCATTTAACAACCTTAGTTAGACTCAAAATGATCATATACTTTTATAGCACTAATCGGTCTCCCAATTAGTCATCACTTAAAATCTTATGGATCCTAAAACCATGCTACCCAAGAGCTACAAGCTTAACAAGGCATGTGCTCAACTAAACTCACATTCCTTGAACACTAACTAGGACACATTAGTTAATCAATCGAATTAAATTATCATTCCTAACTTAGCACTAGCCTAAGAACCAATTTCTTAAGCGTCCTAATTACCTTAACTTCCCATACTTATTCTTACAAGAATTCTATTCAGAGATCCAAACCTAGGCTTCCGCTTTTTGATCGATCAATTCCTAGGCATCTCAATTCTCTGATACCATTTGTGACGGAACGGATTTTTTTTTTTTTTTTTAATTCCGTCATTCATAACACGATTGGAAGCCCAAACTAAACCAATTAAGTGTAACACAGGATCTCAGATGCCATCTAGGAACCATATACTTTTAACCATAATAAGTACAGCGGAAGTTATTCTAACACTTGTGGAAGCATTCATATTCATTCCAAAATATTCATTTTCGAGTACATAGCCAAAATGTTTAGCCATAGAAGTTCATCAAGTCATTACAATTATATTTCTCCAAAATAAGCTTTCGAGATCTTTAATAATCCTTCAAATAAGCTCTAATCATTCCAACTCGTCTGCACAAGCTCAAGCTTCATCCGAGGGGAAAAAACATAAAACAGTGGAGCGAGGCCCAGCAAAGGTACATGCACATGGGTAGTAAAACGTTGATGCAGAACGGTCATGTAATTATGCATGAACAGAACGGTTATCGGAATGTACGAAATCATGCTATGACCATTTTACACTTCGGAATCAGAAATCAATAGTCAGAAATCGGTGATAAGTAATCATTATAATCCGTAGCGTAATCGAAACTCTTCTTTTATTTAGTACATGTCAGTGCAGGCAAAATCAGTACAATAATAACGGTGCAGACATGTAACAAAATCGTAATGTAACGGTATCTCGAAAGGTAATGGTATAGACCCTGCCAGTATCCCCTACTAGCTGAGGGGGCGAATAATCGAGGATAGATTGTGTTTACTCCACACAATCCAAGGCCGAGATCGGGTCATATCATATGATTTCCTCCTTGTACAATGCCCCGAGGACGGCGGTCATATCATATGATTTCCTCCTTGTACAACGCCCCGAGGACGGCGGTCATATCATATCATTTCCTCCTTGTACAATGCCCCGAGGACGGCGGTCATATCATATCATTTCCTCCTTGTACAATGCCCCGAGGACGGCGGTCATATCATATGATTTCCTCCTTGTACAACGCCCCGAGGACGGCGGACCACAAATAACTCCATGGACAGAGTTATCCTCGATTACCACCGAAAGGTCCTCAGGTATGCCGGAGAACCTATCCGGCCAGAGTCGATCCGAGGTCCAAAATAATCGAAACAGAAATACTTCCTTCTTATTGCTTACTGAAAACCATTTTCACATCATATAACTTAATTCGGAAATCATATACTCAAAAGCCGATTTCAAGGTACTCTTGAGGCCGGTTTTGATTTCATGGCATAAAATGTACTTGGGGCCGGTTTAGAATTTTATCAAGGAAGGCCGGAGCTCTTTTCTTGTTAGGGGAGCCGGTATTCATTTTCAATTCCAGCCGGAGCTTATTTTTGATTCGGAGTCGGAATTCTTTTTTATACAACCGAGTTCATTTTCGGTACAAGCCGGAGTTCTCCTTTAACAAAACCAGAGTGCATTTCCTCAAAAGCCGGAATGCTCAAAGGCCGGAGTGCTTGAAAAGCTGAAATGCTTTTTCTCAAAAGGCCGGAGTGCTTGAAAGCCGGAGTGTTCTTCACTCAAGGGACGGAGTGCTTTTCATAAAAAGGGACGAAGTGCTCTTCATAGAAAGGGACGGAGTTCTTTTCGGACGGAGAGCTTTTCGAACGGAGTACTTTTAACAAACAAATTTATTTTCTTCAAGGGACAGAGTTTATTAAAAGCCGGAGTTCATTTTACATTAAGACCGGAGTACTTTTGGACGAAGTGCTTTTTACTAAAAGGGACGTAGTACTTTTTACTCAAAGGACGGAGTTCGAGTTCTTTTTGACAGAGGCCGGAGTTCATTTTAGCAAAGGCCGAGTTTGAGCCGGAGTACTTTATTAATAAAAGCCGGAGTTCTCTTTTCTTTTACACATGTAATAACCGATCAACTTAAAACATAGATAGGCTTTATGCATCTAAGTAAAACGTCCAAATGTCATGGAATAACTGGTACTTTTTCATAAACAGATAGCTAGTCCTCATCTGCAATTATGCAATAATCAAAGCTTCATGCATTCGAATATCATGAAATAACCGAACATTAATAGACATGATAAACTTACATTAAAAACATGAATACTCTTACATGAAATTATGAACTTAAAAACGAAGAGCATACTTGCAATATTCGTAAAATATGAACTTAAAGAGTAGCGTCCCGAGGTACACTTGCAATATTCGTAAAATATGAACTTAAAGAGTAGCATCCGGGCGACACTTGCCTGGCTTTATATATGGCTACCTTTATTTGATCGAAGTCGGACAACGTTCTCCTACTTTTTCTTTTCTTTCCTCTCCTTCCTCTCTTCTTTACTTCTCTCCCCCTTTTTTTTTTCTTCTCTCCTCCTCCTTCTCTTCTCTCCTCTTTCTTCTCTATTTTCTTCTTCTCTTCCCTCCTCCTCCTCTTTTCTCTTCCTCTCCTTCTTCTCACGTTGGCTTTCTCCCTTATTCTCCTTTTCCCTTTCCTCTCCTATTTATAGGAGAGGAAGAGTGACGTGGAGGGTGGGTGAGTGCTCCCCCATGTTTTCTTTTTCCTTTATTTTTCTTCCCATTGTTTTTTTTTTCTTTTCTACCTTTCCCATAGTTTTCCTCCTTTTCTACCTTCTCCACTTTCTTATTATTATTATTATTATTATTATTATTATATATATATATTTACACATACCTCCACTTACTTATTTTATTATTATTATATTATACACACACTCACATTCACACGTTACACACACACATTATATATATATATATATATTATATATTCACACTCACACATTACACACACACATTATATATATATTATATACATTATATTATACACACACACTCACACTTACACATATTATATATATATTATATATACATATTATAGATATACCAAAAACCCAAAATCAATATTTGGGCGACCGAATGGGCTCACTTCGACGCTGGTCCATCAGATCCAAATATTATTCAAAATTTCCATAATATTTATTAATTTTTCTCAAACGCGATTCGCCTAAAATTACCGAAAATAATAAATAATTTTAATTTAGTCCAATAAAAATATTTCGGGATTTTAGAATGTTACATTCTCCCCCCACTTATAGAAATTTCGTCCTCGAAATTTAACGAACCTCAAATTTTCATAATCGGATGGAAACTTCTATGTTATTTAGCAATCCCAAGTCACTTCCTTAATTATACGATATGATTACCTCAAGGAACCTCAAACATTTTAAATCCTCTTGATTCTTACTACCCAGTGTTATATCAAAATCTAGTTTGACCAAATTTGAAACAACTCAAATTCAATAACTTACTTAATGAACCTAGCTCGAGACCTCAAACGATTGAAAATTCCTGCTTCACCTACTCTAAGCTTCGAAAGGGACTATTCCTTCTAAAACCCAGTTAAACTTTATCTTATATGGGTTCACCTCATTTCACATTTGCTACTCGATTATTTATCTAACCATTAATCATCCCATTGAAATTTCACAGCCATATCAAATTTAACTTGACGTCCCAAAGATTAGTTAATCAACTTTTACTAAAGTTTTGATGCAAACCTTAAATCACAATCGAACTTTAAAGTCAGAACGATTTACATTCATGCCGTTTTATTAGTAATCGGCAAACCAACATTTTCTCTAAAATACATAGCCCGCATCATAGACCCAGAATATACGGCAACCTTGATTAAAATGGTCATAGGATAATCACACCGAGAAGACAAATCCCACAATCGTCTAACTACAGCCACCTTTAGGGCTACAATCATAATTATCACCCAAAAATTGACATAACTTTAAATTATTACCCAGAATCTTAAAAATTCCAATCACTTAGTAACCTTAAGATCCGTTAGTATACTAATGAGTCAACTGATCTAATCTGAACAAATCTTCTATCATTACGATAAATGGGTCGCTCTAATTGTCTTGAGACAAAACCCTAAGGACTTCATATTGTATAGGTTCATAGCTTCCATACATTAAATACGATTTTGTCTCCCAAACTAAGGATATAAATCCTATCACCCAATCATTTGGATTTACTCGTGATTTACCTTTCACATTTCCTATGAAACTTCGGGGACATACAAGTCTAATGATTCGCAGCATCAATTGCTAGCATTGATGTCTACTTTCTAAAGGAAATACCGAGGTTCACTTTCTCAATCTTTAAACAGATCTACCCACAGGCAATATCATAAGATCATCTTCCTCAATGACACAATTATTTTGGCTCTTAAAATTTTTGATAAGAGCTATCTTCAAAGATAACGTCATAAGATCTCTAAATGGAAATTTTATTGGCTAAATCCAACTTACACGTGGAGCAACTCTAATTGTGAACTCCTCCCCCACTTAGTTCGAAGGTAGTTATCTATCATGACGTGAGAGTAGCATAATCTTAATCTTTCCTCAAAAGTATTACATTTTATGATGTCTCACCAGACCCATCAGGAGCCAACCTAAATGACATGAGTGTCAATTACCCCTATTCGGTCTCGGGAAACTACTTTGTATCTTCTATTTAACGATTACAAATCTTACCCATGCCGAATGTCTCACTGATACTAAACTCCTCAAGGAACACTTGTCAGGTCATTTAACAACCTTAGTTAGACTCAAAATGATCATATACTTTTATAGCACTAATCGGTCTCCCCAATTAGTCATCACTTAAAATCTTATGGATCCTAAAACCATGCTACCCAAGAGCTACAAGCTTAACAAGGCATGTGCTCAACTAAACTCACATTCCTTGAACACTAACTAGGACACATTAGTTAATCAATCGAATTAAATTATCATTCCTAACTTAGCACTAGCCTAAGAACCAATTTCTTAAGCGTCCTAATTACCTTAACTTCCCATACTTATTCTTACAAGAATTCTATTCAGAGATCCAAACCTAGGCTTCCGCTTTTGATCGATCAATTCCTAGGCATCTCAATTCTCTCGATACCATTTGTGACGGAACGGATTTTTTTTTTTTTTTAATTCCGTCATTCATAACACGATTGGAAGCCCAAACTAAACCAATTAAGTGTAACACAGGATCTCAGATGCCATCTAGGAACCATATACTTTTAACCATAATAAGTACAGCGGAAGTTATTCTAACACTTGTGGAAGCATTCATATTCATTCCAAAATATTCATTTTCGAGTACATAGCCAAAATGTTTAGCCATAGAAGTTCATCAAGTCATTACAATTATATTTCTCCAAAATAAGCTTTCGAGATCTTTAATAATCCTTCAAATAAGCTCTAATCATTCCAACTCGTCTGGCACAAGCTCTGAAGCTTCATCTGAGGGGGAAAAAACATAAAACAGTGAGCCGAGGCCCAGCAAGGTACATGCACATGGGTAGTAAAACGTTGATGCAGAACGGTCATGTAATTATGCATGAACAAGCGGTTATCGGAATGTACGAAATCATGCTATGACCATTTTACACTTCGAATCGAAATCAATAGTCGTAAATCGGTGATAAGTAATCATTATAATCCGTAGCGTAATCGAAACTCTTCTTTTATTTAGTACAATGTCGGTGCGGAACAGAAATCGAGTACAATAATAACGGTGCGCAATGAGAACAAAATCGAATGCAACGGTATCTCGAAAGAACAAAGATAGACCCCGCCAAAGATCCCCTACTAGCTGAGGGGGCGAATAATCGAGGATAGATTGTGTTTACTCCACACAATCCAAGGCCAGTATCGGTCATATCATATGATTTCCTCCTTGTACAATGCCCCGAGGACGGCGGTCATATCATATGATTTCCTCCTTGTACAACGCCCCGAGGACGGCGGTCATATCATATCATTTCCTCCTTGTACAATGCCCCGAGGACGGCGGTCATATCATATCATTTCCTCCTTGTACAATGCCCCGAGGACGGCGGTCATATCATATGATTTCCTCCTTGTACAACGCCCCGAGGACGGCGGACCACAAATAACTCCATGGACAGAGTTATCCTCGATTACCACCGAAAGGTCCTCAGGTATGCCGGAGAACCTATCCGGGCTGTAGTCAGTCCAGGGTCCAAAATAACAGAAACAGAAATACTTCCTTCTTATTGCTTACTGAAAACCATTTTCACATCATATAACTTAATTCGGAAATCATATACTCAAAAGCCGATTTCAAGGTACTCTTGAGGCCGGTTTCGATTTCATGGCATAAAATGTACTTGGGGCCGGTTTAGAATTTTATCAAGGAAGGCCGGAGCTCTTTTCTTGTTAGGGGAGCCGGTATTCATTTTCAATTCCAGCCGGAGCTTATTTTTGATTCGGAGTCGGAATTCTTTTTTTATACAACCGGAGTTCATTTTCGGTACAAGCCGGAGTTCTCCTTTAACAAAACCAGTGCATTTCCTCAAAAAGCCGGAATGCTCAAAGGCCGGAGTGCTTGAAAAGCTGAAATGCTTTTTCTCAAAAGGCCGGAGTGCTTGAAAGCCGGAGTGTTCTTCACTCAAGGGACGGAGTGCTTTTCATAAAAAAGGACGAAGTGCTCTTCATAGAAAGGGACGGAGTTCTTTTGGACGGAGAGCTTTTTCAGACGGAGTACTTTTAATGGCCCAAATTTATTTTCTTCAAGGGACGAGTTTATTAAAAGCCGGAGTTCATTTTACATTAAGACCGGAGTACTTTTGGACGAAGTGCTTTTTACTAAAAGGGACGTAGTACTTTTTACTCAAAGGACGGAGTTCGGAGTTCTTTTGACAGAGGCCGGAGTTCATTTTAGCAAAGGCCGAGTTTGAGAGCCGGAGTACTTTATTAATAAAAGCCGGAGTTCTCTTTTCTTTTACACATGTAATAACCGATCAACTTAAAACATAGATAGGCTTTATGCATCTAAGTAAAACGTCCAAATGTCATGGAATAACTGGTACTTTTTCATAAACAGATAGCTAGTCCTCATCTGCAATTATGCAATAATCAAAGCTTCATGCATTCGAATATCATGAAATAACCGAACATTAATAGACATGATAAACTTACATTAAAAACATGAATACTCTTACATGAAATTATGAACTTAAAAACGAAGAGCATACTTGCAATATTCGTAAAATATGAACTTAAAGAGTAGCGTCCGAGGTACACTTGCAATATTCGTAAAATATGAACTTAAAGAGTAGCATCCGAAGTACACTTGCCTGGCTTTATATATGGCTACCTTTATTTGATCGAAGTCGGACAACGTTCTCCTACTTTTTCTTTTCTTTCCTCTCCTTCCTCTCTTCTTTACTTCTCTCCCCCTTTTTTTTTCTTCTCTCCTCCTCCTTCTCTTCTCTCCTCTTTCTTCTCTATTTTCTTCTTCTCTTCCCTCCTCCTCCTCTTTTCTCTTCCTCTCCTTCTTCTCACGTTGGCTTTCTCCCTTATTCTCCTTTTCCCTTTCCTCTCCTATTTATAGGAGAGGAAGAGTGACGTGGAGGGTGGGTGAGTGCTCCCCCATGTTTTCTTTTTCCTTTATTTTTCTTCCCATTGTTTTTTTTTTCTTTTCTACCTTTCCCATAGTTTTCCTCCTTTTCTACCTTCTCCACTTTCTTATTATTATTATTATTATTATTATTATTATTATTATTATTATTATTATATATATATTTACACATACCTCCACTTACTTATTTTATTATTATTATATTATACACACACTCACATTCACACGTTACACACACACATTATATATATATATATATATTATATATTCACACTCACACATTACACACACACATTATATATATATTATATACATTATATTATACACACACACTCACACTTACACATATTATATATATATTATATATACATATTATAGATATACCAAAAACCCAAAATCAATATTTGGGCGACCGAATGGGCTCACTTGGACGCTTGGTCCATCGATCCAAATATTATTCAAAATTTCCATAATATTTATTAATTTTTCTCAAACGCGATTCGCCCAAAATTACCGAAAATAATAAATAATTTTAATTTAGTCCAATAAAAATATTTCGGGATTTTAGAATGTTACATTCTCCCCACTTATAGAAATTTCGTCCTCGAAATTTAACGAACCTCAAATTTTCATAATCGGATGGAAACTTCTATGTTATTTAGCAATCCCAAGTCACTTCCTTAATTATACGATATGATTACCTCAAGGAACCTCAAACATTTTAAATCCTCTTGATTCTTACTACCCAGAGTGTTATATCAAAAATCTAGTTTGACCAAATTTGAAACAACTCAAATTCAATAACTTACTTAATGAACCTAGCTCGAGACCTCAAACGATTGAAAATTCCTGCTTCGACCTACTCTAAGCTTCGAAAGGGACTATTCCTTCTAAAACCCAGATTAAACTTTATCTTATATGGGTTCACCTCATTTCCGCTGCGCTACTCTGATTATTTATCTAACCATTAATCATCCCATTGAAATTTCACAGCCATATCAAATTTAACTTGACGTCCCAAAGATTAGTTAATCAACTTTTACTAAAGTTTTGATGCAAACCTTAAATCACAATCGAACTTTAAAGTCAGAACGATTTACATTCATGCCGTTTTATTAGTAATCGGCAAACCAACATTTTCTCTAAAATACATAGCCCGCATCATAGACCCAGAATATACGGCAACCTTGATTAAAATGGTCATAGGATAATCACACCGAGAAGACAAATCCCACAATCGTCTAACTACAGCCACCTTCAGGGCTACAATCATAATTATCACCCAAAAATTGACATAACTTTAAATTATTACCCAGAATCTTAAAAATTCCAATCACTTAGTAACCTTAAGATCCGTTAGTATACTAATGAGTCAACTGATCTAATCTGAACAAATCTTCTATCATTACGATAAATGGGTCGCTCTAATTGTCTTGAGACAAAACCCTAAGGACTTCATATTGTATAGGTTCATAGCTTCCATACATTAAATACGATTTTGTCTCCCAAACTAAGGATATAAATCCTATCACCCAATCATTTGGATTTACTCGTGATTTACCTTTCACATTTCCTATGAAACTTCGGGGACATACAAGTCTAATGATTCGCAAAGATCAATTGCTAGCATTGATGTCTACTTTCTAAAGGAAATACCGAGGTTCACTTTCTCAATCTTTAAACAGATCTACCCACAGGCAATATCATAAGATCATCTTCCTCAATGACACAATTATTTTGGCTCTTAAAATTTTTGATAAGAGCTATCTTCAAAGATAACGTCATAAGATCTCTAAATGGAAATTTTATTGGCTAAATCCAACTTACACGTGGAGCAACTCTAATTGTGAACTCCTCCCCCACTTAGTTCGAAGGTAGTTATCTATCATGACGTGAGAGTAGCATAATCTTAATCTTTCCTCAAAAGTATTACATTTTATGATGTCTCACCAGACCCATCAGGAGCCAACCTAAATGACATGAGTGTCAATTACCCCTATTCGGTCTCGGAAACTACTTTGTATCTTCTATTTAACGATTACAAATCTTACCCATGCCGAATGTCTCACCGATACTAAACTCCTCAAGGAACACTTGTCAGGTCATTTAACAACCTTAGTTAGACTCAAAATGATCATATACTTTTATAGCACTAATCGGTCTCCCCAATTAGTCATCACTTAAAATCTTATGGATCCTAAAACCATGCTACCCAAGAGCTACAAGCTTAACAAGGCATGTGCTCAACTAAACTCACATTCCTTGAACACTAACTAGGACACATTAGTTAATCAATCGAATTAAATTATCATTCCTAACTTAGCACTAGCCTAAGAACCAATTTCTTAAGCGTCCTAATTACCTTAACTTCCCATACTTATTCTTACAAGAATTCTATTCGTAGATCCAAACCTAGGCTTCCGCTTTTGATCGATCAATTCCTAGGCATCTCAATTCTCTGATACCATTTGTGACGGAACGGATTTTTTTTTTTTTTTTTAATTCCGTCATTCATAACACGATTGGAAGCCCAAACTAAACCAATTAAGTGTAACACAGGATCTCAGATGCCATCTAGGAACCATATACTTTTAACCATAATAAGTACAGCGGAAGTTATTCTAACACTTGCGGAAGCATTCATATTCATTCCAAAATATTCATTTTCGAGTACATAGCCAAAATGTTTAGCCATAGAAGTTCATCAAGTCATTACAATTATATTTCTCCAAAATAAGCTTTCGAGATCTTTAATAATCCTTCAAATAAGCTCTAATCATTCCAACTCGTCTGGCACAAGCTCTGAAGCTTCATCCGAGGGGAAAACACAAAAAAAAGTGAGCCGAGGCCCAGCAAGGTACATGCACATGGGTAGTAAAACGTTGATGCAGAACGGTCATGTAATTATGCATGAACAGAACGGTTATCGGAATGTACGAAATCATGCTATGACCATTTTACACTTCGGAATCGAAATCAATAGTCGAAATCGGGTGATAAGTAATCATTATAATCCGTAGCGTAATCGAAACTCTTCTTTTATTTAGTACAAGAATGTCAGATGCAATGAAATCGTACAATAATAACGGTGATGTAATGTAACAAAATCGTAATGCAACGGTATCTCGAGCGGTAACGGTATAGACCACGCCAAAGATCCCCTACTAGCTGAGGGGGCGAATAATCGAGGATAGATTGTGTTTACTCCACACAATCCAAGGCCAGTATCGGTCATATCATATGATTTCCTCCTTGTACAATGCCCCGAGGACGGCGGTCATATCATATGATTTCCTCCTTGTACAACGCCCCGAGGACGGCGGTCATATCATATCATTTCCTCCTTGTACAATGCCCCGAGGACGGCGGTCATATCATATCATTTCCTCCTTGTACAATGCCCCGAGGACGGCGGTCATATCATATGATTTCCTCCTTGTACAACGCCCCAGGACGGCGGACCACAAATAACTCCATGGACAGAGTTATCCTCGATTACCACCGAAAGGTCCTCAGGTATGCCGGAGAACCTATCCGGGCTGTAGTCAGTCCAGGGTCCAAAATAACAGAAACAGAAATACTTCCTTCTTATTGCTTACTGAAAACCATTTTCACATCATATAACTTAATTCGGAAATCATATACTCAAAAGCCGATTTCAAGGTACTCTTGAGGCCGGTTTCGATTTCATGGCATAAAATGTACTTAGGGCCGGTTTAGAATTTTATCAAGGAAGGCCGGAGCTCTTTTCTTGTTAGGGGAGCCGGTATTCATTTTCAATTCCAGCCGAGCTTATTTTTGATTCGAGTCGGAATTCTTTTTTATACAACCGAGTTCATTTTCGGTACAAGCCGAGTTCTCCTTTAACAAAACCAGAGTGCATTTCCTCAAAAAGCGGAATGCTCAAAGGCCGGAGTGCTTGAAAAGCTGAAATGCTTTTTCTCAAAAGGCCGGAGTGCTTGAAAGCCGGAGTGTTCTTCACTCAAGGGACGGAGTGCTTTTCATAAAAAGGGACGAAGTGCTCTTCATAGAAAGGGACGGAGTTCTTTTCGGACGGAGAGCTTTTCAGACGGAGTACTTTTAACAGCCGAAATTTATTTTCTTCAAGGGACAGAGTTTATTAAAAGCCGGAGTTCATTTTACATTAAGACCGGAGTACTTTTGGACGAAGTGCTTTTTACTAAAAGGGACGTAGTACTTTTTACTCAAAGGACGGAGTTCGGAGTTCTTTTTGACAGAGGCCGGAGTTCATTTTAGCAAAGGCCAGAGTTTCAGAGCCGGAGTACTTTATTAATAAAAGCCGGAGTTCTCTTTTCTTTTACACATGTAATAACCGATCAACTTAAAACATAGATAGGCTTTATGCATCTAAGTAAAACGTCCAAATGTCATGGAATAACTGGTACTTTTTCATAAACAGATAGCTAGTCCTCATCTGCAATTATGCAATAATCAAAGCTTCATGCATTCGAATATCATGAAATAACCGAACATTAATAGACATGATAAACTTACATTAAAAACATGAATACTCTTACATGAAATTATGAACTTAAAAACGAAGAGCATACTTGCAATATTCGTAAAATATGAACTTAAAGAGTAGCGTCCGAGGTACACTTGCAATATTCGTAAAATATGAACTTAAAGAGTAGCATCCGAAGTACACTTGCCTGGCTTTATATATGGCTACCTTTATTTGATCGAAGTCGGACAACGTTCTCCTACTTTTTCTTTTCTTTCCTCTCCTTCCTCTCTTCTTTACTTCTCTCCCCCTTTTTTTTTTCTTCTCTCCTCCTCCTTCTCTTCTCTCCTCTTTCTTCTCTATTTTCTTCTTCTCTTCCCTCCTCCTCCTCTTTTCTCTTCCTCTCCTTCTTCTCACGTTGGCTTTCTCCCTTATTCTCCTTTTCCCTTTCCTCTCCTATTTATAGGAGAGGAAGAGTGACGTGGAGGGTGGGTGAGTGCTCCCCCATGTTTTCTTTTTCCTTTATTTTTCTTCCCATTGTTTTTTTTTTCTTTTCTACCTTTCCCATAGTTTTCCTCCTTTTCTACCTTCTCCACTTTCTTATTATTATTATTATTATTATTATTATTATTATTATTATTATTATTATATATATATATTTACACATACCTCCACTTACTTATTTTATTATTATTATATTATACACACACTCACATTCACACGTTACACACACACATTATATATATATATATATATTATATATTCACACTCACACATTACACACACACATTATATATATATTATATACATTATATTATACACACACACTCACACTTACACATATTATATATATATTATATATACATATTATAGATATACCAAAAACCCAAAATCAATATTTGGGCGACCGAATGGGCTCACTTCGGACGCCGGTCCATCAGATCCAAATATTATTCAAAATTTCCATAATATTTATTAATTTTTCTCAAACGCGATTCGCCCAAAATTACCGAAAATAATAAATAATTTTAATTTAGTCCAATAAAAATATTTCGGGATTTTAGAATGTTACATTCTCCCCCACTTATAGAAATTTCGTCCTCGAAATTTAACGAACCTCAAATTTTCATAATCGGATGGAAACTTCTATGTTATTTAGCAATCCCAAGTCACTTCCTTAATTATACGATATGATTACCTCAAGGAACCTCAAACATTTTAAATCCTCTTGATTCTTACTACCCAGAGTGTTATATCAAAAATCTAGTTTGACCAAATTTGAAACAACTCAAATTCAATAACTTACTTAATGAACCTAGCTCGAGACCTCAAACGATTGAAAATTCCTGCTTCGACCTACTCTAAGCTTCGAAAGGGACTATTCCTTCTAAAACCCAGATTAAACTTTATCTTATATGGGTTCACCTCATTTCATTCATTTCTACTACTCGATTATTTATCTAACCATTAATCATCCCATTGAAATTTCACAGCCATATCAAATTTAACTTGACGTCCCAAAGATTAGTTAATCAACTTTTACTAAAGTTTTGATGCAAACCTTAAATCACAATCGAACTTTAAAGTCAGAACGATTTACATTCATGCCGTTTTATTAGTAATCGGCAAACCAACATTTTCTCTAAAATACATAGCCCGCATCATAGACCCGTAATATACGGCAACCTTGATTAAAATGGTCATAGGATAATCACACCGAGAAGACAAATCCCACAATCGTCTAACTACAGCCACCTTTAGGGCTACAATCATAATTATCACCCAAAAATTGACATAACTTTAAATTATTACCCAGAATCTTAAAAATTCCAATCACTTAGTAACCTTAAGATCCGTTAGTATACTAATGAGTCAACCGATCTAATCTGAACAAATCTTCTATCATTACGATAAATGGGTCGCTCTAATTGTCTTGAGACAAAACCCTAAGGACTTCATATTGTATAGGTTCATAGCTTCCATACATTAAATACGATTTTGTCTCCCAAACTAAGGATATAAATCCTATCACCCAATCATTTGGATTTACTCGTGATTTACCTTTCACATTTCCTATGAAACTTCGGGACATACAAGTCTAATGATTCGCAGATCAATTGCTAGCATTGATGTCTACTTTCTAAAGGAAATACCGAGGTTCACTTTCTCAATCTTTAAACAGATCTACCCACGTGCAATATCATAAGATCATCTTCCTCAATGACACAATTATTTTGGCTCTTAAAATTTTTGATAAGAGCTATCTTCAAAGATAACGTCATAAGATCTCTAAATGGAAATTTTATTGGCTAAATCCAACTTACACGTGGAGCAACTCTAATTGTGAACTCCTTCCCCACTTAGTTCGAAGGTAGTTATCTATCATGACGTGAGAGTAGCATAATCTTAATCTTTCCTCAAAAGTATTACATTTTATGATGTCTCACCAGACCCATTAGGAGCCAACCTAAATGACATGAGTGTCAATTACCCCTATTCGGTCTCGGGAAACTACTTTGTATCTTCTATTTAACGATTACAAATCTTACCCATGCCGAATGTCTCACTGATACTAAACTCCTCAAGGAACACTTGTCAGGTCATTTAACAACCTTAGTTAGACTCAAAATGATCATATACTTTTATAGCACTAATCGGTCTCCCCAATTAGTCATCACTTAAAATCTTATGGATCCTAAAACCATGCTACCCAAGAGCTACAAGCTTAACAAGGCATGTGCTCAACTAAACTCACATTCCTTGAACACTAACTAGGACACATTAGTTAATCAATCGAATTAAATTATCATTCCTAACTTAGCACTAGCCTAAGAACCAATTTCTTAAGCGTCCTAATTACCTTAACTTCCCATACTTATTCTTACAAGAATTCTATTCAGAGATCCAAACCTAGGCTTCCGCTTTTTGATCGATCAATTCCTAGGCATCTCAATTCTCTGATACCATTTGTGACGGAACGGATTTTTTTTTTTTTTTAATTCCGTCATTCATAACACGATTGGAAGCCCAAACTAAACCAATTAAGTGTAACACAGGATCTCAGATGCCATCTAGGAACCATATACTTTTAACCATAATAAGTACAGCGGAAGTTATTCTAACACTTGTGGAAGCATTCATATTCATTCCAAAATATTCATTTTCGAGTACATAGCCAAAATGTTTAGCCATAGAAGTTCATCAAGTCATTACAATTATATTTCTCCAAAATAAGCTTTCGAGATCTTTAATAATCCTTCAAATAAGCTCTAATCATTCCAACTCGTCTGGCACAAGCTCTGAAGCTTCATCTGAGGGGGAAAAAACATAAAACAGTGAGCCGAGGCCCAGCAAGGTACATGCACATGGGTAGTAAAACGTTGATGCAGAACGGTCATGTAATTATGCATGAACAGAACGGTTATCGGAATGTACGAAATCATGCTATGACCATTTTACACTTCGGAATCAGAAATCAATAGTCAGAAATCGGTGATAAGTAATCATTATAATCCAGAAAGCAGAATCAGAAACTCTTCTTTTATTTAGTACAGTAATCGGTACGGAACAGAAATCAGTACAATAATAACGGTATGCAATGTAACAAAATCGTAATGTAACGGTATCTCGAGCGAGGCATAAAGATAGACCCCGCCAAATCCCCTACTAGCTGAGGGGGCGAATAATCGAGGATAGATTGTGTTTACTCCACACAATCCAAGGCCAGTATCGGTCATATCATATGATTTCCTCCTTGTACAATGCCCCGAGGACGGCGGTCATATCATATGATTTCCTCCTTGTACAACGCCCGAGGATATCATATCATTTCCTCCTTGTACAATGCCCCGAGGACGGCGGTCATATCATATCATTTCCTCCTTGTACAATGCCCGAGGACGGCGGTCATATCATATGATTTCCTCCTTGTACAACGCCCGAGGACGGCGGACCACAAATAACTCCATGGACAGAGTTATCTCGATTACCACCGAAAGGTCCTCGGGTATGCCGGAGAACCTATCCGGCCAGTAGTCGATCCAGTGGTCCAAAATAACAAAATGTAAATTCTTCCTTCTTATTGCTTACTGAAAACCATTTTCACATCATATAACTTAATTCGGAAATCATATACTCAAAAGCCGATTTCAAGGTACTCTTGAGGCCGGTTTCGATTTCATGGCATAAAATGTACTTGGGGCCGGTTTAGAATTTTATCAAGGAAGGCCGGAGCTCTTTTCTTGTTAGGGGAGCCGGTATTCATTTTCAATTCCAGCCGGAGCTTATTTTTGATTCGGAGTCGGAATTCTTTTTTTATACAACCGGAGTTCATTTTCGGTACAAGCCGGAGTTCTCCTTTAACAAAACCAGAGTGCATTTCCTCAAAAAGCCGGAATGCTCAAAGGCCGGAGTGCTTGAAAAGCTGAAATGCTTTTTCTCAAAAGGCCGGAGTGCTTGAAAGCCGGAGTGTTCTTCACTCAAGGGACGGAGTGCTTTTCATAAAAAGGGACGAAGTGCTCTTCATAGAAAGGGACGGAGTTCTTTTCGGACGGAGAGCTTTTCAGACGGAGTACTTTTAACAGCCGAAATTTATTTTCTTCAAGGGACAGAGTTTATTAAAAGCCGGAGTTCATTTTACATTAAGACCGGAGTACTTTTGGACGAAGTGCTTTTTACTAAAAGGGACGTAGTACTTTTTACTCAAAGGACGGAGTTCGGAGTTCTTTTTGACAGAGGCCGGAGTTCATTTTAGCAAAGGCCAAGAGTTTCAGAGCCGGAGTACTTTATTAATAAAAGCCGGAGTTCTCTTTTCTTTTACACATGTAATAACCGATCAACTTAAAACATAGATAGGCTTTATGCATCTAAGTAAAACGTCCAAATGTCATGGAATAACTGGTACTTTTTCATAAACAGATAGCTAGTCCTCATCTGCAATTATGCAATAATCAAAGCTTCATGCATTCGAATATCATGAAATAACCGAACATTAATAGACATGATAAACTTACATTAAAAACATGAATACTCTTACATGAAATTATGAACTTAAAAACGAAGAGCATACTTGCAATATTCGTAAAATATGAACTTAAAGAGTAGCGTCCGAGGTACACTTGCAATATTCGTAAAATATGAACTTAAAGAGTAGCATCCGGGTAATACACTTGCCTGGCTTTATATATGGCTACCTTTATTTGATCGAAGTCGGACAACGTTCTCCTACTTTTTCTTTTCTTTCCTCTCCTTCCTCTCTTCTTTACTTCTCTCCCCCTTTTTTTTTTCTTCTCTCCTCCTCCTTCTCTTCTCTCCTCTTTCTTCTCTATTTTCTTCTTCTCTTCCCTCCTCCTCCTCTTTTCTCTTCCTCTCCTTCTTCTCACGTTGGCTTTCTCCCTTATTCTCCTTTTCCCTTTCCTCTCCTATTTATAGGAGAGGAAGAGCGACGTGGAGGGTGGGTGAGTGCTCCCCCATGTTTTCTTTTTCCTTTATTTTTCTTCCCATTGTTTTTTTTTTCTTTTCTACCTTTCCCATAGTTTTCCTCCTTTTCTACCTTCTCCACTTTCTTATTATTATTATTATTATTATTATTATTATTATTATTATTATTATTATTATTATTATTATTATTTACACATACCTCCACTTACTTATTTTATTATTATTATATTATACACACACTCACATTCACACGTTACACACACACATTATATATATATATATATTATATATTCACACTCACACATTACACACACACATTATATATATATTATATACATTATATTATACACACACACTCACACTTACACATATTATATATATATATTATATATACATATTATAGATATACCAAAAACCCAAAATCAATATTTGGGCGACGGAATGGGCTCACTTCGGACGCCGGTCCATCAGATCCAAATATTATTCAAAATTTTCATAATATTTATTAATTTTTCTCAAACGCGATTCGCCCAAAATTACCGAAAATAATAAATAATTTTAATTTAGTCCTGTTGCGTACCAGAAATTCGGATCGTCCTACGGGTCAGGGACTGCAAATCAGATCTTCCTGTTGGTCAATCATACGCAGATCCATCTCCATAGTCTTGAACCTGAGTCCT
This sequence comes from Nepenthes gracilis, assembly GCA_033239525.1. Taxonomy (NCBI): domain Eukaryota; kingdom Viridiplantae; phylum Streptophyta; class Magnoliopsida; order Caryophyllales; family Nepenthaceae; genus Nepenthes; species Nepenthes gracilis. The sequence goes on along the minus strand of BSYO01000003.1, from coordinate 14,312,615 downwards.
GTGCAACACAACTGAAATCTAATGGTCAAAGGTCGGCGGGAATTATTCCCACCGTAAATCCTCCGACGCTCAAGTTAGAAATCTTTCCAAGAATATAGAAAAGATAAATCAAGGGTGTATATTTGGTGGGAGGAGTGATTTGTGGAAATGATGCTTCCAAGAATAGAGAAAGAGTATCTCCTCTTTTTGGATCCCTGGCTTGAGATAACTTTCTGGGATGTAGATTTGGATTGAACAAAATATATCCATGCCTTCTGGCCATTTCGGCCATTTCTCTCCCTTCTCCTTCTCTTGGTGGTTTTTGGAGGTTTTCTCCTCTATTTGAGGTTTTTGGAGGTTTTTTTCTCTTTTATTCTGGTCCCCCCTTTTTTCTCTTGGATGAAGTCTATTTATAGACGGCGTCCACAATTAACCGCCGTAGTTAACCGCCCGTCACTTTTATCCATAACCAACCGTTTGGGTCGGGTTTTACCGAACGCATCATTAGCCCCCCATGCCGGGTGGTTCGAAATTTTCAACCCCCGGCATGTTTCTGATGGGATGCTATTTGTTTGACTTTGTCGACTTACCATCTTTAAACTTTGACCTCTTTTGGGTTGCTCGGTGATGTAACCGAGGTTCAGAGTTCGACCGCTTTTTGGGTCGCTCGGTGATTTAACCGAGGTTTAGAGTTCGACCGCTTTTTGGGCCGCTCGGTGATGTAACCGAGATTTAGAATTCGACCGCTTTTTGGGTCGCTCGGTGATTTAACCGAGGTTTAGAGTTCGACCGCTTTTTAGGCCGCTCGGTGATTTAACCGAGGTTTAGAGTTCGACCGCTTTTTGGGTCGCTCGATGATTTAACCGAGGTTTAGAGTTCGACCGCCTTTTGGGCCGCTCGGTGATTTAACCGAGGTTTAGAGTTCGACCGCCTTTTGGGCCGCTCGGTGATTTAACCAAGGTTTAGAGTTCGACCGCTTTTGGGCCGCTCGGTGATTTAACCGAGGTTTAGAGTTCGACCGCTTTTTGGGCCGCTCGGTGATGTAACCGAGGTTTAGAATTCGACCGCTTTTGGGCCGCTCGGTGATGTAACCGAGGTTTAGAACCGTCATGTCTAGTGGCCGTTTGGGCCATCAGATTATTGAGCTTGGTTTTCGAATGCTGGACGATCTCAATTCCGTGAGAGTTTAGGGGCGAAGCCCCCAGCATAACATCTTGGAATCGGTATAGAGTGAAGCAGTTGAAACTGCAAGAAGATAACTGATAAAAATCTTTGTATCGGGTCTGATCACTCACTGTAGAATGTAATACACCATATGTTACTTGAACCGATTTCTTGTGAGATAAGATGCCGGTTTTGAAGTTGAAATCGGTTTCTACACCTTCAAAAACTCTTCTGAAATTTGCGAGAGATTTTTCGAAGTGCTTCGTGCTGCTAGGGAAAATCTGCGCTGAAATATTTGAGAGCCGACGTGGAAATCAACTGGAGTTGATTGTAGTTCGGAGTTGTTTGGAGTTAATTTTGAAGGAATGTAAAATCCGGAGTGCAAATTTCCGGAGTCAAATTTCTGATGAAATGTGAAAATCCGGAGTAAGATTTCCGGAGTTCTTTTTCAAACGGAATGTGAAATTCCGGAGTGGAATGTATATCGGAGCTCATAATTCCGTAGTGGAATTTATGACGGATTGCATAATTCCGGAGTACAATTTCCGGAGTCAATTTTTTTTTTTTTGATGGAATGCAAATATTCCGGATTTGAGTGAGAGAGAAGTACGGAGCGCTCGAAGCGGGCATATATGAAAGGAAAACCCGAAGTACTTTTATCTGGGCAGCTGTGAGAAGAAACATCTGGAATATTTTTTATTGTGCCGATTTGGAAATTTCTGGGATCCTTCCACAAGATTTTTCTTGACTTGGTCAAACCCGCTGTTTGTGAGAGAGGATACCGGAATGTAACTTTGGCCGGTTACTGGAGAGGAAGTTCCACAAACAACTTACTCAAATCGGCCGTTTGCGAGAGCAAATTCCGAAGTCGATTTTGAGATCCGGGGTAGCTGTGCCGGAGTAGATTTGGGTCGCCATAATGAGCTGTGACGTGAAAAATGCCGGTTTGGATTTGATATCGGATTGAATCACCATGTTGCTCTTCCTTCTTCATTTTCAATGGCCCCCTACAGGGTACAGTGCTCTGTTTTCTCTTCATCCTCGAAATACATCGAAACCAGAAAAGAAATCCAACTCTCAAGTATAACAGGTAAATTAAAGATTTTTCGTGCCTCTATTATATAAATTATCATGCTCCAGATAAATGCGAAACCCTTAAAATTTGGGCTCTTACCCCAATCAGAGGCGTAACTTTGTTTTGTTCAATTTTCACATCAACCAATATTTCGGCCGAATCCCATGAAATCGGGGCATGCGAGCATAAACAGTACAAGGAGAGTGGAAGATATTACTTCCAAGAAAATAAAGAATTTCACTTGCCCGTTGAACAAAGACAATTAGGGTTTGCAACGGCAAGGGATTAACGGCAACGAGGATTTGCGGCGACGGCGTCACAACTGATGACGGCAACGACAACGGCTTCAACCGCAGCGATCGGAAACGACGATGGCTTCAACCGCAGCAATCGGCAACGGCGATGGCTTCGATGACTTTGCTCTGCTTCGGCTTTGTGCATATTAAAACCCAGTCTGATCCTTGTCTGTAAAACAAATCAAGTTCGGCCTGTTCACAGAAATTCAATTTGCCCCTTGATGAATCGAGTTCGGTTTTTAGAAACCAAGTTAGGCTTGTGCGCCGAAATTCAGTTCGCCTCTTTTTCATGAACGTTCGAAATCGGCTTTGTGTATGGAAATAGAACTTGGCGCTGTATATCAAATTTGAAGTCGGCCATTGTATTGCAAACTTGAAATCGGTTGCTTTGCATGAACTTTCGAATCGGCTCCTTGTTTTGTAAACTTGAAATCGGCCCTGAAATCAAGTTCGGTTTTCTTGCTTAAACAAGAAAAATCGAGTTCGGATTCTTGAAGAATCAAGTTCGGCTTTTGTGTGCCGAAATTAAGTTCGTCCTTTCCAGCCTTTTGAAAGAAATCCGTCCGGCTGGTGCACACACAGATTCAGTTCGGCCCTTTTAGAAATCAAGTTCGGCTTTTGTGTGCCGAAATTAAGTTCTCCCTTTCCGGCCTTTTGAAAGAAATTCGTCCAGCTGGTGCACACACAGATTCAGTTCGGCCCTTTTAGAAATCACGTTCCGCTTCCTTAATGCAAAATCAAGTTTGAAAGCCGAAGTAGCATTAGCCGAAATTGATTTTCGGGATGCCATAGTTACTACTGGCTCCTTGACCGGACTGTTAAAAAATGGAGCTTCGAAGTGGACCGTTCTCATTTCTTGATCTTCCTTCTGACGATGGCGATAATAGGTTTGATGGCATCTCGTGGCTCTTGCTTCATCTCTTCATATTGCGGCACAATTTGGAGAGAAAAAACATGGAGAGGTTTTCTCCGGCGCTAGATCTGGGCGGTATCTCTTGTGGAAAAGACGACCGTTATCGCTCTGCACGTCTTCATTTTCCTTCTTTTCCCTCTTTTCTCCTGCTGCTTCATTGCAATTCGATCCGCTCCATTGACTAAGTTAAACCGGTTTAGGCTAAATCTGGGTCTCTTTTTGCTGGCTATCTCTGGAGTGGACAGGTTCGAATATTGTGCCTGGACTGTAGCACGGTTAGGGTTTGGCGGCGACTGCGGCGGCGACTTCGGCCCATACTCACGTCGGTGACTAGCAGTGGCGGCGGTGGCAAGGAACATAGGCGACGACATCAACTGCCTGGCTAGGGTTTAACGACGGCGGCTCCTTCCTCAACCTCTCCTTAAATAACGAGAGGGAAATTGTTTGAAATCTCAACTCCTTCCTTCCTTCTTGCCGTCAATCACACTCGCCGTTCTCATTTTCTCTCTTTTTCTTGAAATTGCAGTATATGCGGTTGAAGAAAGAGCCCCCAAGTCAACGTTGGTCACTCATTGTGGAATTTTCAAGGTGGGATTTCAGAATGGAATTCTTGGGTTGAACAAAGTCCGGACTGGATTTCACTTCAGCCGATTTGGAATTCACTTCGGAATGGAATTGTAGGTGCCAGGAAGTGCTGAAATTGCACTATAGTCTCCAGTTGGGCAGAAAAATCTGTTGTTGTAATAGAGGGAGTACCGAAGTGGAATTCGAATTGGCGATTTAAAAATGAAATCGGTCTTTGACACTTTCAAATGCCGATCTGAAATTGAACCCCTCCTTAAAGGAAAGTTCTTTCCTTTTATAAGCATTTTCTTCTTCTATCTTCCTGATTTGATCATTCAGGTAACGCCCGTTATCTCTCTTCTGTTGTAATTATCTTTATCAGTTCGACCCGTTACTGTCGATTTGGTCGGTTGCATAACCGTCTTTATGAACAGTTGTCTTCACATGCTAATTGTGATAACTCCAAATCCAATGGGCTTCCTTTAATGATCCCCTATGTTGGCAGGTTAGAATTCTCAATTTGGCGATGTGTCCTTTCTGATAGGGTCATCCGAGTTCTCCTAATATTTTGCTGATTCAAATTTAAATCTGTCGTCAACCATCTGTACCTCTAGATCGGTTTTCAGCCAACTTGCGCTTGAAACAGGCTTTTCAAAGTTTTGCCGATCTGGATTGAAATCGGCTTTCAACCTGTTTGTTCTCGAAACCGGCTTCTCAAAGTTTGTCGATCTGAAATTGAAATCGGATTTTTTTTTTTTTTGTGAGATGAAATACCGTCATAGAATTTTAGAGAGGAAATGCCGGAATGCCTGGCTGTCTGACTTTTTCTGAAAATTTGCAGAAGATGGGAAGTAGCCCCCAGCCCCCAAGCGTGAACGCGCCAAGGGCAGGATTAGTACTTCTATCGTTTGCTTAGGAAGTCATGCAACTTTTCTGATCGGAGGAATGCTTGCTGTAAGCAGACAGTTTTGCTCTTATGCTTTTTTTTTTAGTGGAAAAACTGGCTTTTTGGTCGTTTCCCACAGACGGCGCCAATGTTGCGTACCAGAAATTCGGATCGTCCTACGGGTCAGGGGCTGCAAATCAAATCTTCCTGTTGGTCAATCATACGCAGATCCATCTCCATAGTCTTGAACCTGAGTCCTGTGCAACACAACTGAAATCTAATGGTCAAAGGTCGGCGGGAATTATTCCCACCGTAAATCCTCCGACGCTCAAGTTAGAAATCTTTCCAAGAATATAGAAAAGATAAATCAAGGGTGTATATTTGGTGGGAGGAGTGATTTGTGGAAATGATGCTTCCAAGAATAGAGAAAGAGTATCTCCTCTTTTTGGATCCCTGGCTTGAGATAACTTTCTGGGATGTAGATTTGGATTGAACAAAATATATCCATGCCTTCTGGCCATTTCGGCCATTTCTCTCCCTTCTCCTTCTCTTGGTGGTTTTTGGAGGTTTTCTCCTCTCTTTGAGGTTTTTGGAGGTTTTTTTCTCTTTTATTCTAGTCCCCCCTTTTTTCTCTTGGATGAAGTCTATTTATAGACGGCGTCCACAATTAACCGCCGTAGTTAACCGCCCTCACTTTTATCCATAACCAACCGTTTGGCTCGGGTTTTACCGAACGCATCAAGTCCAATAAAAATATTTCGGGATTTTAGAATGTTACAACTTTAGCATTGACTCTGCCTTCAGAAGATCCATTCCAAAGGAAACAACGTAATATGCTTTCAATTGCTTTAAGAATGGTTTTGGGTAAAATAAAAAGAGAGGACCAATAAAGGTGGATAGATGAGAGGATGGAGGCAACGAGTTGCAATCTCCCGCCAAAGGAGAGCCATCTATTTTTCCATGATGTGATCCTCTTAGTGATTCTATCAGTGAGAGATTTGCAATCAGAGACCGAGAGCCTAGTGGTTTTCAAGGGGACCTCCAGGTATCTGATGGGAAGTTTGCCCACTTTAAAGCCCATGATAGCAGCAATATCCTGGTGAAGAGAAGCATCCTTTGAACATATGAAGATTTCACTCTTATTCGGGTTAGCGGAGAGGCCAAAGGTAGCGTTAAATTCTTCAAGGCAGTCCTTGAGGATCTGAGTCGACTGGGTATCATCCTGGGAGAAGAGGAAGAGGTCATCAGCAAAGGCAAGCATAACAATTTGAGTTTCTACGGATTTCCAGTGAAATTTAAAATTATTATCCCGCCTTGCCTTGACCTCAATAATGCCATTTAGGACTTCCATCACCAGGACAAATAAATAGGGGGAAAGCGGATCCCCTTGGCAGAGACCTTTGCCTCCTTTGAAGAAGCCAACCACTTCCCCATTGATATTGAGTGAGTACGTCGGGGTAGTAATGCACTGGCTAATCCAATTGACCATTTGTGGGGAAAACTTCATGAGAGTCAGAATATTGATAATGAAATCCCAATAAACAGAGTCATAAGCTTTCATAAGGTCGACCTTCATAGTATATCTAGGCGGGTCTAACCCAAGATGATACTTATGCAGGAGCTCCTGAGCTAAAAGAATATTATCACTAATCTGACACCCCGCCAAAAAGGCCGTTTGGCATCTGTCCGACCAGAAAGGAAGAGAATCCTTAATTCTGTTAGCAAGAATTTTAGATATCACTTTGTAAATGACATTACAACATGATATCGGGCGGTAGTCTGTAACCGAAGGCGGGGACTGGACCTTAGGAATGAGACTGATCAGAGCGGTATTCAACTGTTTAAGGAGCTTTCCATGATTACAAAAATCATGGATAGCTTCATAAACAGATGACCAAGTGATCTCCCACGAGTCCTTAAAGAATTTCGAGGTAAAACCGTCAGGACCGGGAGCTCTGTCATCACCAATGGAGAAAATCGCAGAGCGGATTTCCTCCTCACTAACTGGCCTAACAAGGGGGCCAGTTAGTGAGTCAGGAACAGTATGGAGAATGTAGGGGCGGAGCCGATTTTCCTCCGCCGTCCCGTGGGATCGACCAGAGCCCAAAGCATTTTTTAAGTGGCCTTCTATTAGATTATAAAGATCCTCTGTTCCTTTAGTATGGTTGCCTGACTCATCAAGGAGGGAGGTAATCCTATTCCGATTATAGTTCCCACTAACAGTCTTAAAAAAGAATTTTGTGCATTGGTCACCCTCTTTGATCCATTTGATCTTGGCTTTTTGGCGGAGGAGATCCGCCTCCTTAGCCATTGCAGAATAATAAGCAGCCTTACAAAGGCGCTCAATGCCACCATTCCCTGTGTGATGGAGGATCTTTAGTGGGGGTTGCCCGGTTTGGAGTTGTGGGGCCTGGCTTTTCGGTTCTAGAGAGAGAAGCTCTCGCTTCTCTCTTCTTTTCAAATTTCATTTTGAAATTTGTCCTCATCTTCAGCGGCATTCCAGGCTTCTGCCTCTGTCGGGCGGCGCCGGTGCCGGCCACGGCCGGTCTCCTAGTTGCTCCACCCGGTTCCCTCCTGGGTTCTGACTCCACCTCTCTACCTCTCCGCTGCTCAGATCTGTCTGCGTCAAACTCTGCTTTTGAGTCTTTGATTGTGGCAGAGAGCTTGGACCGTCTCCTGGCTGCTCCGCCAGGTTGCCTCCCATTTTCCGTCTCCAGCTCTCTTCCTGTCCAGACCTCAGATCTGTCTTCGTCGGCATCCTCTGAGGCTTCGATTGAGGCTGTGAGCTCGGGCCGATACCCCCACCATTGTCCGTTAAAAATGATTCCTCAGAAGCTTTGGCTTCTCTCTAGAGTGCCTTTCAAATTTCAAACTTGAAATTTGAGGCCTTCATTTCTTGTTGCCACCGGCAAGTTTTGCGGTTCTGTTAGTTTCTCCCACCCTCCTTGTGTCCGTAAAGGACGTCTCACGCTCGTTGTTGTGTTCTTCCCTGGTGTCTCTGATTGGGCTGTTGGCTATTGCAAGTTGGCCCTTTTCTTCGACTACCGTAGTGATTCCTGCCTTGGCGCCTGGTGCTCGGGACGGATCTGCTTGGAGTTTTTTTTGCAGAAGTCATCACCTATCAGATGTAGTTGTTCCAGAGAGAAGATTTGGATTTCTCTCTGGGTATTTAATTTTTCATTTTCAATTTTCAATTTTTAAATTTCAAATTTCTAAATGCAAATTTGAAATTTAACTTTCTGCGGGTTTCTCGCCTCCAAGGATTTGGGCTGGGCTTCAGTGCCCCAGGCCGTTGTGGTTGTTGGGGCTGACTGTCCCTGTTGTTTGGCTCAGATGCGAAAGCTTCGGATCTATTTTGGGTAGATCTGCCATGCTCGCTTAGTTGCAGGTGGCTTGCTCTCCTGCTGTTTTCTCGATACATTGATGCTGTATGAGGTTGTTGCTCGTATTGCGCATTTGGCCTTGTTATTCTGGTCGTGCCAGGGTGTCTATGTTATTGGATGGTTTCTTTGCCCGGAGGCCGATTTGGCTTTGCTGGGCCGATTTGGGATGGAGACCGATTTGGCTTTGGGGCCGATTTGGATTTGATGAGCAATCCGATTGTGACCTGAGGCCGAGTAGGAATGCTGTCTTGGCATGTCAATTGCCAATTTGGAATTCAGGTTGCTGATTGGGCATGAGGCCGGTTTGGCTTCGAGGCCAGTTTGGCGTTGCTGATATGGCATGTCAAATGCTGTGTGGTCTTACAATTTAGTTGCCGATTTTGATTTCCAGCCGGTTAACTCTTCTTTGGTCGATTTCAATGCTGTATTCAACTGCCGATTTCTTTTGCAGACTTGTGGCTGATTTCAAGTGTAGTCTTGAGGCCGATTTCAATTGCCGATTTCATTGCAAGTCTCGCGTTGCTGACCATCTGCCGAGTTGGATTTGAGGATGCCGATCTGGTATTGAGGTCGATATGGCTCTGTGGCCGATTTGTCTCTGCTGATATGGCAGGCCAAATGCCGATTTGGGCTTGAGGCCGGTTTGGCCTTGCTGAGCTGGAAAAGTTGGCTTGAGGTTTGATGGAAGCTGCTTCAGTAAAAGTCTTGCTTCTATTTTTGGATCGAAGGAAATGTCTCGGTTCTAGTTGATGCCGCTACATCAATTCCTTGATTATTCGGCTGTTGGTAGCTCGTGGATGAAACCATTTGAAGTTGTCTCTTCAGCTGGTGCATGCTTACCAGCATTTTTATTTTTCTGTTGGTTTCATTCGTTGTATCAATGTGCTCGGGGCATGCCCTAGCGATTATGGTTTATCTCTAAGTCGGAATAACACTTGGAGATAAATCATTACTTGTAAATTTTTTCTCCCATTAATCCAAATCACTTACTTACCAAAAAAAAAAAGTGATGGAGGATCTTAGATTGGACATTCTCAAGGCATTTCCGAGTACGCAATACCTCTTCATGAACATCTCCACATTGGGCATTCAGATTTTTAAGCGCACACTTCACCTTTTTGAGAGAGGACACCAGCTTAAACATCGGGGTACCAGCATTCTCAGTCTCCCAAACTTCCTTGACCAGAGGAAGGAAATTTGGGGAATTGGTGAGAAAGTTATTAAATCGGAACATCCCGCGGTTACGAGCAACCCAACCAGCGGGAAGAAGAATGCATGGGGAGTGATCAGATAATCTGGCAGGTGGAAAAACTGCTTTAGATCTTCTAAAGAGATCAAACCATTGACCATTGGCGACCACTTTGTCTAATTTTCTGAAGATACGGGTAGTGGGGTCACGGCCATCGTTCCAGGTGAAAAACTAACCATCGTGGCAAACATCTTCAAGGTCACAGTCTTTAAAGCAATCATTAAGATCGATGGAACTCTTATAGTGCCAGGAGCCTCCAAGGGCCTCAGTCGCCAAGCGAATAACATTAAAGTTGCCCAGGACAGCCCAAGAAATATCCCCCGAGAGGCCCGAATGCCTCCTAAGGCTTTGCCAAAGGAGTTTTCGAGGTCCCTCTAAGTTAGCACCATACACAAAGGACAGAAGGCAGTGAACGTTATCGTCAAGGAAAATCACATTGGTATGGATAACCTGGTCATCCTTGGAGATAATGTTGACAGCCACCTTCTTTGGGTCCCAGCCAACCCAAATCCTCCCGACGGAGGAGATGGAATAGTTCATGGACCAATGCCATTGAGGATTAATCCTATCCGAAATGGAGGCCGCGTTATTCTCTGCAACTTTATTCTCAACCAGGCCAATAATGGAACAAGCGTGGGACCTAATGAGGTTGTAGACTTCATGGGCTTTCACAACCCCATTGAGTCCCCTCACATTCCAGCATGCTATGTTAGTCATGAGAAACCGACGAAAGGGGGTTCCGCTTTTTAGGACCCTGAACGTTTCTAATCTTCTTAGAGGATTTGCGTCTCCTACTCTTAGGCACAATTTCATAGCAATTAGGGTCAGATACATCAGAAGCTGGGCCTAGACTCAATGGATCCTATGGGCTAGCAAGGGAGGACTGGCCAAAACAATCCCCAGGGCCTAAATCCATCACCGGTCGAGGGACAGAAAGGTCACAGGCCGGGGCCTCATCATTGGAGCAATTAGATTCAATGCGTGACTTTTCAATATCGGGGGCAGGGGGAGACCTGAGCTGGAACTCAATCCTAGCATGAAGCTGCTCCTCCTCGGAGCCATTTGTTGGTGGGGCATGCTGATTTCCTGGGGGAAGGGTTGGGACAAGGTTACTGGGAGGATGATCCAGAGAAGCCTCAGTCAGGTGATTCGGCGGGATGTAAACATCGCACACCATAGGGTCTTCTGGGAGAGGCTCCTGAAGAGCACTGAAAGGACTGTCTGAAGGGAAATCCTTCTGATTGGAATTTCCTAAGGGTAAGACAGCTTTCTTTCTGGGAGACACCTTAGAAGGGGCATTTGCGTTGATATTCCGTGGAAGGTCCACCTTCTTATTCCCCCCGATTTCAAAACCCTAGCTCTGTTCCACATTCCTGGTATCTGCCGGCGCCCATGGCGCCGGTGATAATGTCCGTCTCTGCTCCGCCTTCTGTTGCAAGTTTCTCCCCCCTATCTTCTCCGGCTAAGTCCGGTTCCATTCCCATTGTTGCCTCCTTGCCCCTTGCTTCAAACCCTTTCCCTCCGTTGAGCGCTGGAGTTCAGCTCTCTCCCTCCGGCCCCGATGTAGCTTTTCTGGCTAATGCTAGGGATGCGGATCCTTTGGGCATTCGTTCGCGTGTGGGGATGAAGGTGTCTTCCCCGTCGGCCCCCTCTGGAGGGCGAGTTGGATCGGTTGTGCGTGGTAATTCGGTTGTGGATGGCCCGGAAAGGCTCCTAAATGATGATGACCCGCCAGTGAATGCTAATGTTGTTAAGCCATCAAATTTGTCTTTGTCTTGGTCTCGTGTTGTTCAGGGTAATGATCTGCCCCCAGTTCTTGACCTCAAATTCTTCCCTCCTGATTCGGTTGATGGCAAGGTGGTCACCATTACCCCGCCGTCGGATGTTGTTGAGCAAAGTTTGGATGTCTGGGGGGCAACTTTAGTGGGGTATTTCCTGGACAAGCCCTTACATTTTCATGCGGTAAATGTTTATGCCCGTAAAATTTGGGAGCGATTTAACATTCGTCATGTTGCAAGTAATGAGCAAGGTTTTTTCTTTTTTAGATTTAACTCTGCTTCCCAGTTAGATTCATGCCTTGCAAATGGACCATGGACATTTGGGGGGAAACAAATTTTTCTCAAGAAATGGGTTCCTGGTATGGTATTGTCAAAAGAGACTCCTAAAACTATTCCGATTTGGATTACCCTCTTTAATGTACCTGTTGAATACTGGACTCCGCTGGGACTTAGCTGGATAGCTAGTGCGGTTGGCAAACCGATTCAGCTTGATTCTAATACGGCTCGTATGGACCGTATGCAATTTGCCCTGGTTTGTGTGGAAGTTGAGCCGGGGGCCTCCCTTCCTGAAAAAATCAGATTAAAATTCGGTACTTCCGAGGGGGCTGATCTGGATTTATGTACTGAGGTTACAATTGAATATCAATGGAAGCTGGTATGATGTAGTACCTGTCGAAAAGTGGGCCACTCATTTTGTCAACCGAATAGGGTGTATAAGGCCACAGGTAGGGTGTTGCCGCATTCTTCGGACTTTCCTGGTCATTCCACAAAAATCCCATCATCACCTAAGGAGGTTGTAAAGGCAAACTCTGCTTGGGTTATCACGTTAGGGTCTACATCCAACTCCTTTGAGATTCTTAGTGAGGAGGATGATTTATCACGTTAGGGGAAGTCAGCCACTCAGCTTGGGTTAATCTCGGAGGAGGAGGGTTTGGTTGGTCCGGAACTTCAAGATGCTTGTGGTGCTAGGTCGGAGCTAGCCTCCCCGGGACCTTCTCAGTATAATGCTTCGATTGAGGAGAGTGGGAATTATAAAGATTCCTCTGCTCCCCAGCTGTCACAAGGTTGTCATGACGTTTCTGGCTGCAATGTGGATGTTCATAATGACCTGGAGTTACCCTCCTTGTGCGTGAACGATGATAACTGCTTGACTCTTCCCCCTGACAATCCCATTTGCAAAGAGGATTTGCCTTTGAATTCTGCCTCCATAGAATCTTTTAGAGTTTGCCAGTGTTCTAATGAACCTGAAGGGGGTCCGCCGGGCCGGAGTACTAGATCCCGCAAATCCAAAAGACCGGCCGTGAGGAGTTCCTCCTCTGGTAAGTCGATTCCCATCTCTAGTAAGGCTAGGGAGATTCAGGAGCAAACCAAAAAAATTAATGATTTTCTAAAGAATTCAAAGGGGCCTAAAAGTTCAATTTCCCCTCCTTCCTTGAGTAATGGTTAAAGTGGCCTGTTGGAATGTTCGCGGACTGAATAGCATAGTGAAGAGCCAGGAGGTCCGGCAATTCCTCCGATCTTCTCACTGCTGTATCGCGGGTCTTGTTGAAACAAAGGTTCGGGAGAGCTCCTCTTCTGGTATTGCTTGCTCTCTGATGCAAAATTGGAGATGGGCTATGAATTACCAATCCTCTCCTGCCGGTCGTATTTGGGTGGGTTGGGACCCGATCTTTGGAGGTTGATGTTATCTCTTAAGAAGAAGAACAGATAATACTCGAGAGTGCGGATTAGAGCATGTAACTCCGACTTGTATAATCTCCTTCATCTATGGGGCGAATTCGAGATTCTTCGTCGCTCATTGTGGGACTCTCTTCGCTCCATTTGCAAAAGATTCAGATATGGCTTGGGCTGTGCTTGGCGACTTTAATGCCATTAGAGCCGTGCAGAAGGGATGGGTGGAATTTGGCACGCCAAAGGCTCCATGGAGCCGGACAGTGCCTTATTGATCGCGATCTCATGGATGTTTGTCGAGGGTCATTTCTTTACGTGGAATGATGGTAGGGACTCTTCTGTTTGCATTTACAGAAGCTTGACCGGATTGTTGCCAATGGTCATTGGTTGGTACTGCTTTGGTGCCCGCAAAGCATCCTTTCTCCCCTGTGCTTTCTCGATCACTCTGTGGCATCCTCTCACTTGCAGGAGGAGCCTCGCGGTTAGGAAAGGCTTGTTCAAATTTAATAACTTTCTCGCTTCTCACCCCATGTTCCTACAGGTTGTGGGTGAGGCGTGGGAAGCAAATGTTGAGGATGTCCCTATGTTTCAGCTGGTTTCCAGTTAACAATCACCAAAAAGTGCCTTAAATAGCTCAATCTATTGATTGGTAACGTCCATGAGGAAGTTGCATCGTGCCCGGTGTCGCTTAGAGGATGTTCAAAATAACCATTTGGATGCCGGGAGGAGAGAAGTTGCAAGGTCGCTTATGCTAGGGCTATTGCCCGTGAAATTGATTTCCTCGAAGAAAAAGCCAAACGGAATCGGTTAAAAGACGGTGATCAATGCACTAAATTTTTCTTTCGGGCGTTATGCAGCAATTGTAATCGTGAATCGGATTCTCTCCTTAATCAAGGATGATGGTTCCTCTACCCAAAGCATTTCGAGGTCCAAAGAATAATTCTTGATCATTTCACAAGGCTTCGGGTGCGGGGGCGTGGTTGAGCCGAACTTGAAGAATAGACTCCGTCCTTATGTACTGCGCACTATTCCTCCTGCTATGCGGGAGGGATTATGTAGTCCGGTTTTGGCTGATGAGGTTCGGATTGCGCTGTTTTCTATCGGTGATACTAAAGCTCTTGGCCCGGACGGTTTTTCTGCAAAGTTTTTCAAGGAGTCGTGGGACCTGGTGGGGCCGTCTGTTGTTGATGTGGTTCAGGACTTTTTCACCCATGGTAGACTGCTCAAACAAATTAATGCTACGTGTATTTGTCTAATCCCAAAGGTGAAATCTCCATCTAAAGTTGGGGAATTTAGACCCATATCGTGTTGCAATGTTGTCTACAAGATCATCTCGAAAATCATTGCTAATCAGATCAAGGGTGTTCTCCCTTTTTTGATTGATAGTTGCCAGATAGCTTTTGTCCCTGGGCGTAGGATTAATGACAACATTCTTCTTGCTCAGGAACTTTTGCATAATTACCATTCCAAAAAGGGTGTTTGGAGATGTGCGTTGAAAGTTGATCTTATGAAAGCTTATGACTCCGTGCAATGGGATTTTATTATTGCAGTCCTGGAGCTTATGGAGTTTCCTCCCCAGATGACTCAGTGGATCCAGCAATGTATTACGACAACTGCCTTTTCCATCAATATTAATGGTGATTCCGTGGGTTTCTTCAAAGGTGCCAAAGGGCTACGACAAGGTGATCCCCTATCTCCTTATCTATTTGTCCTTGCTACGGATATCTTGAATGAGATCATTGAAATTAAAGCAAGGAGCAATGAGTCGTTTTGTTATCATTTGAAATGCTCGCTTTTGCTGATGACTTAATGCTCTTTTCCAAAGCTGATGCTACCTCTGTCCGTCTTCTTCAAGATTGCCTTGTTGAATTCCAAGGAGTATCTTGGCTTTCCGCGAACAAAAACAAAAGTGAATTTTTAGTCTGCTCTACTGATGATAGATTTGTCCGAGAGCTATAGGACATAATTGGTTTCAAGTTGGGGAAACTCCCAGTTAAGTACTTAGGGGTCCCCCTCATTACTTCGCGGCTGTCGGTGGCGGACTGTAAGATTCTGATTGATCGTGTTAGGCAGCGAATAAACTCATGGACTAACAAACTTCTATCCTTTGGGGGCAGACTTCAATTGGTTCGGTCTATCCTTTCTTTGATTCACCTATATTGGGCATCTATTTTTATTATTCCCAAATCTATTCTGAAAATCATGGAGGGATACATTCACCGGTTCTTGTGGCACGGATCTATCACTGGGGGAACAACAGCTAAAGTGGCGTGGGAGCAGCTTTGCAAGCCTCGATCTGAAGGTGGTCTGGGCATTCATAATCTGCATAACTCTAACAAGGCACTGATCTCTCATCTGTTATGGAAGATTATTACAAAGGATCATAACTCTATCTGGGTCTCATGGACTTATGTGAATAGATTAAAGGATAGGTGTATCTGGACTATAAAGGTGCCAACTAGCACTTCCTGGTGCTGGAGGAAGCTGTTAAAACTTCGACATACTATTAGGCCCTTTATCAATTACAAGATTGGTAACGGGGTTGATACTTTTTTATGGCTAGATAACTGGCATCCGAAAGGCCCCTTGCTGATTTATTTTCCTCTAGGCTGATGACTGACGGGGGCCGCTTTAGACTCAAAGGTTGCGCGATTGTGGTTAATGGAAATTTGAGGTGGCCGAACCCCTATGATATGGAAGTGGATCGATTATTTGCGATATGCCAGACACGCCTGGATCCTCGATAGGAAGGATTTTGTTAGATGGACTGTGGATCCCAAAGGTATCTTTACCACTCGTTCTGCTTACCGCCTTTTCCAAGGAACTACGGCTAAATGTGAATGGTCTTTTATCGTATGGGGTCCTTCTCATATTCCTGCTCATGCGTTTACCCTATGGCTGGCCATCCTTGGCAAGCTGTCTATGATTGATAGATTGGGAAGATTTGTAAGTCTAGCTAATATGTGCATCCTTTGCAAAATGTCTGGAGAATCTCATGATCATTTGTTTTTTGGATGTCCGTTTTCCAGTGAGGTCCGGAGCACTCTGTGTCTTCCGGCAGGTTAACTCCGGCGTTCCAGAATGGAATAGGAATATTGAGTGGGCGTCTAGTAAATGGAAAGGCAAGAATGCCGTGTATCTCTCGTTTAGACTCACGCTTGTCATGCGGTTTACTTCATTTGGCAAGAACGAAACTCGTAGAACTTTCGATGAAGCCAATGGGAGAAATCCTAAACATATTGCTAATCTCATAATTGAAGCGGTTAGGAGGAAATTAGAGATGAGTATCAAGGGTAATGATTCCTACAAATGGAATGTTATGATGCGATGGAGGCTTTACTTTGATGAGGCGGAGTGAGAAGTCAATGTCTCCACCTAGTGGCGGTAGAATGAGTGTGCGTTAAAGTGAAGCGCCTGTAAAGACGGAGTCTTCTGTTGCTGGAGTTTGTGAGAACTCCGTAATCCGGAGTTCTTTTGCTAAAAGGCCGGAGTGGCATGAATTCGCTGAGGCCGGACTGCCTTTGACCTCTTTAAGGCCGGAATGGCCTTGTGCTTGGGGAGGCCGGAACGCTTGTTGTTGTGGCTTCCAAAAAAAAAAAAATCCTGGAGTCCCTTTGCTCACTTTATTTGGGGGCCGGAGCGCTTTTGCTCTCTTTTTCCGGTGTGCTTTCGGCGGTGTGCATTGGACGGAGTGGCTTTGTCGAATCTGGGTTCCTTTATCTGGAGGCCGGAGTGATTTGTGAGATGCATCATGGCCGGAGCGATTTATGGCCGGTCTTGAATTATGCCTCTTTAAAGTCGGAGTGATCTTGGCCGGAGTTGAATTGTACTACTGAATCCGGAGTACATTTTGCCGGAGTCCTTTTGTCCGGAGTGCATTTTGCCGGAGTGATTTTTCCGTTAGAGGCCGGAGTGGAAGGTTGAAGACGGTGTGCGAATTGAGGCGGAGTGGCATTTTGATGCCAGAATCCCCTTTGTGGGCGGAGTAGAATCTGCTGGAGTGCCTTTACACTCTTAAAAGCTTGAGCTGGTCTGCGTGTGTTGAAGCCGGAGTGTTTTTTGATGCCGGAGTGTCTTAAGATGCCGGAGTGGCTTCTTGTTTGCTGGAGTAATTTTTTGTGACTGGAGTTGTAGTTTACAATAATTAACATTATTGTAATTTTTAATGACTGTTGTCATAGGATTAGGGGTCCCCCCTACTTTGTGTTCCATCTCCAAGTCGACAAAATACTTGGTTATGAACATAATTTTTGTACATTTTTTTAAAATTTTAATACAATTAATTACTTACCAAAAAAAAGGTGTGCTCCGGGTTGTCAGGTGGCTGGAGCCGAACTGCTGATTAACAGCTGGGTTCTTGCTGTGTTGGGATGGTCTCCAGCTGAAGTGGCCATCCTTCAAATGTTGCCGGTTTGCTGGATTGTTTTCTCCTCTTGGCTGCCTCTTCCTGCTTGATGCTTTGATGTGTTTCCCGTGTGTTGATGGAGTAGGTGCTTTGCTAAAGGTGGCCATGGAATTCTTCAAATCCGTTTGCCTTTGCTGGAGTAGGTTAAATGGTCTCCTGCTGCCTCTTCCAGTTGATGCTTTGTTGCTTCCCGATGTGTTGCTCCCGTGTGTTGATGGAGTAGGTCTAGTTTGCTCCCGGTTAAATGCCGAAATGGAATTCGTATCGCCGACGTGGAATTTGAGCAATCCGTTTTCTGCTCTCTATTGCTCCCGATTTGGTCTTCAGCTCCAATTGCTGACGAGGCTAGATCGGTGTTGGTTTGTTTCATTGCCGGTTTGATGGCGCGGTTTGCTTCGATGGTCTCCTTCTGCAGCTGGCCATCCTTCAAATGTTGCCGGTTTGCCGGATTGCTTTCTCCTCAATTTGAGCTGCCTCTTCCCCGGTTGAAGATTTTCTTGATGTGATGGTGTTGGTTTCCCGTGTGTTGAAGGAGTAGGTGCAGATTTTGCTGAAGTTAGGATTTGCTGACGGTTTCCTTTGCTGTTGTGAGAATGGCTTAAGCCGTTTCCCTGCAGTTGAATGGTGCTGGAAAGCAGATGCTGTGGTTGCTGGCTACATCTAGTCCACTGCTGAAGATGTGATTGCTGGAATCAAGGGTTTTGCGTTGGATTGGCATGTTATTTTTTGATTAGGACCACTTTACTAATGTTAGAGTGGTTTGTTTGTGTTGTATGAATACCAGCATTTTTGTTTTTCAGTTGGTTTCATCTGTTGTACCAAAGTGTTCGGGGCATGCCCTAGCGTCTATGGTTTATTCTCAAGTCGGAATAACACATGGAGATAAATCATTACTTGTAAATTTTTTCTCCCATTAATCCAAATCAGTTACTTACCAAAAAAAAAAAGGAGTGATTGGGGCGTCTTGAAGGCCGGAGTTCCTTGTTAGTCTGGAAGCTGGAATGACTCCATGGATGGAGGCGCTTTGGACGGAGTGAAGTGGGACGGGAGTGACTTTGGACGGAGTGAAATGTTCGGAATTAATTTGCACGGTATGGCTTTGGACGGAGTGTGTTGTCTTTTTATGGAAGCCGGAGCGTTGCTACTCTGTTATCCGGAGTGTCCGGGACGGAGTGCTTTTGTTGGGAGTGAATTTGGATGGACTGGACGGAGTGGTTTGTTTTCCGGTGTTATTTATCTGGAGGCCGGAGTGCATGGTTGATCCCGGAGTGCTTTTACCTGAGTGCACTTTTCTGGAGCCCTTAAGGTCGGAGTGCCCCCCTTTATCCGCAGCTCTTAAAGCCGGATCAACGTTTTCCGGTTCTCTAAAAAACCGGTCCTCTTTGCGAACATTTTTCGGAGTCCCTTTGTTCCACTAAATGGAAGGATGGAGTGGCTTGTGCTCCTTGCTGGCCGGAGTGCGTGACAATCTTCTTGGACGGAGTGGCTTTTTGCGCTCTCGTGTTTGCCTATTTGCTACCTTCATGCGGTTACGCTGACATGGATGGTTCGCCTTCTGACGTGGATTTGCTGACGTAGCGCTCTCCCGATCGGTATGCTTTGGATGTCGTGGTGTTGTGTCTCGGTAGCGATTCCATTGGTCTTATCTTTTAATTATGTCTTCGAGTCATGTTTAAGGGGAATCCCTTTTTTATATGTTTCTCTTTCCAAGTCGGTAAAACACTTGGTAAAAAACATAGCTGGTTGTACAGATTATTTTTATTTTAATGTAATTAATTACTTACCAAAAAAAAAAGGATGGTTGTCCTTAGATTAAGTAGAAGAGAAGTCTATAGTTAGAGTTATCCCACTGTAGGTTGGAATTAGTAATTGAATTCTATGTTTTGAGAACTTATGGGTAGTGCCATTGGTGATAGCTTTTTTCTAATAATTTTAAAGGCTAAAGTAGTTATGTCATTAAGGAAAGACGATCCTATGATATTGTAGGTGGATAGATCTATCTAAGGATTGCGAAGATGAACCTCGATATCTTTGAGGAAAATGGACCCTAGTACAGGAAAATCTAGCTGCTGACTCCGTCCCAAGCGTAGCTTTCTCTCCCGACCTTCCCGATTTCAAATCTAGCTGAGCCCGCCTTCAACCTCCTACCGGCGCCCATGGCGCCGGTCGACCCCCCTCCGCCTTGCTGTCTGATTTCCTCGAACCTTACTTCCCCCGTCCTTCAACCGCCCTCTTACCTAAAACCGTATTCTCCTGTCTTCTCCCGGCCCGCCACACCTTGGCCTCACGGCCCCCATCCCCAATCCGTTTCTACCCCTTCCATTTCCTCTTCGCTCGTCAACGCCTCCCCATCTCCGTCCGCCGCCTTCTGCCGCCATAGCCTGCTCCGTCGCTCCCTCTCTTCCCCTTTGGTGGCGTCATTGCCTCTCTCTTCGCTCCCGTCTCCTCATCCGGCTTTTCAACCCCCTCCCCCTGATTCCCACATCTCGTTCGGCCACCACTGCTCTCTTCCTACTCCTTCCCCTTCGATTGCCTCCCTTGGCCATGATGAGGCCCCCATCGCTTCAATAGTGTCGGCCCCATGCTCTGCCTCTCAGGTTTCGACTGTTTCTTCCCACTCAGCCCTGCCCATCACGGTGTCGTAACCTGGCGCCGTCTGCTATGGTGTTCAAATCGGTTCTCCTCTCAATCCATGTGCTATTGGTTCACCGCCTTGCTCTGCCGGCTCTCCTTCAGGATTGGTAAATCGACAGGGAGTTGTGGAGAAGGCTGTCTGCCCGTATGGTCCTCCAGCATCATTTCCAGGTCTTACTGATCAATCAGGCTTGCTCTTGGTTCAGATTTCGAATTCCAGTGCCCTTGGGTCCACCACTATTGATGACTCTTACCCCACCATTGCTCGTGGCTCCTGCTCGCCGGGTGTCTCTTGGGCGTCAGTTGTTGAGAAAAGGGCTATTGGAGGTAAGTGTCCTCTAAAATTCTACCCCCTGAATACTTCCGACTTGGAAAATATCATCTTATCCCCCCCTCCTGAGGTTATTAAACAGGGGTCGGACTTGTGGGGTACCGCCCTTGTTGGTTACTTCGTTGGCGATCCCGTCCATTTTAATGTTGTCAGCTTTATCACAAAGAAAATATGGAAACGATTTGAACTGCAACATGTGGCTGGAAACGAATCAGGTTTCTTTTTCTTCCGCTTCTCCTCAAGCCAAATGCTTGAAAAATGCCTGGCTAATGGCCCGTGGATGATTGCTGGCCATACTTTCTTTCTTAAAAAATGGTGGCCCGGTATGATCTTATCCCATGAGGATCACAAATCCTTCCCTACCTGGATCACCTTGTCTGGGATCCCGGTTGAATACTGGACCCCCGTTGGGTTTAATTTGGATCACGAGTGCGGTTAGCAAACCTCTTTTTTTAGACCCTGTCACTGAAAAACTCAAACGTTTGGGTTTTGCGAGGGTTTGTGTTGAAATGGGGGTCAATGCCCCTAGGCCGGGATCTGTAAAGGTTCATGCTAGAGGATGCGCCGATTACCCGTCTGATTATCTATGCGAAATCAAAATTGAGTACCAGCATAGGCCGACGTGTAGGACCGCTTCTGAAAAGATTAGGAACAAGAGTCACCCTATCAAAACTTCTTGGGTTCCAAAGCAAGCGGTCACTTCCCAGGGTATCCTCCCCTCCCCCGGTTCCCCTAGGATGTCTCCCCGTTCAAATTCTCCGGTTGTGGCGGCCCCCCTAACCATTGATTCTGAACGTAAGGCCATAACGACTTCTAACTCGTTTATGGCCTTACAGGAGGAATTTCATGAGCCCCCACCCAGTCATAATAGCTCTGACCCTGTTTCGGTGCCCGGAGTCGTCCAGGCCGATCCCACTCGGCCTCATGGCCCTGTCGCTATCGGCTCTCCTAGTCAGCCTCCTAAGTCATCTACCCCTCCCGCTATCCAGAGCCTCCCAGTTCCCTTAAAATGAGGACAGAAGGATCTTCCTCTGAACCAGGTCTGTCTGATTCTACTAACCATCATCCTCCTCTCACACCAGATGCAACGATGGTCTCCACTCATCGTGATCCTCCTCCTGGAACTCCTGGTTGCCTTAAAAGCGATGGCCCTTTCCCAAAAACTGGGGAGCATGTCTCCGCTCGGAGAAATAAAAAATCTCGGGGGATTAAAAATCAGCCCCCCCTCACCGACTAGTCATGACTAGTATTGCCTGTTAGAACGTGAGGGGCCTTAATGGGTTTGTAAAAGCCCATGAAGTCTGCAACCTCATTAGCTCCCATAGGTGTAGCATAGCTGGCTTGGTGGAAACCAAGGTCGCGGAAAGAAACTCTTTGACTGTTTCCACCAGAATTAGACCAAATTGGTCTTGGATCATGAATTACTCTGCGTCCCCGAATGGTCGGATTTGGGTGGGTTGGGATCCCACTTCGGTTTCGTGCAACGTCCTCGCCTCGGAGGATCAAGTCGTTCATCTTGAAGTCCTTTTCCTCAAGGAGAATACCCGCTGCATCTTGTCTTTTATCTATGGTGCTAACTCTGAAATCTCTCGTAGGCTCCTATGGGATAGCCTTTGGATGATGTCTAACCATCCGGGCAACCTCCCGTGGGCTGCCCTTGGGGATTTCAACGCCATTAGGTCCCCTTCTGAGGCCTTGGGTGGTGTCTGGCACAATAAAAGCTCGCTTGACCTGGACTAGTGTCTTAGAGACTGTGATCTTGACGACGTCTGCCATGAAGGTATGCACTATACATGGAATGATGGACGCGACTCTTCCCTTCGCATTTTCAGAAAGCTTGATCATGTGGTCGCGAATGGGCACTGGTTCGATAAATTCAGATGGGCTAAGGCCCTTTTTCCCCCTGCTAGACTTTCTGATCATTCGCCCTGTATTCTTCTCACTTCCGGGTTTTCTCCCAGAAAAAGAGGGATGTTCCGATTCAATAATTTCCTCACAAAATCCCCAAATTTTTACCCTTTGGTTGTAGATGCTTGGTCGGACGTCACCAATGGATATCCGATGTTCAGGCTTGTGACTCGTATTAAGTTGGTGAAAAAGGCTCTGAAAAAGCTTAATGTCCACGAGGGTGATGTCCATGAGGTGGTTGGCCGCCTGAGGAAAAAGCTAGATGAGATCCAGGGTCAAACCCCTCCTAACCTTGTGTGTCATCTTGAAGAGCGCAGATGCAAGGATGCCTACCATGATCCGCTGGCTAAGGAAGCCGACCTTACTAAGCAAAAAGCTAAGATAAGGTGGCTCAAAGAAGTGGATCAGTGTAATAAATTCTTTTTTAAGACTGTTAATGGTAACCATAATAAGAATCGGATCATCTCGCTCCTTGATCATGATGGGACTCCTACCAATGGTATCGAAAATGTCCAAAATCTGATTGTGGATCACTTTAGTAAGGCCCTTGGGACTGGACGCACGCACGGTTCGGCTAATGCGGATCGCATTCGCTCTTACATTCTCCACACGGTGCCTGAATCACTTATGGACCTTCTAGAAGGCCCTGTAAGTGATGACGAGATCCGTAAGACCATTTTCTCTATAGGTTATTATAGAGCCCCGGGCTCTGATGGGTTCAGTGCCCATTTTTTTAAGGAAGCATGGGATATCGTGGGTCAATCTATTTGTGAAGCCATCCGTGACTTCTTCACTCATGGTTTGCTCCTCAAACAAATGAACTCTACGATCATTAGTCTGATCCCCAAGATTCAGTCTCCTCGGCAGGTCTCTGACTACCGTCCCATTTCCTGCTGTAATGTCATCTATAAAGTTATCTCGAAGATCATTGCCAATCGATTAAAGATGACGTTACCTTATCTGGTTGATAAGTGCCAGACGGCCTTTGTGGCGGGACGTCAAATCAGTGACAACATTCTTCTGGCCCAAGAACTCCTCCACAAGTACCATCTGGGTCATGGCCCACCTCGCTGTACTTTGAAAATTGACCTCATAAAAGCCTATGACTCTGTTCATTGGGATTTCATCATATCTGTCCTGACCATCATGAACTTCCCGCCCAAAATGATAAATTGGATTAGGCAATGTATTACCACCCCCTCGTACTCGCTCAATATTAATGGGGAAGCGGTTGGTTTCTTCAAAGGGGGTAAAGGCCTTCGCCAAGGCGATCCAATTTCTCCTTACCTCGTTGTGCTGGTAATGGAGGTGTTGAATGGCATCATTGAACTTAAGGCTCGCAGGAACAATAATTTCACATTTCATTGGAAGTGCGGGCGACTCATATACTTGTCATCTTTGGCCTTTGCCGATGACCTTCTCCTATTCTCTCAGCCGACGTGCGCTCCATCCGGATTCTCAAGGAATGCCTTGAGGAATTCCATTGGCTTTCGGGCTTGTCGGCGAACATAAATAAGAGTGAGACCTTTCTTTGCTCTAAAGACCCAACCCCGATTCGAGAATATCGTTCATGTTTTGGGCTTCAAAGTGGGCTCTCTCCCATCGATACCTTGGCGTCCCTCCGATTTCTACTGGGCTGTCGATTCGTGATTGCACGATCCATACCGAGAAAATTACCAGCGCATTAAATCTTGGAAGAATAGGTGGCTCTCTTTTGGAGGCCGCTTACAATTGGTTGCCTCGATTCTCTCATCTGTCCACCTCTACTGGGCTTCGATCTTCATCCTCCCCAAATCCATTCTTAATCAGATCGACTGCATCTTGAGGCGATTCCTATGGAATGGATCTTCGGAAGGTAGGGCTAATGCAAAAGTGGCTTGGGCTGATATCTGCTACCCAAAGAGCGAAGGAGGGTTGGGTCTCAAGAATTTGCAGGCTCAAAATAAAGCCCTCATCTGTAAACTCCTTTGGTGCATCCTGTCTAAAGATCCTGATTCGGCTTGGTCTTCTTGGGTCCACAAGACTAGAATCAAGGATCGGTGTATTTGGACTCTCAAAGTTCCTGACTCTGCTCCCTGGAGTTGGAAGAAAATCATGAGTCTCCGTCCGTTCATGTGCGCCCACACCTCTAAGATCATCGGAGATGGCATGGATACCTTTGTCTGGCATGACCACTGGCATCCTCGAGGCCCCCTTAATAGTGTTTGCTCCGAACGCATTCGTACTGCCACTGGGCTATCTAGAGACGCCAAGGTTTCTCAGATAATTAGAGATGACCAGTGGGCTTGGCCTAACCCTTATGATCAGGAGGTTTCGTGCTTAGCTGAAAACATGCCCCTTTATCTACCCAATGCCGAGCGAAAAGACTCCCTGAGATGGGTTGGATGCCAAAATGGTATTTTTTCGACTAAGACTGCCTACCTCCTTTTTCACCCCCCAAGCTGAAATTGTGTTGGACCAAATTAGTCTGGGGCCCTCTACATATTCCTGCCCATGCTTTTACCCTTTGGTTGGCAATCAAAGGCAAGCTTAATACATCCGACCGTGTTCACGGCGTCTCGAATCTATCTCTTACCTGCTCTCTTTGTGACTCGGATGCTAAAAATCATGACCATCTTTTCTTCTCCTGTCCGTTCTCTAATTCGGTGTGGACCACCATCCAAAGGAATGCCGGTTTTCATTGGCCATACCCAAACCTGTCACAAAACGTCATATGGGCTGCTCACATTTGGAAAGGAAAAAATCTATCTTCTTTGTCCAAACGTCTCTCTCTGGCGGCTACTGTCTATTATATTTGGAGAGAACGAAACAACCGTATCTTTGAGAAATCTCTCCCTCGTGACATTTCCCATATATTCTCTCGGATATCAAACGCTGTTCGGGATAAGTCAAGGCCTCTTTGCCCCGAAATGGTCTCCGTACTGTTCGTTAGCTAGGCGTTGGAATTTATAAAAAAATGAAAAATGATTTTCTTCCTGTACATTTTCTTTGGTTTAAAAAAAAAATTTATGTAGTTGTTGGGGGCTCGTCCCTTGGCCACTGCTGTGGCATCCGGTGGCTTGTTTGGACCCATTTTGTCACATCAGGCTGGACTATTTTTTGAAGGATTGCAGGCTGGGCACTGGTTGATTTTGCTGGATGCAGTGTTGGTTAATTGGAGATGGTTCAGTTCAATTGGCTTGAATCTAGATTCTGGTGCTACCAACTCTCTCCTCCTGCCGACTGACGAATTGGATCCTACTGAAGGATTCCCTGGTGCTGGTATAGATATCTTCATTGTGGCTTGGTTGAGGATGGGTAGCCTTTGATGGTGTATGATGCCATTGCTAGATTGGTCTATTTCTTGCGATGGTGGATGGCTTTGCAACTTCCTGATGCTTGTGTTGTGGGCTGTTGGAGCCAAACCGATCTCCTCTGTTGCTTTTTCTCTGCCCAGCTTGTTTTTTTCTAGAACTTTAGTGGAGCTGTGTTTGGAAAAGCTCAGCTGGAGTTGCTGGTTTTTGGTCTTGTTTGGGTGGTGTGGTTGTCCTGGATTGTTGCTGCTTGTGGTTTGGCTGCAGGTGATGACTCTTATGCTGATCCTGTTGGTCAGTGTCCTCAGAATCGCTAGAATTTGGCTGTCGGGGGTGTGACCTTGACACTTGCTGTTCCAATGTGCTGCTGGAGCTGATGGTGTCGGGGGTTTGGTTCTGGAAGGTTGCATTTCGGTGTTAGGCAGGTATTGGCCTTTGCTGAGGCTGGTTCCACGGACGGTCTGTGGTTGGTAATTGGTTATAGTTGGTTTTGCTGGTTTGCGGGGGCCCTGCAGCTGGAGAGCTCCCGGTGGACTCAGGGTTGCAGCAGGTGGAAGTTTGGTATGCCAGGTCGTGGTTTGGGGCCTTATTGTAATGCAATGCTGATCTATTGGGAATGAGATATTGCTGCACTTGCTTTGGGGCAGATCTCTACGAGTTCTGGTGCTGTTGTTTCATCTGATTGGCTGGTTGCTGGGAATGTTGAGTGTTGCATTTTAGTATTGTGATCACTAGCTCTGGTTTAATCGGCATTTGGCCTTTCCCTTGGTTGTGGAGATGAGATGCAGGTTTTTTGATTGTAGTTGCTCATGGTTGCTGCCTTGTTTCTTCTAGTTAGGTAAATGTGCTTGATGATGCTACCGGTTTGGTTTTTTGGCTGGTGTCCCTCACTGTTTGTTTACAATGTCGTCTGAAGCTGATGCCTCCGTTCGTGATGCTGGCGAAGTTGTGCAGTTTGCTTTATTTTCTTATGTTGTGTTGGCTGGCGCCTAACTGACCCTATCCTTTTGGCGTTGCGGGTATGCTGGGGCTGAATGTGTTGGTCCTTTGCTGCTGGTCGGGCTGTCCACCACTACTGCTGGCCTGGCGCGTTTGGATCATGGCAGAGTTTTGCTGTTCGATGGGTCACCGCTGCTTGTGTTGAAAAGGTTTTGCCTTGGCCCTTGCTGTTGGTTGGAGCTCCTGAAGCTTGATGAAGCCCTCCTCTGTTAAGGGCTTCTGATTTTGGAGTCTGCAAGTCATTCACATGCTTGCTGATCTGCTAATGTGGACTGCATATGTTGTGCAATGCATGGCTGGCGGCCCTGAATTCCGGCCCTCTACTACATTTTCATTTCAGCTGGGTGAAACTGCCTCCTCCTGTTGTTGCCCGGAGGTGCTGGATTTTGCTGGTTTTGAAGTTGGCCAAGAGCATGGCTGATGTGTTGCTTTCCTTTTTTTTTTTTTTTTTTTGGTAAGTAAGTATTTTGGATTATCGGGAGAAAAATTTATAAAAGTTATGTTTTATCTCCAAGTGTTTTGACTAGGAAATAAAACATAAAATGCTAGGGCATACCCCGAGCAGCCGGTAGAACAGAAAATACCAAAATAGCCTCTAAGAGGACAACGTTCAAAATGTACTATGAAGAAACACAAAAGCAGGCACTTGACATCATAGCAAGATCAACTTGCAGATCAGCCACAAACAACACCGTGCCAATTCTAGCGGTGCAACCGAGCCCATCTACATCTTAGGACAAAATGGCACCAGCCCAGCACATCAGCTTTAGCACCCACCAAGCCTCCACAGATCCAGCAGCAGCTCCAGCTCCCAACATCAAGCCAGCAGTTGAGATCACATCAGTACACCAACCGGGCCAATACATTAGCAGGCAACAGCACATGGCTCAACACACTCGCAGAGCACCAGAACGGCAAGCAGCAACCGCAGCCTGCCATACATCATCGTTGGAAAACCCAACAGAACAGCAGCCCAGTTCACCGTCAACACCATTTGCGGTGCATCAGGGTCATGGAACTGGTCCCAGCTACGGCATAAGGCATACCGCATCTCGCCTGACAACTGAACACAACAAGCATGCCTCAAAATATTCCAGCAGCAACATCGGCATCAAAAGCAGATCCAGACGAAGAGAATGCATATCAGCACACCAACCGGGCCAGAGAGGCAGCATCCACATCCTGTAACATAGCATCACTGGAAGCAGCTAATATTAGCACACCCAGCTGCTTTCCTTGCTGGGTGCGTGCGGATGCCCTTGCTTGCTCCGATGCAATTGAAAGCGCTATTATGCTTGCTCCCTCATGGTGACTTGCTGTCCGGTCTATGGATTACGCTCCTGTACTGATGAAGATCCAAGATGGATTGCTGTGTTCTTCGTTGTTTTAGGCGTAGTCTTCTAGGTTCTTGCTAGTGTGGAAATGATGTCACTTCCATTTTCTGTTTTTGTGTTGGTTCTTAATGTTTTTTCTCTTTTGATGTAACTGGTTGCTCGGGCATGCCCTAGCACTTTATGTTTTAACTCTAAGTACAATACTTGGAGTTA
Organism: Nepenthes gracilis; assembly: GCA_033239525.1. NCBI lineage: Eukaryota > Viridiplantae > Streptophyta > Magnoliopsida > Caryophyllales > Nepenthaceae > Nepenthes > Nepenthes gracilis. The sequence continues at coordinate 14,284,540 of BSYO01000003.1, read as the reverse complement.
AAACATTTAGTTTGTAATTTTTTCTCCCATTAATCCAAAATTCTTACTTACCAAAAAAAAAAAAGATGTTGGAATCTTAGATTTGACATGCCTTTGATGTTTTGTAAGAGACATCAAAGGTAAATCACGAGTAGGCCCAATGTTGGCGTAATAGCATGTTGTATTCTTAAATTAGGAGAAAGAATCGTATTCAAAGTATTGAGGCTATGAAATTATGAAATGATTAGTCCTTACGGTTTGTTTCAGGACAATTAGAATGATCAGTTCATTGCAAAATATAGAAGACATGTTCAAATTTAAGCAGTAAACTCATCAATATGCTAGCGAGATTTTGAGGATTACAAGTATTTGGGTTTTGAGATTTGAGATTTAAGATTTGGGATTTGAGGATTTGTTGGAATTGTCTTCATGAGATGGCTATCTTGGGATTGTTTGAATTATGGTCACCATATAACCTAGGTGCCCTATATGAGCCAATGGATATCAGTTGTAAGAAGATTGATGATCCGCTTTTTTTTTTTTTTTGTAAGTAAGTATTTTGGATTAAAGGGAGAATAATTACAAAATCTATATTTTAACTCCAAGTATTTTGACTTGGAGGTAAAATATAAAGCGCTAGGGCATGCCGCGAGCAACTGATACATTAGAAAATACATTAAAGAGCCTCAATGAGGACAAGTTTAACAGAAACTACAAAATATGAAATCTGTCAAATATTTCACACGAACAAGCTCATGATCAGCTACTCCCAAGTCAACACGGTCGACTCAAAGAAAAACGAATGGCAATCATGACATCCATCACAGTGTCGGCTCCCACTGGGACTTAGCGCAGAATTCACACCAACAACTCCCACCGGAACATACCACAAAGAGTCGAGGCCCTCTTCATCACTCCAAAGACGTACCTTCTTGAGCAAAATCAAAGCACCACACCAACACTGATTTGCAGAATCAGCACTTCAAACCACTCAACACCATAGTGGTCACAAACACACACCGGTAAACACTTGGAAGAAGATCAGCAGCAGCATCCCGACACAACCAGCACAATGCACTGCCCAACAGCAGCAATACAAAATAACCACAGAGCACAGGCATCAAAGCCTCGAAACTCATGTGGTCAAATAGATGCTACTCAAACAGAGGCAGCACTTTATTCAGCAATGAACAAAGCTCCAGCCCCTACTTCAGCAAAGCTCCAGCCGAATCTGCAAAACCTAGCAATGAAGTACCACTAAACTACCTCAACCCGCAAACACCAAGAGCATTTTCAACCCCATGCTATCTGGATAGCAATATAGCCAAAGGCCATAACAGAGGGCTGACACCAGCACCATCTTCAGCTTGCCGAACCAGCAAGAAGACTAACAGGTCAGATCAGCAAACCCCCGTACAAACAGAAGGGTCAACAACTCTGCTTCAGCATCAGCAGTATGTTCCAACCAAAGCTACCAACCGGAAGAAACAGCAACCCAATCGGCAGCAAGATTCCACTGCCAACATAGAAAACCAACTGCAGTAGCACCACTACAGATTCCACTGCCAAATACAGATAGAAAATGGCAAATAGACAGGCCAAGCCTATTCCACCGCCCCAGAAGGTTCACCAGCTTCCAAACAAGGCCACGCCAACTCTTCAACACCCCAGCATAGAGTTCCAAATCCAAAATTGCACGGTCCCCCTTCTCGTCCAACTGGAATGAACCCCACAGGCAGAGGAGCAACAGAGCCAGCATCACTGGACAGTCGTCAGCGTCAGAACCAAAGAGCAACACAAGAGCCAATTCTAGCTTCAGACAGCCGCACCCGAAGCCAAAGAACAGTAGCTCAGATTCTCCCATCAAAAGAGCATCCCAACGATTCCATCTGCAACACTCCGGTAGTGGCAACAGTCCAAGAACGGACAGCAACAAACGCCGGAGCACCACAAGGAAACCAGAAACAGGAGCTCTCAGCCGCTTCAACCAGAGCATGGAAGCCCAGTCAAAATCGGAGGCAAGAAACCCAAAATAATCGAATTTCAAAACTTAAATTTGATAAGCTAGATATGGAAATAAAGCAAGAGAAAAGGAACCGTAAGAAATCCCAAAGGGAGGTCAGAGCTCCACGCTGATACGGCCACAATAGATGGGATAAAGGCTCCTGCAGAAGCCCCAATCAGTTCCTGCCCGAGCACCAGGCACCAAGGCAACAGCTCCAACAGACGATGAAAAAAGCTAACGAGCAAGGACCATCCCAAACTAGTATAGTGTTTAGGAAACGTCCATTACAGACAGAGGTGGTAGTATCGATCCGAGAACACAGCCAAGTGTACGAATCGAGAAGGAAGGGAAACAATCCGGTGAGAGCTACGAGGCCTCAGAGGATGAAGACGACGAAGCTTTAGAAGACGCAGAGGTTAAGACTGCTAGATCTGAAGCCCGAAAAGGGCAGTGCAGGGAAGACGGAAACCAAGAAGGAAACGGGAGGAGCAACCAGGAGACCGGCCGTGGCCGGCTTCGATGCCGCCCGTCCAGGGGAGGCAGAACCCTAGAGCGCCGCTTGCCCAAATTTGAAAAACAAATAGTCGACGAGAATCTAGAGAGAAGCGAGAGCTTCTCTTGATGATCCACAATATGAATGATTAGATAGAATAGCAGAAGCGTGTGTAGGCTCTCAACTTCCATAGGTCTCTTGATGTGATTGAAGAGGCAAGGAGTGAATGGCCATGTATTTCAAAGATATGTAGATATTTGTTAAATTTCTGCTAAATTGGCCATTCTTGTCAATATGGATTTTTTATGTTAGGAAAATGACGGTTTAAGGACATACCAACAAAATAATGTGAATGTAAGATGTTCTGCCTTTGAGGTTTAATTGTGATTTGAGGTTTATGCAAAAATCTTAGCCAAACTTGATCGGAGAATTGAGGGTGTCAAGCTAAATTGGACTTGGTGGTGGATTACAATCGGATGGTTCGTAATTAGAAAATTTACTAGAGTTGCACAACGGAATTTTGATGAACCCATATATTTTGATGTTCGATTTGAGACTAGAAGGAATGATTATTTTCAGTGTTTAACATAAATTGAAGCAAGGATCCTTGACCGTTTGAAATTTTGAACTGAGTCGGAGAAGTAGTTAATGAATTTGGTTTGCCTTCGGACTTGGAGAATTAATACTTTTGATGAAGCACATTCGGTGATGGGGATCAAAACAATTTGAATTGTTAAGGTTTCCTAGGATAATCATTTAATTAAAGGAATAACTTGGGAACATTAGAAAGATTTCCTCCTATTAAGGAAGTTTGGGGTTCATTAAATTTTCAGGACGAAATTTCTATAAGTGGGAGAGAATTCTGAGGTTTGAGTTCCCAAAATATAGTAAATTCTAGTAATATACTTGACGTAATTAAATTTGGAATAAGTAAAATTGAAAATTTTAAAAAATTAGCCTTAGTGCAGCAAACAACAAAGCTAAAGTCGCTGCAAACTCAAGCACAGTAGAGGGCGCCAAAAGCAGATTGCTCCAAAAGGGCCCTTGCATGCCACTGGTTCGAGAGGCCAAGGAGGCGCCCATTCTAGAATATATTGCACTCATTGCTCGCTCGAGCTCAAAAGGAGGCACTAAAAATAGATTGATCTAGGCTCACAGTTCGCTCAAGCCACCCGGAGGGCGCCATTTCCTGATGACTTGCGCTCACTACTCACTTGATAGGCGCTCGAGCGCGGGAGCTATTTTGTCCCACCGACCCTCAGTTTTGTTTATAAAAAGAGGGAAGGGGGAAGGGTCTTGAGGGAGAACGATGACCAACACAAAGGATGAAGAGAGAAAAAGAGAAGGAGGAGGGATTCAATGCCACAATCGATCTGATCAGAGTAAGAAAATCGGTAAATCAGGCTGAGGCAAGTGTATCATAAACTTTATTTTTCTCTATTATTGCTTTTTGAGATCTCCATTTTGATATTTATACTCTAAACTCTCTTTTTATAAGATTTGCTCCGAATGATGCATATTTCTCATGATTTATTGGATAGATTTCATGCTTAGGCATTAATATGATGATGTATGACTTCAATTTCGTGATTTGGCATGAATTTTGTGTTCAATTTGCATCCGGAAGCTTTTCCCTAAACCCTAATTCAAAAAATGGAAGTTGGAAATTATTGTAAGCTTTGAGAAATGAGATGAGAATGCTATTTGACACGTTAGTTAAGCTTGTTTGACGATTTTTGTCTTAGAATTTTTTCAAAGGCTATTTTGTCAATTTCTGAGAGTTTTAGAAATTATCTGAATGTTTGATTTGTATGAGTTTGAAGTGACCCTTCAGACATGATGAGCTAAGACTAAAAATAAAGAACAAGAATACTCTAAGTCAGTAAGAAAATTGGACCTAGGATTGTTTTTTAGTCAGGTAGGGTTCTTCAGCATTCCTTAGAACATTACGATGGTAATCGAGGATAGTTTCGTCCGTAGAGTAATATGCGGTCCGGCTCTCCTAGGGACGTTAAATTGGGAGGATAGAAACTTTTGAACCTTGAATTGCGTGAAATAAGAACCTTTGAACTTTCGCCTTGAATTGTGTGGAGTCAACACAATACATCCTTGATTATTTGCTCCCACGGCTAGTAGGGTCTACTCGCTCAGGTCCCTTTGGATAGTAAAAGTTAAAATAAAGAATAAACGAGGTTTTGAACTGATCATTAATTTTTGGCACATGTTCTAATTTAGATTAGCAAATAAAATAACCAAAGGAAAAATATAAGAAATAAAATAGGATTTTCGTCTCTGAACTCGTGTTTCAAAATAATTCCATGCTTTCTCCTGTTTCTGCATGTCTTTTGTTTCTTAATCATGTCATGTCAATTTCCTTCTATTATATACATATATATATGCTTACAGAATTTTTTACATATTTCTGTTTTTATGGTACCTCGTTGGGCTTCGGCTCATCCTTGTTCCTTTTGTTTTTTCGCCCCTCCAGATAAGCTGAAGCCTAATAGGAAGGACCAAAGATAGGATTTTTTGAAGATTTTGAATCTTTGAGGACTTGTGAATGTATATAGCCAATATTTGGAATGAATGCTGTATATTATGATGATATAGAATGTCTTTATACTTTGATGAATGTATTGTTTTTGCTTCTACAGGTTGATTTTTTGTTATAGTTTCTTTCGTATTGTTTTTGATATTTGAATTTGTCTTAGTCCTAGATGGTATCTCTCTTAGATCCATCACAGTAGTTAGGATTTTATTTTTTTTGGTAAGTAAGTTTAATGAATTAAATGAAAAAAAAAAGTTACAAAAATGATGTTCTAACTCTAAGTGTTTTTCCAACTTAGACTTAGAACAACGAGCTAGGGCATACCCCGAGCATCAACATGAACAAAATCATGAAACGAGTTACAGAATTTTAAGAAAAAAACTCACTAAGGTGAGATTTCCAAGAAAGACCGAAAGCTACCCGGCCCTGCAATTATACAAATTCAAAAACAAAAAAAAAGAAACATAAAAACCTCCGAAGTAGCGTCGACATGGGAAGCTTCAGCCCCATCTTCACATTCGAACCAGGGTAAGAAAGCAACCACCTGCTTCAAAAAAAACCACCGAATCATCGGCACCGAACAGAGGCTATCCACTCCTAGCACCCACCATCATCATCCGACATCATCAGCAAAAACAGCCCATCCCTTATCCGCAGAGGTCCAGGGCATCACCAACACATCGGCTGATAACAGATCCACAAGCCTGCTGCAGCGTGGCCAACATCTTAGCTTCATATACAACTCGATGGAGCTAGCCACTCAGCATAGCAACAGAAATGAAACCACCGTATGTGGGCATCAGACATGGAAAACCATAAGCCAACAACAGCCGACAGCAAAAAGTAGATTGGGAACAAAGCAACGGCATCAGCACCACAAATCAAAGAATGTTGCGGCAAGGGACTTAAGGCATCAAAGACAACAATAACAAGAACAGCCACACCACTACCACCGCCACAAGAAGAAATTGGTATACCAAACCATCCCACAACCAAAATAGCAACGGAGAAAAACAACATTTGATTCATCACACCATCATGAAGACACCATAGCAGATCGCATTTTCTCTTGACAAAGACTCAATACCAAACATCAACAATACAGCAAGAAACTCCAAGGGACAAACAATGTCTTCAAAGACCACACTCCACCGATTGTGCAATGGGCACCAAAGAAGCAGATTCGAAAAGTATCACCACACCAAGAAATCGTGACACTATCCCATCACAAAGATTTTCAAATAGTTTATTGCATCACATCGAAGAACAACTATACCAAACCACGTACGGCAATGGAAACCATGAGAACATTTAAAACCGTGGCCAACACACATAATATACAATGTTCAAAGCATTTCAACATTTCAGAACCAGCCAAGCATTGGACGGGCTCAACCAATCCGTAGCTTGGTAATCCGACCACAGCAGCAACTGAATCATAGAGCACGCCCCCGCTTTCATAAAATCTACTCTCGTTTTCAGACTAGCAGTAGTTGTCAAAGATCATCTCATCAGCTGGAGAAACTATGCAAACATGACCATAAATATCAATCAGCAAACCAAGTAAAGAGGCAGCTTCAACTCCATGAAATGGTATCAGCCGCCATGGATAATATGGCATTTGTTGATCGTATGAATGTGTTGTGGATGTGTAATGGATTTAATTTCGAGGATTGTCTATGTATTGTCATGTGCAGGTTGTATTTATTCATATTGTTTGTATGGTTTTGGCCCATTTTTAGAGGAAACTCTGCACAATTTTTTACAAAATTAAATGTGTTTAAAATTGAAGCATTAGTTTTGTATGTTTATTGGCGGAGGTCTTTAGAGGATAAGGACCCGTTCCGTCACACTAACCATATATGGCCGGGTCTTTTGTGTTGATCTTCCAAAATAGGCGACAGATATAGGCTTTATTAGAGGCAACGAGGTTTTTTATTCCCAAGCCCCCTTCTTCTTTTGCACTGCATACATCCTTCCATGCAATTTTCGCTACAAACTTTCCTTTAATGGAGCCATGCCAAAGAAAACAATGAATATAGCCCTCTATCTTCTTCAATATTGCTTTTGGTAAGATGAAAAAAGAAGCCCAGTAGATATGAAGCGTCGATAGAATGGATGAAATTATCTAAAGCCGTCCACCAAATGGCCATCTATTCTTCTAGGAAGTCACTTTCTGTAGCACTTTGTCTTGCAGGGGTTGGCAGTCTTTTGTTGAGAGCCCAGTGGTAATGAGGAGAGCACCCACGTATCTCATTTGGAGTGTGTCCCGTTTGAACTCTTTTAGGGTGTCAAAGAAAAGGTGGCATGGGCCCCGCTGGTTTAGGGACCACACAACATTCCCACACATGCTTTTATTTTTTGGTTGTGCATTCATCGACGCCTAAGTACTATGGACCGTATTAGCTGCTTTACCAATATCTCAGATAAGTGTTCCTTTTGCAACGCTAAGGTTGAAAGTCATGACCATCTCTGTGACAGACAGGCCACACTCCACCGTATGCGGCCGCCCATCGGTCGAAAATGATCATATACTTTGGTTAAAAAGGTGGACTTAAAATTTTTCTTTTCTTTTATATGTACTTTACATCACGTGCATAGGATCGCGTAAGGCCCAACTTTGTGAGTTGGCGGCCAGGGGGTCGCGGTTTCTCTCTTGATCAGCCAAGACGAGGTCGGTCGGACATGAAGGTCCCGAAAACAAACTGAGTTGCCACTAGAAATCACAAATCACTCAAACCATAACAGCATACAGAAGCATACTAATATTCATTAACTTTTAGCAATAGAGAAAAAAAAATCTTTTTTTTAGCAATAGAGGCATTTTACAAATCTTTCCCAAAACATCAAAAGTGAAAACATCAATTTTGCTGCTCGGTGCTTAAATTTCGGCCAACTATCCTTCCTATCTAGTGAATATGCCGAAAAGTCCTCCCCGCCGCAACCAAAAAGACTCTTTGAGGTGGATTGGGAATGTCAAGGGCATTTTCACGACTAAGTCTGCTTACCGTCTCATCCATCCTCCCAAACCTAAGGTTTATTGGGCTCAGTTGGTGTGGGGTCCTTCCCATATCCCCTCCCACCTCTTACCCTCTCGGCTTGTCAAGAAAAAAGGTAGATTGAATACTCTTGACCGCCTTCATTATATCCCAAACCTGTCTCCTCGTTGCACTCTCTGCAATACAGAAAATGAAGACCTTGGTCATCTTTTCTTTTCTTGCCATTTCTTCAGAGCATTATGGGATCTTATCCGAAGACAATCCGGTATTCATTGGCCCCACCCCGATTGGAATCAGAATATGGCTTGGGCTGCTTCTATTTGGAAAGGGAAAAGCTTTATGGCTGTCTCTAAAAGATTATCCCTGGCCGCCACGGTTTATTTCATATGGAGGGAGCGTAATAACCGTACATTCCAAAAATCATCCCCCCAGGACATTTCCCAAATCTTCTCTTCAGTGGTCAATGTTGTGAGACTCAAACTATTGACCATCCCGGTGCCTGATAGGGGAGGCTCCCGGACGACTCAGATGCGGTGGGGAGTATAAAATAATAATAATAATAATAATAATAAATGGGGGATTATGACTTGAGTGGCTTTTGATGTTGCCTCCTAGCATTCCTGCTGACCTTGGGCAGTTTTTGCCTTTCTCTCGTGCGGAGTTTGAGATAATTGAGGATTGGTTTGGATGGCTCCGTTGGAGCTTGGTTCCCGGATGTGGTTTGTTTCTTCACTCATTAGTATTTGTATTGTGTTTTAGATCTTGGTCGGGGCTATGCCCCGAATGTTGTATAGTCCCCTCCCTCAATCTGCCTCCCCCCCTTTAAAAAAAAAAAAAAAGAGGTGTGCGTGGGTGTGTTGTGTAGGGCGTTAGTGTTTCTGATAGGTTTGTCATGACTGTTTGGATGATGAATGGCTGGGGAAGTGGATTGCGTTGGCCTCTAGTTGTTAACTTCCATGCAGCTATTGTTATTCTTGAGCTGCCAGGGGGTGGTCTGAGGTTGTTGCTTTCGGCATTTTGTTGTCCCATTGGGGCTTTGAAAATGCTGATTCTGCTGGGGGGCAAGTGTCATGGAAGGAGTAGTGTGGCTAATCTTTGGCTGAATGCCGCCATTCTTTGAATGGGGAATTTAGTGGTCAGAGCCGAGGCAGTCTGCCTTTGGTGGAGTGGTGTGGGGTTAATTGTCTATGTGCTATCTCCAGCCGATTGGGATGTATCTCGATCTCCAAAGACTCTTGAAGTTATAAGAATATGCTGATGTATAACCGGGTGTTGATGGCTGTTCGGGAGCCTTTCGAGTTTGTTGTCCGTGATTATGTTGAGGTACTACCGAACCCACTCAACTGATGTTGTCTCTCACTTTGAGGGATGATGGGCTGATCATGTATAATTGAATGAACATGGAGGCAGCAGATGTTTTGGATCGGATATACTGATCTTTGTTGGCTCAGGGTATGTTTCGTGCTTTGGGTTGCTCGCACTTGTTTCGATTCCTTTCGATGAAATATGGAATGTGATGCCCATGGTTGCTTGCATGATTGATGCCCACGGTTTTTGCGGGGGTGTACTGCCTTGTTGGCTTGATGTTGTGGTCCATCGCTACAGAAATCTTTGTTGGGCGTGTATCAAGTTTGTTCGCCACGCTGCCGATCTTGTGGATTCTCTAATTGTGCACCAATGTTCTTCTCGCTTGTCTTCTCGTGTTCTTGAAATTTTCTCATGTGATGCACATTTTCTTCAATGGATGGGTAATTGTATCTTTTCTTTTTTGGAATGCTGTCGGAGGAGACTCTGGTTGGTGTGAATTGGAAGTTTTGGATCCCCGATGGCCTTGAACATGGCTAATAGGCAGTATGTGCTGTTGGGTGGATGCGGATGATTCTGTTTGATCCGATGCAAATGAAGATGCTGTCCAGCTTGCTCTCCCATGATGGCATGCTGTCCGAAGCTTGGTGCTGGTAGATGAAAGGAGCTGGTATTGCTGATGCAGGCTAGCATTACTGAATGTCGCCTGTATGCTTCTTTGAAGACTGGTTTATTCTGCTTTTGGTTTTTAGCAGGTTAGTGGTTCTATGGAGATGTGTTGCAGTTGCCTGTTGATTATGCCCTTCTGGTTTGCGGTGTGCTGCGTGCTGTAGAATGGAGTAATTCTGTCCTGTGGGATTCCATGGCCGGCTTATTGACACGTTGGTTTGCTGCTGTTGGGGTTTTGGGCGCTGCAGATTTTTGTGATGCACCTTTCCACAGCAAATATTACAAGCTGCCTCTACACCTGTTCATGGAATCGATGCAGGCAATGCTGATTTTCTACTCTCGATGTTGGTGAATTGTTGGCCTCAGTTGCCAATCTTTCGGTTTAGGCAATGTTGATGTAGTAGTTGGGACTTGCTCACTATTATGTCATTTCAGTCGAATGCCTAGGCGCTGTTGCTATGTGGGCTCTGTCTTTGGTTCGATTACTGTTGAGGTTCAGATTCGAGGAGCTGGTTGGGTTCTTGCTACACCTTGATATTGATTGTGGAGTGTTGATGTGCAGCCCTCTACGAAGCTGATGCTGGAAAGGCTGCTCTTGTTTTTGGATTCTGGCTGCTGTGCTCTTGCGTGGGCATGTAAATGGCGGGCCAGCCTTGCTGTTGATGGTTTCTATGGAAGCTTGAGGGCAGTGTATACTCTGTTGATGTTTTTTTTGCAGCTGCCATGTGCTCCTTGCTGTTGGAAAACTGGGATGCCTTGGGTTGCCGGCTGTTATGGTTTGATGTTGTTAGTTACTACGGGGGTGATCGGATGGCTTTTTCGGTCTTCTCGGTAGTTATTTTTTTGCTTTAGATTATGTATAACGAAAGTGTACTTTTTTGCTCTTCTGTTAGATTGTTTCTCTTAGGTTTTTTTGAGGAATTCTCTGTTGTACCAGTTGCTCGGGGTATGCCCTAGCGTTTTATGTTCTAACTCCAATTCAAAAAATTTGGAGTTATAACATAATTTTTTGTAAATTTTTTTCCCGTTAATCCAAAATACACACTTACTTACCAAAAATAAAAAAAATAAAAATCCTGCCTATCAAGTCCATCGAACCTCATTCTTTTTCGCCCGGCATAAACTCGTCATCTGAAAAATAGAAGGGGTGAGTTAGAGAGCCCAGCAAGTGTGACGGAACGGATTTTTTTTTTTTTTAATTCCGTCATTCATAATACGATTGAAAGCCCAAACTAAACCAATTAAGTGTAACACAGATCTCAGATGCCATCTAGGAACCATATCCTTTTAACCATAATAAGTACAGCGGAAGTTATTCTAACACTTGCGGAAGCATTCATATTCATTCCAAAATATTCATTTTCGAGTACATAGCCAAAATGTTTAGCCATAGAAGTCCATCAAGTCATTACAATAATATTTCTCCAAAATAAGCTTTCGAGGTCTTTAATAATCCTTCAAATAAGCTCTAATCATTCCAACTTGTCTGGCACAAGCTCTGAAGCTTCATCTGAGGGGGGGAAAAACATAAAACAGTGAGCCGAGGCCCAGCAAGGTACATGCACATGGATAGTAAAACGATGATGCAGAACGGTCATATAATTATGCATGAACAGAACGGTTATCGGATTGTACGAAATCATGCTATGACCATTTTATACTTGAAATCAAATCAATAGTCGAAATCGGTGATAAGTAATCATTATAATCCGAAAGCGTAATCGAAACTCTTCTTTTTTATTCAAGATAGTAATCGGTGGAAATGAAAATCGGACAATAATAACGATGCAGAAATACGGTACGTAAATAGAACAGAATCGAATGAGGCGGTATCTGAGCGGGAATAGTATAGACCACCGCCAAATCCCCCTACTAGCCGAGGGGCGAATAATCGAGGATTGATTGTGTTTACTCCACACAATCCAAGGCCAGTATCGGTCATATCATATGATTTCCTCCTTGTACAACGCCCCGAGGACGGCGGTCATATCATATCATTTCCTCCTTGTACAACGCCTCGAGGACGGCGGTCATATCATATCATTCCCTCCTTGTACAATGCCCCGAGGACGGCGGTCATATCATATGATTTCCTCCTTGTACAACGCCCTGAGGGCAGGGTGGACCACAAATAACTCCATGGACAGAGTTATCCTCGATTACCACCGAAAAGTCCTCAGGTATGCCGGAGAACCTATCCGGGACTATGTCATCCAGGTCCAAAATAATAAAACATAAATACTTCCTTCTTATTGCCTAACAAAACCATTTTCACATCATATAACTTAATTCGGAAATCATATACTCAAAAGCCGATTTCAAGGTACACTTGAGGCCGGTTTCGATTTCATGGCATAAAATGTACTTGGGGCCGGTTTTGAATTTTATCAAGGAAGGCCGGAGCTCTTTTCTTGTTAGGGGAGCCGGTATTCATTTTCAATTCCAGCCGGAGCTTATTTTTGATTCGAGTCGAATTCATTTTTATACAACCGGAGTTCATTTTCGGTACAAGCCGGAGTTCTCCTTTAACAAAGCCAGAGTGCATTTCCTCAAAAAGCCAGAGTGATTAAAAAGCCGGAGTGCTCAAAGGTCGGAGTGCTTAAAAAGCTGAAATGCTTTTTCTCAAAAGGTCGGAGTGCTTGAAAGCCGGAGTATTCTTCACTCAAGGGACAGAGTGCTTTTCAATAAAAAGGAACGGAGTTCTTTTCGGACGGAGAGCTTTTCAGACGGAGTACTTTTAAAAGCCGAAGTTTATTTTCCTCAAGGGACAGAGTTTGTTAAAAGTCAGAGTTCATTTTACATTAATACCGGAGTACTTTTGGACGAAGTGCTTTTTACTAAAAGGGACGTAGTACTTTTTACTCAAAGGACGGAGTTCGGAGTTCTTTTTGACAGAGGCCGGAGCTTCAGAGCCGGAGTACTTTATTAATAAAAGCCAGAGTTCTCTTTTCTTTTACACATGTAATAACCGATCAACTTAAAACATAGATAGGCTTCATGCATCTAAGTAAAACGTCCAAATGTCATGGAATAACTTGTACTTTTTCATAAACAAATAGCTAGTCGTCATCTGCAATCATGCAATAATCAAAGCTTCATGCATTCAAATATCATGAAATAACCGAACATTAATAGACATGATAACTTACATTAAAAACATGAATATTAAATCATGAACTTAAAAACGAAGAGCACACTTGCAATATTCGTAAAACATGAACTTAAAGAGTAGCGTCCGAGGTACACTTGCCTGGCTTTATATACGACTACCTTTATTTGATCAGAGTCGGACAGCGTTTTTCGTACTTTTTCTTTTCTTCCCTCTCCTTTCTCTCTTCTTTTCTTCTCTCCTCCTCCTTCTCTTCTCTCCTCCTTCTTTCCTTTCTACTTCTCTTCCCTCCTCCTTCTCTTTTCTCTTCCTCTCCTTTTTCTCACGTTGGTTTTCTCCCTCTCCTTCCTCTCCTCTATTTATACAGGAGGGAGAGTGACGTGGGGGGGGTGAGTGCTCCCCCATGTTTTTCTTTTTCCTTTGTTTTTTTCTTCCCATGGTTTTCTTTTCCTTCCTTCTCCACTTATTTCCCATGGTTTTTTTCTTTTTCTACCTTCTCCACTCACTTATTTTATTATTATTATTATTATTATTATTATTATTATTATTATTATTATTATTATTATATTATACACACTCACACTCACACGTTGCACACACATTATATATATATTATATATAGTATATTATACACACACACTCACACTCACATGTTACACACACACACATTATATATATATTATATATACACACTCACACATTATATATATATATATTATATGTATTATGTACACACACATTATATATGCATCTATTTTTTTTAATTCACCAAAAACCCAAAGTCAATATGCGTCCGAACGGCTTACTTCGGACGCCGGCCCATCAGATCCAAATATTCTTCAAAATTTTCATAGTATGTAATTACTTTTTCTCAAAACCCAATTTACCCAAATTACCGAAATAATAAGTAATTCTAATTTAGTCCAATAAAAATATTTCGGGATTTTGGGATGTTACATTCTCCCCCACTTATAGAAATTTCGTCCTCGAAATTTAACGAACCTCAAATTTCCATAATCAGATGGAAACTTTTAGGTTATCTAACAATCCCAAGTCACTTCCTTAATTCTACAATATGATTACCTCAAGGAACCTCAAACATTTTAAATCCCCTTGATTCTTACTACCCAGAGTGTTATATCAAAAATCTAGTTCGACCAAATTTGAAACAACTCAAATTCAATAACTTACTTAATGAACCTAGCTCGAGACCTCAAACGATTGAAAATTCCTGCTTCGACCTACTCTAAGCTTTGAAAGGGACTATTCCTTCTAAAACCCAGATTAAACTTTATCTTATATGGGTTTATCTCATTTCCGCTGCGCTACTCTGATTATTTATCTAACCATTAATCATCCCATTGAAATTTCACAGCCATATCAAATTTAACTTGACGTCCCAAAGATTAGTTAATCAAATTTTACTAAAGTTTTGATGCAAACCTTAAATCACAATCGAACTTTAAAGTCAGAACGATTTACATTCATGCCGTTTTATTAGTAATCGGCAAACCAACATTTTCTCATAGCCCGCATCATAGACCCAGAATATACGGCAACCTTGATTAAAATGGTCATAGGATAATCACACCGAGAAGACAAATTCCACAATCGTCTAACTACAGCCACCTTCAGGGCTACAATCATAACTACCACCCAAAAATTGACATAACTTTAAATTATTACCCAGAATCTTAAAATTCCATTCACTTAATAACCTTAAGATCCGTTAATATACTAATGAGTCAACTGATCTAATCTGAACAAGTCTTCTATCATTACAATAAATGGGTCGCTTTAATTGTCTTGAGACAAAACCTTAAGGACTTCATATTGTATAGGTTCATAGCTTCCATACATTGAATACGATTTTGTCTCCCAAACTAAGGATATAAATCCTATCACCCAAGCATTTGGATTTACTCGTGATTTACCTTTCACATTTCCTATGAAACTTCGGGGACATACAAGTCTAAGGATTCGCAGTATCAATTGCTAGCATTGATGTCTAGTTTCTAAAGGAAATACCGAGGTTCATCTTCTCAATCTTTAAACAGATCTACCCATAGGCAATATCATAAGATCATCTTCCTCAATGACACAATTATTTTGGCTCTTAAAATTTTTGATAAGAGCTATCTTCAAAGATAACGTCATAAGATCTCTAAATGGAAATTTCATTGGCGAAATCCAACTTATACGTGGAGCAACTCTAATTGTGAACTCCTCCCCCACTTAGTTCGAAGGTAGCCATCTATCATGACGTAAGAGTAGCATAATCTTAATCTTTCCTCAAAAGCGTTACATTTTACGATGTCTCACCAAACCCATCAGGGGCCAACCTAAATGACATGAATGTCAATTACCCCTATTCGGTCTCGGGAAACTACTTTGTATCTTCTATTTAACGATTACAATTCTTACCCATGCCAAATGTCTCACTGACACTAAACTCCTCAAGGAACACTTGTCAGGTCATTTAACAACCTCAGTTAGACTCAAAATGATCATATACTTTTATAGCACTAATCGGTCTCCCCAATTAGTCATCACTTAAAATTTTATGGATCCTAAAACCATGCTACCCAAGAGCTACAAGCTTAACAAGGCATGTGCTCAACTAAACTTACATTCCTTGAACACTAACTAGGACACATTAGTTAATCAATCGAATTAAATTATCATTCCTAACTTAGCACTAGCCTAAGAACCAATTTCTTAAGCGTCCTAGTTACCTTAACTTCCCATACCTATTCTTACAAGAATTCTATTCAGAGATCCAAACCTAGGCTTCCGCTTTTTGATCGATCAATTCCTAGGCATCTCAATTCTCTGATACCATTTGTGACGGAACGGATTTTTTTTTTTAATTCCGTCATTCATAATACGATTGAAAGCCCAAACTAAACCAATTAAGTGTAACACAGGATCTCAGATGCCATCTAGGAACCATATCCTTTTAACCATAATAAGTACAGCGGAAGTTATTCTAACACTTGCGGAAGCATTCATATTCATTCCAAAATATTCATTTTCGAGTACATAGCCAAAATGTTTAGCCATAGAAGTCCATCAAGTCATTACAATAATATTTCTCCAAAATAAGCTTTCGAGGTCTTTAATAATCCTTCAAATAAGCTTTAATCATTCCAACTTGTCTGGCACAAGCTCTGAAGCTTCATCTGAGGGGGGAAAAACATAAAACAGTGAGCCAAGGCCCAGTAAGGTACATGCACATGGATAGTAAAACGATGATGCAGAACAGTCATATAATTATGCATGAACAGAACGGTTATCGGAATGTACGAAATCATGCTATGACCATTTTATACTTCAGAATCAGAAATCAATAGTCAGAAATCGGTGATAAGTAATCATTATAATCCAGAAAGCAGAATCAGAAACTCTTCTTTTATTCAGTATAGTAATCGGTGCGGGCAGTAAATCGCACAATAATAATGGTACGGAACACGGTGCGAGAATAGATAGAATCGGAATCGATAACACGGTATCTCGAAAGCGAATAGTATAGACCCTGCCAGTATCCCCTACTAGCTGAGGGGGCGAATAATCGAGGATTGATTGTGTTTACTCCACACAATCCAAGGCCAGTATCGGTCATATCATATGATTTCCTCCTTGTACAACGCCCCGAGGACGGCGGTCATATCATATCATTTCCTCCTTGTACAACGCCTCGAGGACGGCGGTCATATCATATCATTCCCTCCTTGTACAATGCCCCGAGGACGGCGGTCATATCATATGATTTCCTCCTTGTACAACGCCCTGAGGGCAGGGTGGACCACAAATAACTCCATGGACAGAGTTATCCTCGATTACCACTGAAAAGTCCTCAGTATGCCGGAGAACCTATCCGACCGTAGTCACCTCCGGTCCAAAATAATGAAATGTAAATACTTCCTTCTTATTGCTTACAAAACCATTTTCACATCATATAACTTAATTCGAAATCATATACTCAAAAGCCGATTTCAAGGTACACTTGAGGCCGGTTTCGATTTCATGGCATAAAATGTACTTGGGGCCGGTTTTGAATTTTATCAAGGAAGGCCGGAGCTCTTTTCTTGTTAGGGGAGCCGGTATTCATTTTCAATTCCAGCCGGAGCTTATTTTTGATTTGGAGTCGGGATTCATTTTTAATACAACCGGAGTTCATTTTCGGTACAAGCCGGAGTTCTCCTTTAACAAAGCCAGAGTGCATTTCCTCAAAAAGCCAGAGTGATTAAAAAGCCGGAGTGCTCAAAGGTCGGAGTGCTTAAAAAGCTGAAATGCTTTTTCTCAAAAGGTCGGAGTGCTTGAAAGCCGGAGTATTCTTCACTCAAGGGACAGAGTGCTTTTCATAGAAAGGGACGGAGTGCTTTTCACAACTGGACGGAGTGCTTTTCAATAAAAAGGAACGGAGTTCTTTTCGGACGGAGAGCTTTTCAGATGGAGTACTTTTAAAAGCCGAAGTTTATTTTCCTCAAGGGACAGAGTTTATTAAAAGTCGGAGTTCATTTTACATTAATACCGAAGTACTTTTGGACGAAGTGCTTTTTACTAAAAGGGACGTAGTACTTTTTACTCAAAGGACGGAGTTCCGAGTTCTTTTTGACAGAGGCCGGAGCTTCAGAGCCGGAGTACTTTATTAATAAAAGCCAGAGTTCTCTTTTCTTTTACACATGTAATAACCGATCAACTTAAAACATAGATAGGCTTCATGCATCTAAGTAAAACGTCCAAATGTCATGGAATAACTTGTACTTTTTCATAAACAAATAGCTAGTCGTCATCTAATCATGCAATAATCAAAGCTTCATGCATTCAAATATCATGAAATAACCGAACATTAATAGACATGATAACTTACATTAAAAACATGAATATTAAATCATGAACTTAAAAACGAAGAGCACACTTGCAATATTCGTAAAACATGAACTTAAAGAGTAGCGTCCGAGGTACACTTGCCTGGCTTTATATACGACTACCTTTATTTGATCAGAGTCGGACAGCGTTTTTCGTACTTTTTCTTTTCTTCCCTCTCCTTTCTCTCTTCTTTTCTTCTCTCCTCCTCCTTCTTTCCTTTCTACTTCTCTTCCCTCCTCCTTCTCTTTTCTCTTCCTCTCCTTTTTCTCACGTTGGTTTTCTCCCTCTCCTTCCTCTCCTCTATTTATACAGGAGGGAGAGTGACGTGGGGGGGGTGAGTGCTCCCCCATGTTTTTCTTTTTCCTTTGTTTTTTTCTTCCCATGGTTTTCTCTTCCTTCCTTCTCCACTTATTTCCCATGGTTTTTTTCTTTTTCTACCTTCTCCACTCACTTATTTTATTATTATTATTATTATTATTATTATTATTATTATTATTATTATTATTATTATACACACTCACACTCACACGTTGCACACACATTATATATATATTATATTATACACACACACTCACACTCACCTGTTACACACACACACATTATATATATATTATATATACACACTCACACATTATATATATATATATATTATATGTATTATGTACACACACATTATATATGCATCTATTTTTTTTTAATTCACCAAAAACCCAAAGTCAATATGCGTCCGAACGGCTCACTTCGGACGCCGGCCCATCAGATCCAAATATTCTTCAAAATTTTCATAGTATGTAATTACTTTTTCTCAAAACCCAATTTACCCAAATTACCGAAATAATAAGTAATTCTAATTTAGTCCAATAAAAATATTTCGGGATTTTGGGATGTTACAGCAAGGTACTCATGCATAGTCATGCATAGTAAACAGACAGAATGCAATAAAGGCATATATACAGGTAGTTTCATCAAACATGGCCGAAGTCAACGCCAGAGATTCCAAAGTCATTTTCATGCAATTTGATTTCAAAAAACATGCTTCTGTCTCCAAATTTATTTCCGTAAAAAACCGGCTACATTTAAGGTCTGCAGCTCTCGACCATCATATCACAATAACGACTACATTTATTTATTTTTTTGGTAAGTAAGATAAATGAATTAAATGAAATGAGAAATACAAAAGTGATGATCTAACTCTAAGTGTTTTGCCAACTTAGAATTAGAGCAACGAGTTAGGGCATACCCCAAGCAACCCCATGAACAAAAACCTGAACCGATGGTAAGAAAATAGGAAAATCTCACCAAGGTGTAATTCATCAAAAACGGCCGTAAAACCCGGACCCACAACAAAAAAACAAATCTAAAAAAAACAGATTCAACATGAAAAGCACTAATGGGAGCACCAGCATCATCTAGCCACTTAGGTACAGTGCCAACAAATCCAGAGCCTGCATCCAATGCAACTCTGCCCCACAGCAAAGGGACTCCAGTGCACTTCGTCCAATGCACTCTGGATTCATTGTGCACTCCAGCCACCAGAAAAAAATGCTCCGTCCAATGCACTCCAGAATCAACAATGCCCTCCGTCCTCCAGATAAAGGAACTCCGGTTTCTACATTGCCTCGCAGACAAACCACTCCGCCAAAAACAAAAGATTGCTCCGAAAGATTGCACTCCAGAAGCATGAGCAAATCACTCCGTCGAGAGAAGCAACTTACTTCGTCCAAAATGAGACAAAACTCAAAGATGAGAGAAACATTCTGGATTCCGGAGCCCACCACAGCTCTGGAGACGATCCAACAACGCCGGATACAACACAGCGCCAAACAAAGAGAAAATCAGGAACTGGAGTTCCAAAGAGCAAAGCAAAATGTTTTTTTTTTTTGGAGAGAACGCACTCCGGAATCCGAAGTCCTCAACAGATCCGGAGCCCAACAAACAGCTCCGGAAGCTAAACACACTGCCAAGCAGCGGAAAACAACAGCAGAAAAAGAACTTCGGATACTAAAAACACCCGGATTTTTTTTTATTTTTATTTTTATTTTTTTTATTTTTTTTTGGAGGAAGCCCTCAAAGATGAGAAAAAACCTCCGGAATCCGGAGTCCACAACAGCTCCGGAGACAATCCCATCAGCTCCGGATATGAAAATCTCCAAGAAGCGGAAAGCAGGACGACCAAAAGGAACTCCGGAATCCGGAGTTCCAAAAAGCAGAAGAAAAAAAGGTAATTTTTTTTTCGGGAGAGAGCACTCCGGATTCCGACCTGCATCTCGACCATCTGAATCATCAAATCCCATAACGCCACATTTAAGGTCTGAGTCATGACCAAATCAAACGACTACATTTAAGGTCCGCAGTCTTGACCAATCAAACGGCTACATTTAAGGTCTGCAGCTCTCGACCAATCAAACGGTTATATTTAAGGTCTGAAGCTCTCGACCATCATATCTCAATAACGGCTACATTTAAGGCCTGCAACTACTTGGCCATCAAACACTTAGTTCCACAAATCACGCTTTTTCAAGAATCAAAGTCAAATATGCAATTAACTGGACACCATGAGGTCTTTGTTTCAATGTCTTAAAACCGGGGGTCATTTTCATCAGAATGCCGAGGTCTTTTTATCATAAGGGCGGAGGTCTTATTTATCAAAAGCCGGAGGTCTTTTTAAATGTGCAATAGACGGACTTCTTAAAACATGCAATATCGAAGTTCATGCAGATCGGCAAATAACCATACTTCGTGCATGGAATCCGCGTTTCCGGAATCCGCATTCATTGTCTCCGGCATCATCTTCGGAAGTTGCGGTCTGCGTTTTCAGAGAGCTAATCAATCTTCTCTGGAAAACCACCTTTGGAGACTCCTCAATGACCTCCGGAAATAGCCTCAGGAAAACTCGTCAGTCTTCTCCAAACTTCATCTCCGGAGAATTCCCCAATTGTCTCCAGAAGTCTCTCCCCTAACCGTCTCTGGAGATCAAGGTCTTCGGAACTTAAGTCCCCAAATTCAACATTTTCGGAGATCAAGGTTTCAGAAACTTGAGTCTCCAAATTTAGCGTCTCCGGAGATCAAGGTCTTCGGAAGTTCATTTATGGCCTCCGAAAAATTATCCCTTTACCGCCTCTGGAGATCATCTTTATTGCCTCCGGAAGTCTCTTCCTTCGTTGTCTCCAGAGATCGAGGTCTCCGAAACTTTAGCCGTTAATATCATCGTCTCCGGATCAAGGTCACCGAAAACTTCATTCTCCAAATGTCTCCGGAATTCACTGTTTCCTCTTTTCTTCAGGAGATCAAGGTTTCCGAAATTATCGTCTCCGGAAACAAGGCCTCCGAAATCGTGGTCTCAGGAAGAACCCCTCAATTGTCTCTGGAATGGCCTCCGGAAGAACATCTCCCTTCTTTGCCTCCAGAGATCAAGGTCTCTGAAAGCTTCACATATGGCTTATGGAAATATCCATCGAAAGCCACCTCAGTCTTCAATCCTCATCGTCTCCGGAGATCAAGGTCTCCGAAAAAATCACGGTTTCTTCTTACCTCCAAAGATCGAGGTCTCCAAAAATTACTGTTCACGGTCTTTGGGAAAATCAAACCTATTGAAACTTGGTTGGCCGACCTTCATGGCTTTAACATCTCCGGCCTCCTTCCACCATTCCGGTCAATGGATGTTGACCGAATAACCTCCCTTCACGTTTCTGGTCAACTTGCGTTGACTGATTAAATTTTTCCTCACACTTTCCGGTTAACAGGCGTTGACCAGATTAATTTTTCTCATTACATCTTCCGGTCAACTGGTGTTGACCAGATAGCCTTCAATTTCCATTCACTCCTTGATTATTTTAACTTAATGACTGGGACTTTCTATGTTTCAGAATCTGGGCCGTTACAATATCTTTTTTTTTTTGGTAAGTAAGAAAATTTTATAAATGAAAAAGAATGTACAGAACCAATATTCTATCTCCAAGTATTTTTCCGACTTGGATTTAGAACATAGACGCGGGGCATACCCCAAGCACAAGTGAACCAAAACGTCAATATAATGTAAGGTGAGGGTAGAGTAAACCTAAGATCCATCAGCAAAGCCACAAACTAAGCAAAAGAAAGAAAAAAAAACCACCAAATACGGGGGGAAAAGAGATATAAGAAACAAACACATCATCCATATATCCTACTCAAAATCAGCACCCAGTGCACCCAGAGATGATTGTATCAATGTAACATCATCAGCAGGTAGCGCGGAGCAATGCAGATAAACAGCCGGGGGCAGGTTTATAGACGACCTACTAGGAGACACTGCAGCATTCTGCAATTTTCACTGCCGCACCACATGACCAGCGACCAGCAGTGCAACAGTAAATCCAAGAGTCACACTGTAGTCTTCCACTGCACCGATCCTCTTCAGCCGCTGCAGCAGCGAAAGGCTTATAGGGTGCTATAAATCTGTGCAAGTTGGCAGCTATGACATTCCAGATTTGGGAGCCCACACCTAAGGAAGAGATCTGAGTCTAGCAAGGCATCAACCGCACCAGCAGCAACAGGACACTATAACTACAGAGTATGTTCAGCACAGATTATTGCATCGCACAGAAGCCGACTATACCAATCCACGTCCAGCTATAGAATCCATGGGGACATTTTTAAATCCATGGCCAACTCACAGAAAATTCTAAATTCAAAGGACCAGTACATTTCAAATACTGCCAAGCGTCGGAAGGGCTTATCCAATCCACAGCTCGGCAACCCGACCGCAACAACATTTAAATTTTAGTGCATTCCCCCTCATGGATCAAACAAACAGATCCATTTTCATTATAAGCAAAGTAGCCAAGCCAAATGAACGTCAAAATAGAGTTACAGGACCATCCAACTCACCATAACATAGGAGCTGGAACAAACAGCCTTCTTAGCAGCTACTCATGCTTTCAGACCAGAAGCAGTTGTCATAACTTCACCTCATCACATCTTTTTCAGATGTGACTTTATGACAGAAGTATGGAGACAAATGTGCCAAAGGGTAGGGATGCATTAGCCGTACTATGATTGGAGATCGAACATCCTCTGGGCAGCTAGCAGATGGAAAGGAACAAATAAAAAAGTCCTCTCCTTCCGTCTTACATTGGCAGCCACGATATACTTCATCTGGAAGGAATGCAACCTATGACTTTTCAACAACTCAAGTAGCAGAAATGAAGCCCAACTGGTTAAGCAGATTAAGGATACTGTTTGTTACAAGCTGGAGCTCTCAGTAGCTAGAAGCGACAGTGGTTTCAAATCTATTAGAGATCGTTGGAACCTCCCTCATCAGGGAGTGACTGGGCTTAGTTAGTAGGAGTTATTGTTTTGCTGTTTTGAGTAGCATGATTCTTTACAAGATGACTGTATCTGAAGAGATGTATGAAGATCGGGCAATGCTCTAGCTTTCTATCCTATCATCAAGGTGGATTAACTTGGTGATAGAATAGGCTTTGTAAATTTTTGGAGACTTTTAATACAATTTTCCTTACTTACCAAAAAAATCAAAATATACAATACTAATTAGTTACCAAAAAAAAGAATGTGATGTGGACCCCATACGAGAGAGGCCCAAACGTTTTTGTCCTGGATTCCACAAAACAATCTGTAGGCAGATCTGGCTTATAAAATCTCATTGGAGCTTTCACTCATTTTATTACGTCCTTCCTAGCTTGATCAGGGTTATATTTTGGCATTGTTTCCACCATTCTAACCACCTCCATGTCATAAGAATTAGGCCAATTCTAATCTCCATAATGAATGATATCAGAGACCTTTGTATCCCTAGGAAGTCTAGTGACAGTCATTATTCTCTCCGTGAATCTATCACAAAGGAGGCCCATCAGATTTCAATTATCTAGCCATAGAAATGTATCAACACCATCACCAATAATGTAGCAAAGTCTAGGTTAGAGTTTAGGTCTCAACTTCATTATTTTCTTGCATCCCCACGTCACATTTTTCCAGGACTTTGATGGTCCATATATATCAGTCTTTAACTTTCTTGATGTGTATCCATGTTGTGGTAGGCAGATGGATCCCTCTCTGATGGGTTGTAAATCTGGAGTCTTTAGCTCCATTCTTCACCATACTGGATGGGGCTATAATTCCTGCACGGGAGGGGCTATTGATGAGGTTGATGCTGATGCTGATGTTGCCTCTGTTTGGTGCTGGCTGTATGCCGCTGATGCTGCTCGTTCCAATGTGATGCAGAATGGGTTGCTCAAACTTGGCTGTGGTATTCTGCTGAAGGCATTTTGGATGATGATGTTGTTGCAGGAAATAATGGCTGTAGTAATGGTTTTGGCTGTGTGTTAATCCAGCTTGGTAATGCCATTTGTTTGGCTTGATCTGTTGGGTTATTGCTCTTCTAATGTTGGAGCATTGTGATTGCATTAAGTGATTACCAGCATTTTTGTTTTCTCTGTTGGTATCATTTGATGTAACATTGTGCTCGGGGTATGCCCCAGCACTCATGCTTTATTCCCAAGTCGAAAAAACACTTGGGGATAGACCAAAAATTGTAATTTTTTTCTCCCATTAATCTAAATTCACTTGCTTACCAAAAAAAAAAAAAAAGATGTGTATCCATGTTTCCTATATAAACTCAAGGTCTTTGATGATAATTCTCTAGAGTAGACGACTAATAAGTGCCTTGTTTGAAACTATGGGATTTCTAATACCTGGCCTTCCTTCATTTTTTGGCTGGCACACCTCCTCCTAAGCTGCCTTTGCCGTAGCCTTTGCCGTATTCCTTCCGTTGATAGAGTCGTTCCATAGAAACTGCCAGATGTGGCATTTAATAGTCTTCAACGCAGATTGAGATGGATAAAAACAAAAGCCCAATAGAGGTGAACTGATGATAATATAGAGGAAATGTGCTGAAGACTACCTGTAAGGTTCAGAAATGAAAAGAGCTTAAAAATCGAAATAAAATATTCTACTTAAAACTAGAGTATTTTGATTTCAACATAAAATCGGAGTATTTGGTTAAGGATGAAATCTGGAATGAAGTGTGAAATCAAGAGTGATTATCACAATTGACAATCCAAAGTGTTTTGGCACAAGGGCCGAAGTGGCCTTATGAAGCCGGAGTGGCTTTACACCACTTGAAGGCCGGACCACTTCATAGAAGTGCAAGAGGCCAGAGTGAATAATAAGAAGTTGACTTGATTTTGAAGGTACTATGTTGACCGGACTCGAAGAGGTTGACCGAATTTGAAGAAGCTGACCGGATTCTGAAGGTGTTGACTAGATTTTGAAGATGTTGACCAGACTTGAAGAAGTTGACCGGGTTTTGAAGGTATTATGTTGACCGGATGTGAAGAAGTTGACCAGATTTTGAAAGGTTGACCGGTTTTAGAAACATTGACCGGATTAGAAGCGAGAAAGTATTAACTGGTTTTCGAAACAATGAAAGTTGACCGGCCTTGAGAAGGTTGACCGGCTTTAAGTGGGAAAGTTGGCCGGACGAAGTCTATAATAAATTAGCTACCGAATTCAGGGCAAACTAAAGAAAAACTTTGGACGGTTAAAATACAACTAGTTCCCAACTAAATAGAGTAAGTAAACAATTTTTTTTTTTGGTAAGTAGAGTAAGTAAACTACCCTGTTGACCGTCTAAGAAAAAGTACCAAGTAGGTGACTTACCCTACTTACTTCCACCTAATCTTTTTTTGGTAAGTAAGAATTTTTGATTAATGGGATAAAAAATTACAAGATCTATGTTTTATATCCAAGTATTTTACTTGGAGGGAAAACATAAAGCGCTAGGGCATGCCCCGAGCAACTGGTACATCAGAAAAAAACATTAAAACAACCACAAAAACAGAAAATGACATCTGTCAACTATTTCACACGAACAAGTTCGTGATCAGCTACTCCCAAATCGACGGGGTCGACTCAGCAAAATCAAACAACAAACTTGTCATCCATCTCGGATCTTCATCGGCTTAGGATGGCAGGGAGACGGCCTCCACTGGGTCAAAGCAGATCACATCCGCATCACAGCAGGCAAGTCACCCCAGCAGAGTAAGTACATGGCAGCAGTATCCCACTGACCGGACAGCTAAATATCATGAAAAACAAGCAGATCAGCATCTTCATTTTTTATCGGTGCAAACTCGAGCAGCCACACCCACACAGAAGCAGTATTAGCATTGCAAACCAGTTAAAACCACAGTGGTCATAAATACACTTCGGCAATCACAAGGTAGAGAATCAGCAGCAGCAACCTATTCGGCACTATCGGCTCAGAGTACTTCCAAACAGCAGCAAATCAAGATAATCACACGGCAATGGTACAAATGTGATCGATCAGATGCAACATAATCTGAGGCAGCACATCATTTAGCATTGAACATCAACCGAAAAAGCCATCAGCCAATAATCCAATAAGCCAGCAGCAACAAGCGCTAGCATGAGTGGCCAAAAAAGCAGGGGACATGGCACTGCCGAGAAGCAAATCAGCTCTGCCTCCTCCAGCATAATCCACAGCCAACCATTGTAGCAGGAAACTCCAATCATACCTGCAGATAATCAGCACAGCGAGACCTCCATTTTTGGGCGGCAATGTTCAGCTCCCACAGTGCGGCCGGCTACCGCAGCATCTTTTTTTTGGTAAGTAATTAATTGTATTAAAATGTAAATAAACTGTACAAATATCTCTGCTTTTACCAAGTGTTTTACCGACTTAGAAAAAGAGACATAGAAAGAGGAAAAACCCAAAAAACAAGACACAGGAGTCTTAAATAAAATATTACATAGAAGGAAACAGCCATTGGGACTCAAAACCACAACTGCCAGCAGTACTGAACAGGAGGACGCTACTTCAGCACTAGTCGAACCATGCCACGTCAGCATATCCATAAGATAAGATCAATGGAGAAAAGGAGTATAAGCCACTCCGTCCACCTTTTGGTGAAATAATGGAACTACAGAAATGATCGCAAAGCGGTCACTCCAGCCACAAAAATTCACTCCGTCCAAGAGGAGCATCAAGCACTCCGGCCAGCAAGGCGCACAAGCCACTCCGTCCTTCCCATTAAGGAAGCAAATGGACTCCGGAATGCTTGCAAGTTGGACACTTCAGATTTATAAACACCTGAAAAAGCTGATCCGGCTTTATGATCTCCGGATAAGAGGAAGCACTCCAGCCGAGCTCGAACAAATACGAACTTCAGAATCAGAAGAGGATACTGCACCCAAACAAAGTTGTTGATCCTCCAACCGGCCAACACAGCGTTGGCTTAGGCAAAAAAACAGGCCACATTGATGAGGAGCAACATGAAACTGGGAATTTCAACATTGGATCCAGCTTGCTAACATCTATGTACAGCGAGCATCCCAACATCAGCAGAAGCATTCTGAACCATCCAATCATTCAGCTAGCCTTACACAATATGGCTTCAAACAATACGCCTAGTCATATAAGGCAGTTGCAACATAATGGACAAAAGCTGGAGTATCAAAAATCAGGGCCCCCGGAGCCAAAATGGAGAACCCCAATAAAAAAAAGACCCCATCAGCAGTGGCTTAAGAGCCAGAAGGGCCCCTGGATTTTCTAGAGGTAGCTTTTTTCTTCTTCCTAGACATTGAAGTCTTCCAATCAGAATCCAAGCCCCGGACATCATCTACCTCACTAAAGGAGGTATTCAAAGAGTACATCTTGGTAATCCTCTTGATAGAGCTGGGAGTGAGCTTCCAGGTATTCAAAGAGTACTTCCACCTAATCATTGAAGGGAAGTACAGAGTAGGTAACTTACCCCCACCTACTCCACCAAACCCCTCCTCTTTATATACTAGGCTTCGGTTGAAGAGGCGAGTGTGAGTGCGGGCAAGTGAAAGCAGTAAGGAGCAAAAAAGGAAGGAGATCCTCAAGTCAGCCAAAGTGGGCAGTCAGGCAAGTGTACTCCCATTTTCAAGCTTAAATTGTAATAATGTTTTATTGCAAGTGTACTTCGGACATTATTCTTTTTAAGTCTTGTTTTTAAGAATATTGCAAGTGTACCCCCCTGTTTTCAAGTTCATGATTTGATACTTTGTTTTAACTTCAGAATATTACAAGTGTATTGGATGATCATTCTTTTAAGTTCGTGTGCCCAAATTTTAAAGTTCATGCTTAGCAATTATATTTCCGTCCCCAAAGTTTCAGCTTTAAAAACTGTCAGTTTTCCCTTTCGATTTAGGTCAAATGCATGACGTTTTAATTACTGTTTGATAAGATGAATTTTGGTTCGAATGCATGCTTTCTGCTTCTGCTAAACTCATGTTTTAAATTGGAATACATGAAAATGAGAAAGTAGACTGGCTTGTATGACACTTGCATTACCGAAATTTGAAACCGACCTTATAGTATAATTTGAAATCGACTTAAGTAAATATCAAAACCGGCCTTGCATATTAATTTGAAACCGGCCAAGAATAAATGAAATCGGCCTTAATCGAAACCGGCATTTGCGTTGAAATTTTGAAACCAGCATTTGCCTTGTGATTTTGAAACTTATCTTGTAATGTAGTTTTGAAATCGGCATTTGCCTTGTGATTTCGAAACCGGCCTTGTTTTGTAATTTTGAAACTGGCATTTGCCTTGTGATTTTGAAACTGGTCTTGTAATGTAGTTTTGAAACTGGCATTTGCCTTGTGATTTCAAAACTGGCCTTGTATCGTAATTTTCAAACCGGCATTTGACTTTTGATATTAAAACCGGCCTTGTAATGTAATTTTGAAACCGACTCTATGATTTTGAAACCGGCCTTGTAGTGTAATTTCGAAACCAGCCTTTATCGTATTTTGAAACCGGCATTTATACTGTGATTTCAAAACTGGTCTTGTATTGTAATTTGAAACCGGCATTTGTTCTTGGATTTTGAAACTGGCCTTGTATCACAAATTTGAAACTGACATTTGTAATATAATTTTGAAACCGACTTTGTAAAGTGACGTATAAGTCCTATGATTTGAAATCGGCTTAAGTGTATGATTTTTGATCCAGCCTTCAGATATCTGTACACAATCTCTGAAGGACTAATAGTGATGTTTCTGACTGATACTGAAAATGGCTTTCAGTAAACGACAAGAAGAAAATATTTTTGTTACTGTTATTATGGACCCAGGACTGATATGCAGTCAGGTTAGGTTCTCTAGCATGCCTTAGAACGTTATGGTGGTAATTGAGGATAATTCTGTCCATGGAGTTATATGTGGTCTGCCCCTCCTCAGGGCGTTATAATAGGAGGGTAGCTTCTGTTCTATTTTGGCCGGCGCCCCCTTGGATTGGGAAGGATCTCGTGAGGTAGGATCATTTATTCTGTTCTATTTATTACCGTTGATTATGGGGAGATGTACACAATCTATCCTTGATTATTCGCCCCCTCCGCTAGTAGGGTTTACTAGTAGGGTCCTTAACTGATAAAGATGAGTTTTCTATAAACTATGGAAGTAAGACCGACTTCTACTATCTCTCTCTAGTTTTGAACCTTCTCGTAGGCGGGAGTTAGAGTTGCCCAGAAATTCGCAGCCGGTGCCTAGGGTTCTGCCTCCTCTGGCTGGGTGGCGACGGAGCCGTCCACGGCCGGTCTCCTAGTTGCTTTGCCCGGTGCTTCCCCTGGTGGCTCCTCCCTGTCCCTCCACTGTGTTCATCCTATGAGACCACGTAGCTCTCACTGGATCGACACTTTTTTCCTCGGTTCCCGCCTTATGGCTAAGCCATAAGGACTCTTTGTCCGTAAAGGACGTTTCCTTTTCATTGTATCAGAGTGGGTTGATGGCTTTGGCTTCTCTCTGTTATTCATTTCGGGTCTCTCGCCTCCGATTTTGGTTGGGCTTCCATGCGTTGACTGCGGTGGCTGAGAGTCCCTGTCTTAGATTTCCTTGTGAAAGCTTCGGCCTTGGTTGCTGGCTGGTATTGGACAGCTTTGCCCTCCCAGTGAGCTGCAGATGAAGTCCTTTTCTTGGTGGAAAATCTGGGTCTGCAGTTTCTGGTTTGGGAGCTGTTGTTCGAAGATTTGTCGGCTCTCGTGTTGCTCGATGGATTTGATGCAGTCGAATGTCCTGTGGCGTTGCTCTGAGTGTCCTCTGGCTGTGTGTTCCCTCCAGTTGGACGGGTTGGGGGATGCTCGTGCAGATCTAGATCGGGACTATTAGGCTGAGGACTGAAGTGCTGGCTGAGGACCTGTTTGGTTGCAAGATTTCCTTCTTGTTGCGGTGGAGTTCTGTCTGTTTGTTGCCAATATGTGGTGCGATGTCTGGTTTGCATCTGATGTGGGCTGCTACTGTAAGGTGATTTCCTCTACTTTGCTGAATGCTGAGGAGATTTCCTGCTCTGTATTCATTCCAGTTGTATGGCTGGTATGAATTGAAGGGCTGAAGCGGTTGTCTTGGTTTCTAATGCTGAGACCAGTTTTGGATTGAAGGGTTAGAATGTCTCTTTGCTGTATCGGTCTAGATTCTGCAATGCTTGTTTTGATGAATTTGCTGGTAGATTGCTTTGAGTGTGTGGTTCACTGTATTTCTCTGTAGCTGCCTCCACTGGTCTGGTCTCGCATTGTTTTATGGAGCTGGCACTATCATTTGTCCGGTGCTGCTAGCTCTGATGAGCCTCAGCCCGTGTGCTCCTTCCTGTTGGATGGGTTGGGGGTTGCTTTACTTACCAAAAAAAAAAAGGGGGGTTGGGGTTGTCTGTGCACTGGCTTAGCACTACTTGGCTGAGATGTTGAAGAGCTGGTTGAGGACTTGATTGGTAGCAAGAGTTCCTTCTGGAGTGCTCTCCAAAAAAAAAAAAAAAAAAAAAACAATTCATCTCATGTGGTGGCGGAGTGCTTTTTCTCTCTTGGGACGGAGTGTCTTAACTCATGCTTCGTTGGACAGATGTACCTTATCTTGGAGTGCTCTCTTGACTCTAGGACGGTAAGCTGATCCTCACTCTGGACGAAGTGTCCTTGATTTAG
This sequence comes from Nepenthes gracilis, assembly GCA_033239525.1. NCBI lineage: Eukaryota > Viridiplantae > Streptophyta > Magnoliopsida > Caryophyllales > Nepenthaceae > Nepenthes > Nepenthes gracilis. Next base: position 14,253,608 of record BSYO01000003.1, on the reverse strand, counting down.
CTTCCAGTGTACCCTTTATCCGGAGTGGCTTTTGTCCCCTTGGACGGAGTGGATCGGCTGCAAGTGTGGCGTTGCGAATCCGGCGCCTTTATCTCGGAGGCGGAGTGCATTGTTGAATTCGAAGTGCATTGGACGGAGTGCATGGGACGGAGTGGCTTTGCACAGTTCAGAATGCTTTTTTCTGGAGGTCGGAGTGCACTATGGTACCGGAGTGCAATGTTGGATCCGATGTGCATTGGACGGAGTGCAATGGACTTCCTCCACAGTGGGGCGGAGTGGATTGGGATGCAGGTTCTGGATTTGCTGATTCTGGACCTTGGTGGCTTGAAGATACTGGAGCTCCCATTAGTAATTTCCTTGTTGAATCTGTTTTTTAGGTTTGTGCTGTTTGACCGGGTTGTATTCGGCCTTTTTAGACAAATTACACCTTGGTGCGGTTTTCTATTTTCTGTTCATCTGTTCATGATTTTGTTCATGGTGATGCTCGGGGCATGCCCTAGCTCGTTATTCTAATTCTAAATTGGCAAAACACTTGGAATTAGAACATCATTTTTGTATTTTTCTTTTTATTTAATTCATTTAACTTACTTACCAAAAAAAAAGACCGACTTCTGCTTTCTGAAACATGAGTACATTGATTTTTGATTCCCGAAGCTTGATCTTTTCTATTTTTACGTCTGTATCATAATTCTACTATAAACGACTTCCTTATGGCATTTGTATCTTCATGTTCGATTGTATCTGTTTTATTGATTTTTGTTCTGCATATATGTTTTACTGCATACCTACATGTACCTTGCTGGGCCTCGGCTCACTGTTTTACTATTTTTCTTCCCTCCAGAGGAGACTATAGAGTTGTGCCTGACGAGAAAGACTAGAGTTCAATCTAAAGGATTTCTGAAGATTTAAAAGCACTTTTGGAGTTAACACGAAGGAAGCAGTCTTGATAGAATATATATACAAATTTGTAATTGGACCATTATGCCTATGTATGCATGAATGAGTTTTTGGGTATGAATATGCATGCTTCGACAGATTTTTGGGTCAGCTTCCGCTACATATTTTTATAGATATCTTACATGGGTCCTAGATGGCACCTGTGATCCTGTGTTTGCATGATATATTATAACTAGATTAGTTGCATGCATATACTGAGTTACGGTATAGGCTGTTTATTTCTGTCCTGACTAACGGAATCAATTGAGAAAAAAATTCGTTCCGTCACACTACCCCCAAAGGATAACCATCTGTTTATCCAAGTAGACGCACTTCACTACGGTATCGATTAACAGTTTGCAATCTGCCACTGAAAATCGAGCAGTGATAAGTGGAACTCCTAAATATCTCACCGACAACTTGCCCAACTTAAAGCCCATGATATCTTTTATCTCTTGAATAGGGGACTCTTCTCTGGAACAAATGATAATCTCACTCTTATCTTTGTTTGCAGTTAGCCCCAAAAGTGCTCTAAATTCTTAAAGGCAACCTTGGAGCTATCTAATAGAGGTGGCATCTGCTTTGGTAAAGAGGAGAAGGTCGCCAGCAAATGCTAACATCATGGTGTAGGTGGGCTCACATTTCCAATGGTACTAGAAAGCCCAGTTTCATCGAGCCTTTATTTCCATAATTTCATTGAGAGCCTCCATGGTAAGGACAAACAAGTATGGCAATAGTGGGTTACCTCATCTCAGGCTCTTCGTTCCCTTAAAGAAACCCACAAATTCATCATTAATGTTGATGGAGAAGGATATAGTCATGATGCATTGTTGAATCCACTTTACCATCTAATGTGGGAATCCCATCATCTCTAGCACTGCAATAATGAAGTCCCACTGAATTGAATCTTATGCTTTCATGAGATCTACCTTCATAGCACATCAAGGAATACCTTTTCTTGTGTGATATTTGTGGAGTAGCTCTTAAGATAATAGAATATTGTCACTGATTTGTCTTTCTGCCACAAAAGCTATTTGGAAATGGTCTACTAGGAACGTGTAATGGGCCAGATCCTAGAATATAGAAAATCCCCGATGTCAAGTTAAAATTACCTAGGAAAACGAGTTAAGGATAGTAATCTGATCAACTCTAGTGTTGACCGGAAGGCGTAAAGAAGGAAGTATTCCGGTCAACGAGTGTTGACCGAAAGGCGTGATCCAGTCAACAAATATTGTTGACTGAAAAACGTTTTTTTTTTTTTTGGGTAAGTAAGTATTTTGGATTAAAGGGAGAAAAAATTTACAAAACAATGTTTCAACTCCAAGTATTTTGACTTAGAGTTAGAAACATAAGACGCTAGGGCATACCCCAAGCAACTAGTACATCAGAAGAATATGGCAAAAAAACCTCTAGGAGGACAACGTTCAACAGACACAACAGAATATGAACTTTATCTAATATACATGAACAGACTCATAATCAGCTACTCACGAAACAACTGTATCAGCAGCTTCCAATAGCACCGCAACAGCTAACAACAGCAAAAGAACGCGTGCTGCCATTAAACAAATTTCAGCCCTAGATTTCCAACAGCAGCAGGGCAATATTCAATGTCAGCATGTCCCCATCCCCAGCGCCAGCAGAGAACAGCAGCATCTAATTGCACTCCTAGTTTTCCACCAGCAGCTAAGAAAAAGTCACATGCATCACGTCCCCTGCCTCACACCCGCAAAAGACAGCAGCAACTGCATAAACCGGGATTCCAGCAGATCAGCAGCCATCAGCAGGAGCATGGTATAGTCCAACTCATCTACATGCTAATGGAAGACAACAACCCTTCCAGGTAATTTGACCATTCCACCACCAAGCAGACCAGATAAGCAACAGCAGCAAACAAAGCCTACCAGCAACCAGGTTTTCCATCCACAGCAGGCCAATGCAATTGCATCAGCGTCCCTAGCCCCCATCCCCTGCATCTGGCTCCAGCAGCATCCATTTGGCATCATGGTTCTCTGTCATTTGCACTGTCATTACATCTCAGCAATCCATAGCATCACGTAGGACAGATGTGCACCTTGCTTCTACAAGCAGCACAAAGCAATCCAGGGAAACAGCAGGGGCCAGCTCGCGCCCGACAGCAACAAGACAAGAAGGCAACACATATGACTGCAACACAACTCCACAGAACAACTAGCATGCTGAATGCCATGGGCAGCAGCGATCCCTGCTTCAGCATGAAAAAGCAGACCGATAAACTCTAAAAATTTCAGCATCACAACCCACAGCCACTCCATAAATGACAACCCGAACCATCAATAAATGCTACAGACCACAACTGACAATAGCAATAGGCAAAATCCAAGCTTCTGCTGTATCAAATTTCACTCATACTCCCAGGTAAACTACACAGAAGAAGAAAGGTAGACCCATAGCTTCATTTATAGCAGGCATAGTTGACACTTCCAACCAGAGCATAGATCCAGGAGCCCCAACCATATTCAACATCAACAATAAAGCCCCTGGTCCACCAACAGCACAGAGAATCGCCAGCATAGGGACATGTGCAACAACAGCAGCAAGTGGAGCAGCTCAAGTTAATGAAGCCCCACTTTCCACGGCGTGAAATCCACTTAAACCGCCCAGGGATGGCCGTTACCCACATCCATGCGCCCACAGGTCAGAATATACACTGACAGGTGTGTCCCATGGATCCTCATCATCTTACACGGACAGCAGAGGTCACTGGCCATTGCATAGGGCTGAAGCAAGCCTCTGTAGAATCAATCCCGAGATGATCACCATACAATCAGCAGTCACATGAGATAGGCATATCAGCTCCAAACCATCACAGCCCCATTAGAATACTCACTGCCGCAAAAACAACAACTCCAGACCATGACTAGGCAAATCATCTACTGCATCAGCAACAAAGTAACAACCCCAGTCCACAATCTGGTACACCAGCCACAGAAGCACCAGATCTCCAGTGCAACCCCACTCAGTGAGCAAACACAAAAGCCACCACGTCAAAATCAAAGCAACAAAAACAACTAACCTAGGGACCAGAGCAGCAACAAAGAGAATTGCCATGTAGTATGCTCCAGGTCCCCGGCAGCACATAATTTTTTTTGGTAAGTAATTAATTACATTAAATAAATAAATAAAATGTACAAACAGCTATAAAATTTACCAAGTGTTTTTCCGACTTGGTAAAAGAGACATAGGTAAGGGGGACCCTAAAACCATGACAGCAGTCATTAAAAACATGAAAAACATGAAACCAGTATCGAGGACAGCCCTCCACCTAATGAACTCCGGTGATCGTAATTTGCTCCAACCCGAGAGGACCCGGGAATGATAACACCACTTCATCGTCCCGTGCACTCCGAAAGAAATGAGAAAAGGCCCGTCGGAAAAAGGTGAGCAAAAACCACTCCGTCCAAAAGAAGTACTCCAGCCAATTACGATCGGGGATCGCACTCCGGATTCGGAGATCACGAGCTCGAGAACAATAATAAGAACAAAAGACACTCCGTCGGCGAAGTGCATCCCGAAAGAAAAGAGTGGAATCTCTCATGGTAAAGGAGAGTGAATGCAACTCCGTCCAAAGCCACTCCATCCAGTGTCACACCATCCACAGTGTGCAGGACACTCCGTCCAAGCCACTCAGCCAGACCGTCAAAAAATCGGAAGAAATGAAGCATTTCAGCCAAGCGCGAACAAGGACGCACTCCGGAAGCCGTCCGGAAACCGGAGCACGCACAAAATAGAAACTGAGTCCGCAGATATATATATTTTTTTTTTCCGGATCTGGAGAGCCAAGGAAAATAACACTCCGAAACCCAGAGTTCACAGGATCTCCGGACAAATCAGCGGAACAGAAGAGGAAAGCACTCCGGATTCCGGAGTGCAGAAGAAAACACTCCGAAATCAGAAGCTAAAATGAATTTTTTTTTTTATACTCCACTCCGGAACCGGATTGCCAGAGAAAATAAAACTTCGAAACCAAGAGTTCACAAGAGCTCCGGACAAAAACAGCGACTCAGAAGAGAAAAGCACTCCGGATTCCGGAGTGCAGAAAACAGCTCTTCGGAATCAAGAGTTAGAATAAAATTTTTTTTTTAAAAACACTCCGGTTCCGGAGTGCTAGAGAAAATAAATCTCAAAAGCACTCCGGAAACAAAGCAGGAATAACTTCAGAATCAGGTTCTACACAGCAAGAAACACTCGGAAAGCCAAAAACCACAGGCACAACAAGGATGGTACAGGCAACATCCACCAACCAATGACCAGCAAAAAATTCATTCCGGTGCAAAAATGGAACAAGGAATGTTCTACCTATCCAAGATTTGCTTGTCCTGCACATTAAATGCTTTAAGGGATGCAATCCACCTAGCAACCAAACATACCCAACACAGGAACCAAACCACCCAAAAGGCTGCAACCACGATCACAACAACATCTCAGGCTAGAGCGCTGAACAGCTCTGAAACAAAAACTATCACTCTCTTTTCTTTTTTTTTTTGGGGGGGGAGGGAGGACAGTGCTGAAAGAGGGGACAGCACCGAACCAAAACTTCAAAACCAACCCATTTTCAAAAGAAAAACAATACAACGGATTATGCAGGGACTAACGAAACAAAACCGGGAACCAAACCCACAAGAGAACCAGCCAAACCAATCATCAATTATCACAGACTCAAAAAGAGGGAAAGGCTATATCCAATACACAACAGGCACCCAATAATGAACAGCCAGTAGGCAAGGGGGCAGCTTCTCCTTTTTATTTATTTATTTATTTATTTTTTTATATACCCCAATGAATTCGAGTCGGCCTAGATACAACCCTTTCAGGCACCGAGATGGTCATTAATTTAAGCCTCACAACATTGACCACCAAAGAGAAAAGTTGGGAAATGTCTTGGGGAGGGGATTTTTGGAATATTCGATTATTACGCTCCTTCCATATGAAGTAAACCATGGCGGCCAGAGACAAGCGTTTAGAGACAGCTAGAAGGCTTTTCCCTTTCCAAATAGAGGCAGCCCAAGATATGTTTTGATTCCATTCAGGATGGGCCCAATGAATACCAGAATATCTTTGAACATTAGCCCATAAGGCTTTGGAGAATGGGCAAGAGAAGAAAAGTTGTCAAAGGTCTTCATCTCCTGTGTTGCAGAGAATGCATCTAGGAGAAACGTTTGGGATATAATGGAGGCGGTCAAGGGTATTCAGTCTCCTCTTAATGGAGAGCCAAAGGGTAAAGGCGTGGGAAGGAATATGGGATGGTCCCCACACCAAATGAGCCCAAATAACCTTTGGTTTGGGAGGATGGATGAGAAGATATGCAGACTTAGTCAAGAAGTTGCTATTGACAGTCCCGGCCCACCTCAAGGAGTCTTTTTGATTGCTGCAAGGAGGTTTATTCGGCATATTCATGGCAAGGTGGTACACCTCAGTGTCAAAGGGGTTAGGCCAAGCCAATCTGTTGTTCCTGATTATTGCATCGACCTTAACATCCCAGTGCAAACCCGAGACAAGGCGAGTACCATCAGAGCTCACCTCACTCAGGGGGCCAAGGGGGTGCCAGTTATCATGCCAGAGGAAAGTATCAGAACCATCCCCAATGTCCTTGACAGAGTAGGCTCGCATAAGAGGCCGAAGTTTCATAATCTTACGCCAGCTCCAAGGGGCAGATGCCGGGATTTTAAGGGTCCAAATGCACCGGTCTTTGATTCTGTTCTTGTAGATCCATGAAGACCAGGCTGAATTCGGGTCTTAAGTTCAGAGACGCCAAAGAATTTTTTTTTTTGGTAAGTAAGAGACGCCAAAGAAACTTGCAGTTAAGAGCCTTATTTTGATCCATCAGGTTCTTGATGCCCAACCCACCTTCAGACTTGGGGTAGCAAATATCGTGCCAAGCCACTTTAGCATTGACTCTACCTTCAGAAGATCCATTCCAAAGGAAACGGCGTAATATGCTTTCAATAGCTTTAACAATGGTTTTGGGTAAAATAAAAAAGAGAGGCCCAATAAAGGTGGATAGATGAGAGGATGGAGGCACCAAAAAAAAAAAAAGTTACAATCGCTCGCCAAAGGAGAGCCATCTATTTTGCCATGATGTGATCCTCTTAGTGATTCTGTCAGTGAGAGATTTGCAATCAGAGACCGAGAGCCTAGTGGTTATCAAGGGGACCCCCAGGTATCTGATGGGGAGTTTGCCCACTTTAGAGCCCATGATAGCAGCAATATCCTGGTAAACTGAAGCATCCTTTGAACATTTGAAGATTTCACTCTTATTCGGGTTAGCGGAGAGGCCAGAGGTAGCGTGAAATTCTTCAAGGCGATCCTTGAGAATGAGGTGGGTAGGGTATCGGCTGGGAGAAGAGAAGGAGGTCGTCAGCAAAGGCAAGCATAACAATTTGAGTTTCTGTGCGTTTCCAGTGAAATTTAAAATTATTATCCCGCCTTGCCTTGACCTCAATAATGCCATTTAGGACTTCCATCACCAGGACAAATAAATAGGGGGTAAGCGGATCCCCTTGGCAGAGACCTTTGCCTCCTTTGAAGAAGCCAACCACTTCCCCATTGATATTGAGTGAGTACGTCGGGGTAATAATGCACTGGCTAATCCAACTGATCATTTGTGGGGGAAACTTCATGAGGGTCAAAATATTGATAATGAAATCCCAATAAACAGAGTCATAAGCTTTCATAAGGTCGACCTTCATAGTACATCTAGGCAGGTCTAACCCAAGATGATACTTATGCAGGAGCTCCTGAGCTGAAAGAATATTATCACTAATCTGACGCCCCTCCACAAAGGCCATTTGGCATCTTTCTACCAGGAAAGGAAGAGTATCCTTGATTCTGTTATCAAGAATTTTAGATATCACTTTGTAAATGACATTACAACATGATATCGGGCGGTAGTCTGTAACTGAGCCCGGGGACTAGACCTTAGGAATGAGGCTGATCAGAGTGGTATTCAACTGTTTAAGGAGCTTTCTATGATTAAAAAAATCATGGATAGCTTCATAAACAGTATGACCAGTGATCTCCCATGAGTCCTTAAAGAATTTCGAGGTAAAACCGTCACGACCGGGAGCTCTGTCATCACCAATGGAGAAAATCACAGAGCGGATTTCCTCCTCACTAACCGGCCTAACAAGGGGGCCAGTTAGTGAGTCAGGAACAGTATGGAGAATGTAGGGGCGGAGCCGATTTGCCTCCGCCGTCCCATGGGATAGACTAGAGCCCAGAGCTTTTTTGAAGTGGCCTTCTATTAGATTATAAAGATCCTCCGTTCCTTTAGTAGGGTTGCCTGACTCATCAAGGAGGGAGGTAATCCTATTCCAATTATAGTTCCCACTAACAGTCTTAAAAAAGAATTTTGTGCATTGGTCACCCTCTTTGATCCATTTGATCTTGGCTTTTTGGCGGAGGAAATCCGCCTCCTTAGCCATTGCAGAATAATAAGCAGCCTTACAAAGGTGCTCAATGCCACAGTTCCTTGAGTGAGGGAGGATCTTAGATTGGACATCCTCAAGGCATTTTCGAGTACACAATACCTCTTCATGAACATCTCCACATTGGGCATTCAGATTTTTAAGCGCACTCTTCACCTTTTTGAGAGAGGACACCAGCTTAAACATCGGGGTACCAGCATTCTCATTCTCCCAAGCTTCGTTGACCAGAGGAAGGAAATTTGGGGATTTGGTGAGAAAGTTATTAAACCGAAACATCCCATGGTTACGGGCAACCCAACCACCGGGAAGAAGAATGCATGGGGAGTGATCAGATAATCTGGCAGGTGGGAAAACAGCTTTAGATCTTCTAAAGAGATCAAACCATTGACAGTTAGTGACCACTCTATCTAATTTTCTGAAGATATGGGTAGTGGGGTCGCGGCCATCATTCCAGGTGAAAAACTGACCTTCGTGGCAAACATCATCAAGGTCACAGTCTCTAAAGCAATCATTAAGATCGATTGAACTTTTATATTGCCAGGAGCATCCAAGGGCCTCAGTCGCCGCGCGAATAGCATTAAAGTTGCCCAGGATAGCCCAAGGAATATCCCCCAAGAGTTCCGAATGCCTCCTAAGGCTTTGCCAAAGTTGTTTTTGAGGTCCCTCTAAGTTAGCACCATACACAAAGGACAGAAGGCAGTGAACATTATCGTCAAGGAAAATCACATCGGTATGGATAACCTGGTCATCCTTGGAGATAATGTTGACAGCCACCTTCTTTGGGTCCCAGCCAACCCAAATCCTCCCTACGGAGGAGATGGAATAGTTCATGGACCAGTGCCATTGAGGATTAATGGAGGAGCTGTGTTTGGAAAAGCTCTGCTGAAGTTGCTGGTTTCTGGTCTAGTTTTTGTGGAGAGGAAGTACTGGATTGATGCTGCTTGTTGTTGGTTGTAGGATGGAGATTCTAATGCGGTGTTTGTTGGCTGTATGTTTAGAATTTGGCATGCATGTTTTATCCACTAGTATCATTTGATGCTGTTCGGTAGGATTTGGTCTTCGCGGATGCTGGTTCCGCGGTTGGTCGTGGTTGGCAAACGGGTGCAGCTGGTTTTCGAGGACACAACCGGGGTTTACAAATGGGCCTGGGGCTGCAGTAGTTGGCGATTATGATTTGCCTGGACTTTTTTTTTTTTGGTAAGTATTTGATTTGTATGATTTGCCTGGACATTGAAGGAGGTTATACTGTTATCCTATGTTGATCTGATGGGTATGTGATTTTGCTGCAATGGCTTTGGGGCAGTTCTCTGCGGGTTATGGTGCTGTTGGCTCAATGCTGGAAATATCTCTGGCTCTGGTTTGAACTGCCCTTGGTCTTTCTTTTATTAGTTGTGCTGATGGGATGTACATTTTGCTGATGCTCATGGTTGCTGCCTTTGGGTCTTCTGGCTTGGTTGCTGCGCTTGATGTTGCTGCAGCTTTGTATCGTTGGTTGGTGGCCCTCTCGGTTGATCTGCACTGTTGACTGAATCTGCTGCCTCCGTTTAGATGCCGGCTTCGCGTGGGCAGTTGGTTTAGCTGTCCACCCTTTCGCTCGTCACTGATGCTGACCTGGTGATACGGGATCACGGTTGGTGTGCTGATAATGATCCCACTGTGGCTGTTGATGGTTCTGTTTGCCCGTAACATATGGTGGTGCTCTCTTACTTGCGATATCATGCTACTTTGCTGTTCGGCCATTGGGCTGCTGCCATGTACAGCTGGCGCTCCTTGATGGATCTTTTTTTTTTGGTTTGCTATGTCATCCTCGTTGTGTCTGGCTTTGTTTTTCACGATCCTGTTCACGTGTTTTAGATGTGTTTTTTTTTCTAATTCTGTTGTACCAGTTGCACGGGGCATGCCCTGGAGCTCTTTGTTTTACCTCTAAGTAAAATACTTGGAGTTAAAACATTTTTCTTGTAATTTTTTCTCCCATAAATCCAAAATTCTTACTTACCAAAAAAAAAAGCCATTGAGGATTAATCCTAGCCGAAAAACGTGAATAGAAGGAAGGACGGGAAAGAAAAAAGTAATCCGGTCAACGCCAGTTAGTTGACCGGAATGTAAGTAAATGAGAAACATGAATCCGGACAGGGTCAGTTGACTAGAAATTTAATGAGAAAACTCTTCGGGAATGTAAAGCTATAAATAACATACTCTGAAATATTTCCCCTACTGTGGACCATAAATAACCTAGAAATTTAATGAGAAAACTCTTCGGGAATGTAAAGCCATAAATAACATACTCCGAAACATCCCCCCTAGTGTGGCCAAACCAAACGACGGCCACCAGACCAAGGCCTATAAATAAGAACTAGAGGGTGTAAGAAAAAGGCACGCAACAGAGTTTTCTAGTAAAGGGAGACCAAAAGTTCAAGATGAAGTAAAAAAAATCTTACTTACCAAAAAAAAAGAAGTAAAAAAAATCCAGGCAAGAGTACTCACCCTTATTTTAAGTTCATGATTATGCATGTTTGCAACGCAAGTATATCTGATTTCTGATGAACTTATGTTTCAGTACATATATGATGTTTGTTCTACTCATATGATTTAAGGAATAATCATTCTTAATCGCATGTTTAAAAAGAAGTCCTGTTATTCATGGTGTTCGATTTTATTCTTGCTTAAACTATAATTATTTGTTGATCTATATGAATTGTCCAATTATTCATGATGTTCGATTTTTATTCTACTTAAAGTATGATTATTTGTCGACCTATATGAACTTCGATAATTACATGTTAAAGAAAAGACTTCCGACCCTTCGGCTTTGAAGAAAAAGAACTCCAGCTTTGATAAAAAGAACTCCAGCCATTGTTGGAAAGAAACTCAGAATTTGGAACTTTGGCTTTGTTGAAAAAGAACTCCGACTTTTGAACTCCGGCTTTTGAGAAGAGAACTCCGCCCTTTCGAGAAAAGAACTCTGACTTTGCAAGAAAAGAACTCCGACTTTAGAGGAAAGAACTCTGACTTTGCAAGAAAAGAAATTCGGCTTTTGAGAAAAGAACTCCGACTTTGAGAAAAGAACTCCGGCTTTTGACAAAAAGAACTCCGGTCTTTTTAAGAAAAGAACTCCGCCTTTTGAAAAAGAACTCCGGCTTTTTTAGAAAAGAACTCCGCCTCTTAAGAAAAGAGCTTTGGCTTTTTAGAAAAAGAACTCCAGCCGAAGAACTCCGACCTTTCTTTTATAAAAAAAACTCCGACCTTCAGTAAAAGGAACTCCGGCTTTCAGTAAAAAGAACTCTGCCTTTTAAGAAAAGAACTCCGCCCTTTTGAGAAAACAACTCCGTCTTCTTGGGAAAAGAACTCCGGCCTTTTAATGAATAAGAACTCCGGGTTTTAATCTTTGGCTCTTGTGGAAAAAGAACTCTGGCCTTTTAATGAATAAGAACTCCGGCTTTTAATCTTCGGCTCTTGTTGAAAAAGAACTCCGGCCTTTTTATAAGAACAAAGAAAATGTATGTAATCCAGACAGCAAGTGGAACTCTATGACTTTCGACTTTCGAACTATGACAGATGACTTTCGATTTTTGAATCTGCCTTCTGCGGTTGCCCGCGTCCTCCTGCGACGCTCCTCCTCTGGCCGGGCGGCGCCGGGGCCGGCCTCGGCCGGTCTCCTGGGTGCTTTGCCCAGCGCTTTCTGCCTTCCGAACCTTGCACTCTTTCTCCTGGACCTCTACTCTGGTTTCGCCGGCATCCTCTATGGTTTCGCCTTTGGTTGAGCCCTGTCGAAGCTCCTTCGACCAAGACTCGATTGGGGGTTCTGCCGAAGCCATGTATGCATCTGATGCGTCTATTTCCGTTTGGGTCTCCGATTCTGTCTGGAACTCTTCTCAGACTATGGCCTCTCTTCTCCTTTGTCCCTCGATTGATTTGGGCTCCTCAATGGCTGGTACTGACTAGTCCCTTTGCCCTCCTGATTTGTTTCCAGAGGTGCTGGTTTGACGCTTTTGTCGTCTTATGTGCTTCCCGAAGAATCTGGCACTGACGAAGGTATGTTCTTCTGCTGGCTCTTTTGGTTCGTTCCCAGTGTATTTCCTCCTGTTGGCTGGGTTGGGGAGTCGTGCTGTTCAGGATTGGATCTTCTGGATGTGGTTCTGAAGAGCTGGCTGAGGACTGCTTTGTTGCAAGAGATCCTTCGGGTGCGTTGGATCTCCCTCTGCTCGCGGCCAGAGGCTGTGGGCTGTGGGTTTATCGTAAGGTATGGTCTGGTAGTTAGTTTTTGGTTGGATTGTTGATTGCTTGACCTTCCTGGTCCGACCACTGATTCTGTCATTTCACCTAATGGCGGTGGGTGATCTAATGCTCCTGGCATTGATTTGTAATTTTTGGATTCGGTGGTGCTTTGAGGGCATGGATTGAACTCTGTGGAGCTCTGAGATCCTTCTTTGCTCTGTCTTATTGATTATTAGCTGGATTCGGATTGGGCTTTCTTGCTGGCCTTGGTGTCGAGAGAAGTTCTGTTTCTCTATGGGCTCAAGTTGGTGTTCTGTACCGTGAATTGGAACCTTGAATTGCTGATCTAGTTGAATGACTCGGTTGGTTTTGGTGATAGGTGTCTCATTGGCCCTATGGATTCAGCATTTGTATGCTGTTAGTGTTGATGCTGAAGATCTGATTGCTGCTGGGGGTTGGCTACTGGCTTCACATTTGGTTTGCATCTGTTTCTTGCTCCTGCTGCTGGGGCCATGGGAGAACGAGCATTGGATTTGTTCTCTGCATTTGGTGTTGTGGGCGTATTGGGTTTTGACATTTTTACGTTGTCGCTGCACATCTTTGTGCCCCATTTTGTAATCTCGCTAAATGTGAAAACTTTTGCCGATGCTATCCTCAATTTAGTTCTTGATTCCACAGTGCATCAGTTTTTTTGGGTGCAAAGGTTGCTCTTGGTTGGTTGCACTGCGGTGGATTCACATGCAATGTGTGCCACATGTGATTATGATGTGAGCTGGGTGTGCCTGTGCCATTGCTATGGTGCTGTTCTGAATGGACGGAGTATATGGTGCAGCGGCTGTTCGATTGCCCGGTTGTCCAACGTTGAAGCTGGATCCGGATGCCTGCAAGCAAGTGAAGCGCCCAGTGTTGCACTGCGTTGCACCACCGCAAGTAGCTCCTGCAATGTTGATGATTGTGTGTCTGATTTTGTGTAATTTCAGATTACATATGTTTTTTTCTGTTGAACGTTGTCCTCTTAGAGGCTTTTTTGGTATTATTTGTTGTACCATTTGCTCGGGGTATGCCCTAGCTTATTATGTTTTATTTCCAAGTCAAAATACTTGGAGATAAAACATAGATTTTGTAAATTTTTCTCTCTATAATCCAAAATACTTACTTACCAAAAAAAAACAAAAGATGGCCATCAAAAGACATGAACTAAGAACCGAGTTTCCATTAAACTTGCTGTTAAAGATGGATGAAGGATATTGGAGTGACACTCGAGGACTGCCCCCAGGGCCCATGGGGGAGACTTTTGGTGGCATAAGACTTTTGGACTACGACCTCGTATGCCGGGTTAAAGGCATTACCTCCCGCCTTGGGAAGTATAATGAGAGGATACGGCCTTAGGTTGTGGGATAACACACAACCCTTCCTTGATGTTGTCCTCTCCCATCCGGTCTCTAAAGATGATAAGAATTTCGAATGGTTTTTATGAGTTTTCTGAAGGAAAGATAATAAGAATATGAACAAGGATTTCTGAACTAAAGAAGAAATGATATGATGATTTTTATGCTAAGTTATGCTATGAATCTTTACTTGGATCCGTATATATATATATGTATGTTTATGTTTTCTGCATGTGAGTATCTTGCTGGGTTTTGTAGCTCACTCTTTCCATTTTCAGATGACGAGAGGCTTATGGAGGCTTATAGAGGATGATGGTGGTGGTGGTGGTTAAAAAACGCTAGCTAGAGAGAGACGCTCTCTTCTCTCTCTAATTTTTCAAATTCGGTCCCGCCTGCGAATTTGATTCCACGGCTCCGACGGCCATGGCCGACGCCTCGAGGCCCTCTCGGATCCTCCTCCGGTCTCTGCTTCCCCTGCCCCTCCTGTTCCTTCTTCTCCCATGGTGTCGGCTCCCTCGAACCCCCTCTCTCCAACTCCGGAAGGCCAGTCTCTGGGCGCTTTGAAATCTAAGGGTTTGGGCTTGGATTCCGAAGGCCAGGCTCAAAGCTCCTCCCGCTGGTCTGACATCGTACGCAAGGATAGTCTTGAGGTGCGACCAGTGCTGAAATTCTTCCCCCCTTTGGCTTGTGGGGCTGAATCGTCCATCATATCACCTCCGCCAGAAGTCATCGACCAAGGCCAATCCTTCTGGGGCTTTACTCTGGTAGGCCATTTCTTTGAACCCCCTCCTCACTATCTGGCGATCAAAGCCATTGCTAATAAGATTTGGGCCCGCTTCGGTCTCACACACACCGTTGGCAATGAAGCTGGCTTTTTCTTCTTCCGTTTCTCTTCGATGGAGATGATGGAAAAATGTATTCAAGCCGGTCCATGGCTCATGGCGGGGAAGGCTATCTTCCTCAAACGTTGGTCTCCGGGCATGATTCTGAACAAGGATGAACATAAACGCTTCCCCATTTGGATCAAACTCCTCGATTTGCCGATCGAGTCTTGGACCCATGCCGGCCTCACCGGGTTGCAAGTCTTGTTGGGGTTCCCCCAGTCGACCCTGGATCGCCCCTGTATGGAGGACGTCTCCTCCGCAAAAATCTGTGTTGAAGTGGGTGTCGACGGGCCCTTCCCCACCAGTACCACCATTAAATCTTGCTATGACTCGGCTCCCTTAGTGGTGAAGGTGGAGTATAGCTGGAAGCCCATTAGATGTAGTCGTTGCCGTTTGTTGGGTCACGATGAAGCTTAATGCCACTCCAAGGATGTAAAACCTCCAACAAGTAATTCCTGTTCCAAATCCTCCAATTCTGTTCCTATGGATAATGTCCAAAAGGTCTCCTCGCCATGTCTTGAGCACACGATCAATGATAGTGCTCCCAATTCAGTGGTTGTTGATGTCTTGAATCAAACGGACTCCCCCCTGCATCCAACTGAGCCCCCAAAGGATGCTGTTGTGAGTAATCCCCCTATTGGGGCTGTGATGGACTCTCAAACCCTCCCTAGTTTGCTAGCTCTCCCGATCCCAGCTACCCCTACTCTCGGTACGGAGTCCCTGGCCCCTCTGGACCCTATTGCTTGCACCCATGCTGCATTGCTTCCGGTCTCTGTCCATGGTTCCAGTCTCCAGAGTGTATCAACCTCCCCTGCTGACATTGAGAACCAATTGTGCCTATCAGATGCTTCCGGGTTCTTGGACGGCCCTCCTGATGCGCATTTAAATGAATTGGTTATTGAATTTGGGCCCGACAGCGATCCAACTCCCAGTTCAATCTCTCGAATTATTAAAAAATATGGCTTGGATTCATCCAAGATTGGGGGTGCTGCCCCAGCTTATGAAATCTGTATGGGCAGGGCCGTAGACTACTCTAAAGACAAATTTTTAAATGTAAATGAGGTGATGGCTATGGAGTGCGACTCTTGGAAGCCATCTAGATCGCGGAAAAAGAAAAAATCCAAAAATTCCAAGGCATCCCCCAGATCTTAGGGGTATGTTGTTGGAGTTTTTTCTGGTTTATGTTGGCTACTAATAATGTTGGCTATTGCTTTGTTGGATAGCTTTCCACTTCGTGGATGGTCGGATGATGCTCCTTTTGGTGATTGGGTGTTTTGGCCTGTTCATCTGCGTGTCACTTCCCTTGCTATTTGAACTGATATCTTGAATTGGCTGAAACTATTGTGGGTGTTTGGGTTTTGAGTGATGCCCCTGTACCCTTCTGGTTTGTTGGGGTCAGCCCGGTTACCTTGGCCTTTGGTAATTTTGCATTACAGATGACCATGTGGTGGGCTCTCTTTTTGGATTGCTGCTGATCTTGATCTTGGAGTAGCTCTCATTTGGCCTGTTGGCTAGAATCTACATCGGTTTTTGGTTGTTTGAGCTGTAGCCCTGTAACCTTGCCGATTTGTTGGTGTCTGCTCTGTTATCTTGTGCAGTGCAGTTGAGCTGGTTCCCAGCTGCTGACTCTGGTTTGGTGCTGCTGTAGGATGAGCTGTTTTTTTGTTCCTGTTGTAGTGCTTGATTGCTAGACTTGGGACTTTGCTGTTGTAATTGTGTAGCTTGATTGCTTTAGGATTCTGGTTCCTGAGTCTGTAGTTTGCCTGGCTACAGGCCAGTTGCTGAAGGTGACTGCCCCTTCTCTGTTTGGTTGAAGCAATTGTCGTATGGTTGTTGAGGGCTTGTGCTGTGGTGATAGGAGCTGCTATGCTGTGGTGACATGGCTGTCAATACATTGGCCGGTTCACTGTTTTGCTGCTGTAAATGTGAAGCTTGATTGTTCCCTTGATAAAGGTTTTGTTGTGGAGTTGCAAACTTTACCTTGTGGGCTACTGATTCGCTCCTGATGCTGAGAGGTACTGCATCAGTTGCTCTTGTTGTGGCTCCTTGCTGATTGTTGCCTGTTGGTAGCAGCTGCTGGCCCTAGGTGAGTCCTTGGTAGTGTTCTCCATCACAGATGGTGCTGAAGGTGGAATTGGCTTTAGATGTTGATGGTTTTCGCTCCTGTCAATGCTGAGCCCATTCTGTGATCTATGCTGATTGCGTTGGTGATGCAGATACTGCTTACGATGGCTGGTGTATGCTTGTATCTCCTTGGATGATATGATCCTGATGCTTGTATCTCCTTGCTGCTTGTCACCTACTGGAGCTGCTGCTGGCCTGGGCGTATGAAACTTGGAATTCTAGCTCCTAGTTTTTCACTGAGTAATTGGAAGAGGCCTGCGTGTTGCTGTAGTAGCAGCAGTGTGGCGGCTCTGAAAATCTGAGGGCTAATGCCGTGGATGCTTTGCTGAATTCTGGTTCTGAATCCCTGTGCTGGTGTTGCAGCTTCATTCTTCCTGATGATATTGGGCTAGGCAGTTTGCTGCTGATGTTGGATGCCTGCGTCGATTGCTCATGCTGGTTGTGCTACTGATGTTGATGGTGAGAGCTGGGAGTGGTCGGCCCACTGTTCTTACTTACCAAAAAAATAAAAGTGGTCGGCCCACTGAATTGGCGCTGGTGGCTGCTACCCTAGGGCTACCATTTCCGTATATGTAGCAGTGGGCTGGAGATCCCAGTGTTTTGCTTCTCTGGTGGTTTTTTTGCTTTTCTAGTTGATTTTTTGAAGTGTGCTTTGTCATTGGGCCGGGCTGCTTTCGGTCTATTTGCTAAATTTCACCTAGGTGAGGTTTTTTTCATTTGCTGTTAATCTGTCAAAGATTTTGTTCATGCTGATGCTCGGGGTATGCCCTAGCTCGTTGTTCTAAGTCCAAGTCGGCAAAACACTTGGAGTTAGAACACCGTTTTTGTACTTTTTATTTCATTTAATTCATTAAACTTACTTACCAAAAAAAAAAGAGAGAGGCTTATGGAGGACGAAGTTGAGTAGAAGCTTATGAAATAGCTAGCTGCATATCTTGCCGGAGCTGATTAGTGAAGAACTTAATGTATTTTTTTAATGTTTTGAAAAGAAACATTAAATTTGGGTTGTTGCCTGTTTTTGTTATTTGGTCTAGGTGCATAAATTTGGGTTGTTGCCTGTTTTTGTTATTTGGTCTAGGTGGGCCGGGATCTAAGTGGCTGGTTTAGATGATGTACATCTAATTATTGTTTCTTTTGCTTGGTTTATGATTCGGTTCATGATGATGCTCAGGGTATGCCCTAGCTCTTTGTTCTAATTCTAAGTTGGCAAAACACTTGGAGTTAGAACATCCTATTGTAAATTTTCATTCTTTTTAATGCATTTACTTACCCAAAAAAAAAAAGTTTTGAAAAGACTTATAGAACAGTTCCGCTTTATAAGAATCTATGGATGTTAGCATGTTTCCGTAATTATTCTATGGATGAATGAAATTGATAATTCTAGTAGCATCTCTTGTCATGTTAAGGTTTTTATGTCCGACCAATCTTAATGTTGGCCGGCCAAGTTTGAAATTAAACCGGAAGCCTAGCTCATGTAGTTCAGCCTCAAGCAATCCTATGTATAATGAAAGGTTTATTCACATGAAAGAAAAGAAAAATTTTTTATGTCCACCTAATTATTATCTATTAATTTATGTTGAGGCAAGGATTTAGGCTTGACGGCGGCTTTATGCGGTGGAATAAGGCCGGGCCGTCACAGAACGGAAGGGTCGGTTTGAGGTGGCTGGCAATAATCTTTGAAATGGGTTTGTTGATGATAGTGGTATTGACCTACTTCAAAAGCTTTTCGTGAATAAAGAAATCCCGGATCACTATAATTACCGAATGACCCACAACATGCCAAGATGATTTAAAGAATTTAGAGGAAAAACCATTTGGACCAGGCACTTTATTATCATCAATGGAAAGAATAGCCTGATGGATTTCTTCATCACTAACTGGATACATAGACTCACTAAAGGAGCTAGGAATTGTATGCAGAATGAAAGGACAGAGCCTGTTTTTATCAAGAAGGCCAAAAACACGCCCAGTACCCAATACTCTCGAGAAGTGATCGACAACCAAATCCTTTACTTCTTCTATTCCATCCATAGACGAGCCATCCACTTTAACTAGTGAGAGAATCTTGTTACAGTTGTAGTTTCTACTTACGGATCAGAAGAAAATTTTGGTACAATGGTCGCCATCCTTTAGCCATTTTAGTTTTGCTTTCTACTGGAGGAGTTCTATCTCTCGGGTTATCACTTGGAAGTAGGCAAATTTGCATTTGCTTTCCTCCTCTTCATGTCTTACAAAGCTAGGACCCAAAGCATAAGCTAACTGAATTTCCCCCAAAATCTTACACATTCAGGCAACCTCCTCATGCACATCTCCATTAAGATTATTTAGCTGCTTAAGGACTCTCTTAGCATTTTTTAATCAAGCTAGGAGTTGGAACATCGGAACTCCTCAGCCTTTCTCTTGCCATGCCTCTCTCACAACCTAGATAAAATTCTAATGCTTTGTGAGGAAATTATTAAAACGAAACACACCTTTCCTCCCCTCCTTCATATCCTCTAAATGCAAAATACATGGGGAGTGATCCGAGAGTCTAGCCGGTGGGAAGGTTGCTTTACACCTCCCAAACTCCACGAGCCAGTTGCCATTAATGACAATACGATCTAGCTTACGATAAATATGCACTGCCTCATCTCTCTCCATCATTCCATGTATAAAATATGCTATCATGGCTCACATCAACTACGTCATAATTAGAAAGAAGTTTTTTTGGTAAATAAGTAAATTGTATTAAAAATAAAAG
The DNA here is from genome assembly GCA_033239525.1 of Nepenthes gracilis. NCBI lineage: Eukaryota > Viridiplantae > Streptophyta > Magnoliopsida > Caryophyllales > Nepenthaceae > Nepenthes > Nepenthes gracilis. The sequence goes on along the minus strand of BSYO01000003.1, from coordinate 14,233,855 downwards.
AAATTATAACATAGAAGTTAGGGCATCTCCTGAGCTCTATGAAACAAATCATGAAAACAAAAACAAAAACACAACATGGCATAGCCCAGTGTTAACACAAAAAGATCTAACAAAGGCCTTGAGAATCACCATCGGCCTTTATTCAAACCTTAGTCCTTCGTAGCTCCCACCCTTCGGCAATCAATACCGATAAGATCGCCCAAGGAAGGGAAAGCTAATCACAGGTCCTAAGGTTTCTTGAGGACGGATATCTATGGCTTAAGGTATGAAGCTTACCCCATTGATCTTGCTTGGTCTGACCATTGAGGAGCATTAACCTGATACCTTCTCACTATATGTAGGAATACTACATGCTTTATGTTTTGTATTTTCATCCCTAAGGCTACCATCATTCAAGTCAAGACCGGAGGGCTGTCTTGTCCGAGCACATCTAGAGGAATCCTGCTTTGGAATAAACTGGCAATGTTGATCATTAATATTAGCAGAGGCCCTAGGTGTGTCCTATGGGAATAAAACATGGCTACAAGTAGCTTTGTAAGTCTCCAATTTCTTTCTCAAACTCTCAATAGCTTTTTTTTTTTTTTTAGAAAGTAAGTATTTTGGATTAATGGGAGAAAAAATTACAAGATCTATGTTTTATCTCCAAGTATTATTACTTGGAGTTAAAACATAAAGCACTAGGGCATGCTCCGAGCAAATAGTACATTGGGAAAAAATAAAACATTAAAACAACCACAAAAACAGAATATGAAATCTGTCAACTATTTCACACGAACAAGTTTGTGATCAGCTACTCCCAGATCAGCAGAACATGGAAGTTCCCAGCTCAACAGAACAAAAGAGATGAAATCAATAAAACGAGGACACCAGACATGGAAATTCATATGCCAACAGCAGCCGACAGCAGAACAAAGCTTGGGAACAAAGCATCGGCACCAGCACAGCAAATCAGCAGTGTTGCATCATTGGGAAGCAAAGCATCAGCACGGCAGCAACTAGATTAGCCACACCACTACCCCAGCCACACCAACATACAGTTGATATACCAAACCAGCCCACAACCAAAATAGCAACAGGAACAACAGCGCTAATTCAACACACCTGCAAAAATAGCAAGATATGCAGCAACGCCATTCATCAGGACCGCGTTGATAACACAGCAAGAGATAGAATCTCAACCGCCCCCCACACGCCCGAACAGGAGTATCGAATCAAAGGCTTCAAGCCATCGGGATCCAGTGAATGTGCCAGCATCAATGATTCCACAAACATACTACAAAAGATAAATATACACAAGCGAGAATGATGCTTGCGACTGCAAAGAAATTCCACGGCGGTATGCATCACGGCCATAAGTTCCAAACAGCAGAGTCCAGAACTCGGACGAAACACCACCACGGCCAAAAGGACCCTCGGTCAAACCATCTCATCCTATTGCTTACCAAGTAGCAGGAAGCAGCTCCCCCCGTTAGCAACTCAGACGGCAAAGAATCAGAAAAGTTGCAGAGCAACCGGCTAGGCAACCAACAACATTGAACCAGCCACAGGGCCAAAGCTCATCAGGGCAGTTTCCAACCCAGCCCCTCAAGTAGCCATCTGGCAGAAGCATCAAACACACAGCAAGTCCATCCAGCCAAAAAACTGGAGGATAATTCGGTATAATGCAGCATCAAATGGCCATAGGACCATCCAAGCCTCTCCGACTGGCAACAGGCAAGGCCAGCATCAAGACAGAAACATACTGCTCCACCAATTGTCAGTTGACAGAGTGAAATCCCCTACATCATAAGGAGCTCTTGACCAAACAGTCCTGGGCCAGTACAACAAAAGAACCAAATTCAGTGCACAGGTGGTCCTCAATCCATCCCACACACCAGCAGAGGCTCATAAGCAACACAGCACCAGACCGTTGACACAACAGGCCCACAATTCAGCATCCAGCAACACAGAGAATACCCTCATAAAACAGCAACGCACACCATTGCATTCCAGGCAATGTCCCAACTAAAGACATTAGCAAACCATGCAGAGCTCCACAAAACGGCCATAATCAGCAGACTCTCCCCCGTTGCAGGGGATCTCAAGCACCAAAGCTGGCCCACAGTCAGCTCTTCGAACCAAAGCCAGGAAGTCCCCAACCAGAACAGCACGGGCACCCCCAACCCGTCCAACGGGAGGGAACACGTTGACTGAGAATCAGAAGAGCCAGCAGCACATGCCAGTTCACTGGGCCAGATCCAAAGAATAGGGAGAAAGCTACCGACAGGCAAATGGAGACAGTAGCCGAAGTTATGAGCAAGCCCCACTTCAATGCAATTTGCAAAAATTATGCGCCAGAAAATGCCCACCATACGAGAGGCAAAAGAAGCACTATCAATGCACGCCAGTTGGAGACCAGCATTCCGCAGCAACCCAGAACTGTTGCAGTCAGCAAGGCTCCATACATGGCAGCAACCTGAAGGACCCCCACCGCAACAAGTGGATCGTTTGCAACCAAAAGGTCCACGGCCAGCTCTTCAGTACAACGGCCTAAAAGCTCCAAACTAGCGCTGCACGGTATCCCCCAAACCGTCCACCAGAAGGGAACAAGCAGGCAGGGGTGCTTCAGAGCCAGCACAACAGACCTTCAAAAGCAACAGAGACCTCAAGCAGCGCGCGAGCTGCCAAGTGCTTCAGATAATAGATCCCAGAACCAAATCCAGGAGGGCAGACCAGACTATCACCAGCCCGCAACCAAAGCCAGCGAGGCCGGATCCTACATCCCAATCTGTATGGGTGAGACGATTCAAGGGCTTAACCCTAGGCGCACACCGAGGAGAAGAGGAATTGAACTTGAGAGAGAAACGAGGCCTCAAAGGATGAGCGCCATCGAAACCTCAGAGGACACGACCCCAGCTACGACATCTTCAACAGATGAAGAGTTAGGCCAACGTAATATCCTTCACCCCAATCTGAATGCGGGAGAAGAAGATTAGGCTTGCAGACAAAATGGAAGGCTCTGAGGTCGTCGTGAATGACACATCCAGAGCAGGGATTCAGAAAGATGGAGACGTAAAACCGGAGGGGAGCCGGGCAGAGCACCCAGGAGGCCGGCCATGGAAGGCTCCGGTGCCGCCCGGCACCCAAAGCGGCAGCGATGAGGACGACGACGCCGGGCAATTCAAATTTCAAAAGGAAATTTGAAAAGTTCAAACTCTCAATAGAACAAGAGTGTTTTTGAGAAGTATTGGGCACTTCCTTATAGGAAGTTATTTCACTAGATCCTATACCATAGGAAGATAATTCCAGTCTCGTAAATCTAATCACTTTGGCAAGCTCGAGCCAGAATGGATTTATCACTTGTGGATGGGGATTCTGTTGGCCAACCTACTTAGATCCATGCTCATTACCATCCCACCATTCGAGCAGTGAACATCAGTGCCAGTGAATGAGGAGACTGAATCTGATTTGCCTTGTAGCTTCTTTAGAGAAACGGAAGTGCCAGATTCAATGTTATGATTAGGACAAGTGGAATTATAGTGGAAGTAAATTTACTTCTCTTCAGCATATTGGTAAGCCGTGTTTTGAATCTCCACCATTGGGAGGAGTTGGATAGCTACATTCATCCCAAACTGAAGCTCACTCTGATCCTCTAAAGCCACACGCCCATCACTAGCCTCTTCTAGTTTAGATACATCATAATGCTAGAGAATATCTTTTTTTTTTTTGGTAAGTAAGTATTTTGGATTAAAGGGAGAAAAATTACAAAATCTATGCTTTATCTCCAAGTATTTTGACTTGGAGATAAAACATAAACGCTAGGGCATGCCCCGAGCCACTTGTACATCAGAAAATACATAAAAAAAAACCTCTAGGAGGAAAACGTACAACAGACTCAACGGAATTTGAAATCTATCTAATATATGATCAGACACATAATCAGTCGACTAGATCAACTCAGCAGAAAACGAAAAGCGACCTTGCACATTCTGGGCAAAGGAAAGGAACAGGCAAAATGCACTCCGGCAAAAATGCACTCCGGCAAATTGCACTCCGGCAGTATGCACTCCGAAAAATTGCACTCCGGCAAAAATGCACTCATGAGGCTGGGTTGGCTTTGCTGACGTGGCATTGTTAGTGGCGATTTGGAATTGCTGCCGGTTTTGGTTTGCTGTCATGGCATGTCCTAGTGCCGCCACATGCCGTTTTCGTTTGCCGCTTGGTCATTTACTGGTTTGGCTTGCATCCGATGCTGAATGCCGACCTCAATTTGCATTCATTAGGCTGTGTTGGTGCATTTAGTTTTTGATTATGTAAAATGACTCTGCTCATTTTCGGTCTATTAGATTGTCCCTCTTAGAGGTTTTTTGAGTTATACTCTGATGTACTAGTTGCTCGGGGTATGCCCTAGCTTTTATGTTCTAACTCCAGTGTCAAAAAACTTGGAGTTATAACATTGGTTTTGTAAATTTCTTTTCTCCCTTTAATCCAAAATAGACACTTACCCAAAAAAAAAAGGCAAAAATGCACTTCGGCAAGTTTCACTCCTGCAGAATGCACTCCGGCAAGTTTCACTCCTGCAAAATGCACTCCGGCAAATTTTATTTTATTTTTGGTAAGTAAGTAAATGCATTAAAATGAATGAAAATTTACAAAAGGATGTTCTAACACCAAGTGTTTTGCCAACTTAGAATTAGAACAAAGAGCTAGGGCATACCCCGAGCATCATCATGAACCGAATCATGAACCAAGCGAAAGAAACAACAATTAGATGTACATCATCTAAACCAGCTACTTAGATCCCGGCCCACCTAGACCAAATAACAAAAACAGGCAAAATCCCAAATTTATGTAAAACCGCTTCTCCTTACCCGAAGCAACGGGCGAGACAAGCAAAAAGCACTCCGGTAAAGATGCACTCTGGCAAGATGCACTACGGTAAATTGCACTCCGGATTCACCTGACTCAATCCCACTCCGGCAAAAATGAACTCCGGCAAAATGCACTCCGGCAAATTGCACTCCAGATTCAACTGACTCAATCCCACTCCAGCAAAAATGCACTCCGAAAAATTGCACTCCGGAATCAACTAACTCAATCCCACTCCGGCCTTCTAATGAAACATGCACTCCGGCTTCGAAGCCACTCCGGCCTCATCTCACGCATATCCACTCCGGCCGATGAGAGAACAAAAAGCTACTCCGACCATAAACAAATAATTTACTCCGTCCTCCTCACCACCACCAGAAGAACAGTTAACCAAATCAGCATCAAGATTCCACTGCCAGCATCACGGAATCCTGCTATTCTTCACAATCCCACTCCGACAAAAATGCACTCCGGCAAATTGCACTCCGGATTCAACTGACTCAATCCCACTCCGGCAAAACTGGACTCTGGCAAAATGCACTCTGGAAAATTGCACTCTGGAATCAACTGACTCAATCCTACTCCGGCCTTTTAACGACCAGGCAACTCCGCCGCGAAGCCACTCCGGCCTCATTCACGCATATCCACTCTGGCCGATGAGGGCACAAAAAGCCACTACGACCAAAAAGCGAATAAATTACTCCGTCCTCCTCACCACCACCAGAAGAACAGCTAACCCAATCAGCAACAAGATTCCACTGCCAGCATCATGGATCATCCTGCTCTTCTTCACAAAAACACCACAGTGGATCCAGCACACAGAGAAGGCTGAACTCCAACCGAAACAAAACCATCCAGTTTCCAACATATGCGAATGGATGAATTAACAAAACTTGTGGAGGCACTCCGGCAAATTGCACTCCGGAGAATTGCACTTTGGCAAATTGTACTCCGGCAAAATGCACTCCGGATTCAACTAACTCACTGCCACTCAACAGGCACTCCGGATGCAAAGCCACTCCTGCCTTATCTCACGCAAATCCACTCCGGCCTATGAGGGAACAAAATCATCACTCAAAACCACTCCGGCCATATAGCGACATATGAAGTCACCTCCTCACTACAGCCCAGTGACAACCAGAAATCAGGGCAAGGCCAAATAGCTTCAAGGAAGACCCGTCACCAATGGCCAAACAGCAGGATCTCCACCTCAATAGAGGGACACATGCAGCCAAAACAAATCCACTGTCAGGTCATCAGACCATAGCCAGAAAGACCCCAGCCAGAACTGCACGGGCACCCCCAACCCGTCCAAGAGGAGGGAACACATTGGCTGAGAATCATCAAAGCCAGCAGCACCAGTGACAGCGCCAGATCCAGAGCACAGAGCGAGATCCACTATAAGGCCAGAGGAGGCAGCTACCGAATAAGTAGCAGCAATGCCCGCAACAGAGGGGCAAAAGATGGCACAACCAAAGAAACAAAGAGGGAGCAGCCACATCATACAAAGAAAACAGAGGAAAAACTCCTCAAACCAAAGAACCCACACCAAGAGATTGCTCCACGATAGCCACAAATAGAAGGGACACAACCTTACCCAAAAGATCACTTGCAATCAAATAGTCCCAAGCCAAAGTGCACGGGTAACCCCCAAACCGTCAAACTGGAAGGGACCCGGAGAGAGGAGGATCATCGGCCAGCCAAGAAAGGCCCCTTCTCAAGCAAAGCAGATCACAGGAACACCGCAGTGAAGAAGCACCAACGACTGACAAGGCCTCGTCCAGCTCTTCAAAGAAACCCAGCCAAATAATCCCAAACCAAGTAGCTGCACTGCACCCCCAACCCGTCCAACAGAAGGAACACACAGCGAGAGGACTTGAGAGCGAGCACAGGGCGATCGTCAACGTCAGATCCAACGAGCAGCACTAGATAAAATGCTTCAGACCGCAGCACTCGAACCCAAAGAACGCAGCACTTTCACCCCATCGGAAGAGGCAATCAGTCCGGGGAACACAATTCGAGCAGCAACCAAAACCGAAACTTCCATAAGGAAACCGAAAACATGGACTCTAAGCCCCGGCAGACAAAGCATGGAAACCCAGTCAAATCCGGAGGCAAGGGACCCTAAAAAAGCAAATTTCAAGCTGAAGATGAAATTTGAAGCAGACTGAGGGAGCAACCCACAGCATTTGCAAACGGAACTAAGCTCCAAAAAAAGGCAGCAGGCTGAAGGATCTCCACCGCATCAGAAGGGTTACTTGCATCCAAACAGATCCACGGCCAGCTCTTCAGTACCTCACCTAATAGATCCAAGCCAGAGTTGCACGACTTCCCCCAATCCATCCAACAGGGTGGAACACACAGACAAAGAAACTTCAGAGCCAGCAACACAGACATTCAAATGCACCAGGCCCAACGAGCAGCATCAAGATCCAGCCAGCAACCAAATCAGAGGAAACCTAGGAACTGGGCATAGACGCCCAGACGACACCGAAGACGAAAGACCCGAAAGAATCCCAAATCGAAGCCAGAGCCTTCAACCGAATCTGAATGGGAGAATCGATTCAAGCGCACAACCCTAGATTCAGACCAAGGAGAAGAGGAAACGATCTTTTGAGAGCAAAACGAGACGCCGTCGAAACCTCAGAGGACGCAGAGCCACAGCCCCGATAGCTCCATCAGCTTCAACAGACGAAGAGATAGGCCAACGGGCAAAATCCTTCATCCCAATCTGAAAGCGGGAGTAGCGGACAGAGCTCGCAGCCAAAGATGAAGTCTCAGAGGGCGCCGAGGACGACGCAGCCAGAACTGAGGACTAGAAATGTAGCGAGGAGGAGACGGAATACTGGGAGGAAACCGAACGGAGCAACCAGGAGACCGGCCATGGTCGGCTCTGGTGCCGCCCGGCTCTCGAAACGGCAGCGCCGAGATTGAAAACCTATGCGCCGCTGAAAACGAGTTCAAATTTCAAAAAGAAATTTGAAAAAGTAGAGAGAAGCGAGAGCTTCTCTCTCTAAGAAATCCTCAAGGTTATTGCAACTCCTAGCCTTACGTGCTATGTTGCATTGTCCCATGCCTTCTGATTTGTTGATAAAGCAACAAAGGGCTACCCAGTTGGTACAGCTTTACCCATAGGCCTATAAACTCTCTTAGTTTACCGATAGGCCTATAGCACATGTCTGGGGCCCCATGTTCATCCCGGCCCATGTCTTTATTATCTGGTTGGCCATTAGAAATAGGCTAAGCACTCTGGATCGGATTAGCAGATTCCTTCACTACTCAGTGAACTGTGTTCTCTGCTCTAATGGGGTTGAAAGTCATAACCATCTTTCTTTGACTGCGTCTTCTCCTCGACTGTCTGGCGTCTCATGCACCAGAAGGCTGGTCTAGATTGTCCTTACCCGGACTGGCATTCAAATATTATGTGGGCTGCCAGCAGATGGAAAGGTAAAAACCTCAAAGCTCGCTCCTACAGGCTCACCCTCGCGACCTCTGTTTATTTCCTCTGGAGAGAGAGAAACAATCGAGCCTTTAAGGATTCTGCATGTAGCGAAACCCAGCTGGCTTACCGGATCACAAATGTGGTGAGAGGTAAGCTGGAGTCATCCCATCTTTCTGATGCCCGTAGCGACAGATCTATTTGGAGCAGATGGAACATCCCTCTTGCGGTCTTGAGATCGGGCGCAGTCATCTGATCTTGTTGTGGAGCTGGGGAAGAAAAAAAAACTTTTTCCTCACTTTGGTTTCTCCGAAATCCTCTTGGGTAGTTTATGCTTCAGATTTGGAACATTGGGACATGGCTGCTGTTTTCTGTTGCCCTGTGGCTATTTCCTTCTGCTGGGCTGTGCTGCTACTTAATGACGTTTAAATTCCAGGATTGTGCTGCTGCTGCCGAAACTTCTGCTGGTGTTAGGGTTGGGGAGTTGCTACAGTTGCCAAATGCTTTGCTGCTGTTGGATAACTAGGGGTTGTTGGTGGAGTTGCAATGCACTTAAGTTGCTGGAAGCTCCTTTTGCCCTCTAATCTTCTAGAGAGAGAATCCCCTAGCCTTCTCGTCTCTGGCGATTAAATTCTAATTAGCGGCCTTCGGTCTCTTGAAATTCTTTCTGCTTCTGGATTGGAGGAATTTCAGTTTTGCACTAGTTTGTTTTTTTACAAATTTGTTGTTACTGTTTGTGTATGTCTTTTGGCCTAACGTTCGGTTGAACGTTGTCCTCCTAGAGGTTTTTATGTATTATCTTGATGTACTGTTCGCTCGGGGTATGCCCTTGCGTTTTATGTTTTAAATCCAAGTCAAAATACTTGGAGATAAAACATGATTTTGTAATTTTTTTCTCCCTTTAATCTAAAACACTTACTTACAAAAAAAAAGGTTTCTCGGAAATCCGGAGCTCCTTTGCTGGTGTTGTTTCCTTCTCTTCTAGGCGGAGTGTCTTGAAGCCGGAGCTGGAAAATTGCTTTTCTGGGATCTCCGGATTCCGGAGTTGAAAAAAAAAAATTTTTGGACATTGTCATGTCGATCTTTCCGGAGTGCTTTTCCCCTTTCCGGTGTGTTTTTCCTTGTTTCCTCAATCGGAGTGCTTCGGCCCTCTCAATTTTGGACGAAATGACGTCTTTCTCTTGGACTGTTTCCTCTCTTTGGACGGAGCACTTCTTCATCGTGCCTCAGAAAAAAAAAAAACCTTTTTGACATTGTCTTGTCGATCTTCCGGAGTGCCCCTTTCCGGAGTGTTTGTTTCCTTGAACGGAGCACTTTTGTTCTCCTCAATCTTGGACGAAGTGACGCCTATCTTGGCTCTTGAGGACTCCGGTTTCTGGATTGCTTTTTGTGCACTCCGGAATCCGGAGTGTTCTTTTGTTCGCTTCTTTTGCCGGAGCTTTTGAGAACTCCGGATTCCGGAGTGCTTTTGCTTGCTTCGATGGCAATTCGGAATCCGGAGTGGTTCTTTGTTCGTTTTTTTTTTTATGGAGCGTCCTTTGACCTGTAGCTTCGTTGACTGAATCTAGAGCTGGCTTCTCACTCGGGACGGTGTGGCTTTAGTACAAAAATAATAATAATAATAATAATTTTTGTAATATCCTGGCTTTTGAGGACTCCGGTTTCCGGAGTGCTTTTTGTGCACTCTAGAATCCGGAGCGTTCTTTTCTTTTGTTTCGCTTCTTTTGCCGGAGCTTTTGTGAACTCTGGAATCCGGAGTGCTTTTTCTTTGGCAATCCGGAATCCGGAGTGGTTCTTTGTTCGTTCTTCTTGATGGAGTGACCTTTGAGCCTGTAAGCTTCGTTGTCGAATCCGGAGTTGGTTCTCTCTATGGATGGAGCGGATTGAGTTCACAAAAAAAAAACTTTAATTAAATGTCGTGGCTGGATCCTTTGCCTCATTTTGGACGGAGCGTCTCTGTTGTAACTCACGGTGTAAATTTTTTCGGAGAGCTTCTTTTGACTTCTTGGTCAAGGTGTTGGATTCTCACTTGAACGGTGTGATCTGCAGAACTCTAACAAGGCCCTGATTTCTCATCTGTTATGGAAGATTATTACAAAGGACCACAAATCTATTTGGGTCTCCTGGATTTATGTGAATAGATTAAAGGATTGGTGCATTTGGACAATTAAGGTGCCAACTTCCACTTCCTGGTGCTGGAGGAAGTTGTTAAAGCTTCGACATGCTATTAGGCCCTATATCAAATACAGGATAGGTAATGGGGTTGATACCTTTTTATAGCTAGATAACTAGCATTCGAAAGGTCCCCTTGCTGATTTATATTCCTCAAGGCTGATGTCTATGACTGGGCTGCCTTTGGATTCAAAGGTTGCGTCGATAGTGGTTGATGGAAATTGGAGGTGGTCGAACCCTTATGATATGGAAGTGGATTAGATTATTTGCGACATGCCAGATTACTGCCCGGATCCAGAAAGGAACGATTTAGTTAGATGGACTGCGGATCCCAAAGGAATATTTACCTCCCGATCTGCTTACCGCCTTTTCCAAGGAACTGCGGCTAAATGTGAATGGTCTTTTATCGTATGGGGACCGTCTCATATTCCTGCTCATGCGTTTATCCTATGGCTTGCCATCCTTTGCATGCTGTCCACGATAGATAGATTGGGAAGATTTGTTAATCTGGCCAATGTGTGTATCCTTTGCAAGATGTCTGGAGAATCTCATGATCATTTGTTATTTGGGTGTCCTTTTTCTTATTTTTTTTTGGTAAGTAAACTGTGTTAAGGGTAAGCTTTTTATAGTGACTGGCCCCACCGCACTCGCGGCCCCATAACCCAGAAACCCCTTGCGGGATTTTTTGGGAGGCATAGTACCACTTTGGTGCTTCCGCGGGGGATCGAACCTGGGTGGGGGAGGCACACTTCCGTGTGTTTAACCACCAGGCCAATTCCGCTTCGACTTGGGTGTCCTTTTTCCAGTGAGGTCTGGAGCACTCTTTGTCATCTGGCTGGGTTAACCTGGCCATTCTAGGAATGGAACAGGAATATTGAGCGGGCTGCTGGTAACTGGAGAGGAAAGAATGCCAGGTCTCTCTCTTTTTGACTCACGCTTGCTGCTGTAGTTTACTTCATTTGGCAAGAACGAAACCGAAGAACTTTTGATGAAGCCAATGGAAGGACCCCTAATCATATTACTAACCTCATAATTGAAGCTGTTCGGAGGAAACTAGAGATTAGTATCAAGGGTGATGATTGCTATACCAGGAACGTTATTATGCGATGGAGGCTATCGTTTGATGAGGCATAGTGAAATGCGGGGCCGATCTAGCTCTGTGGTGGAAGACAGCTTCGTTTTCGGAGTGGCTTTTTATCCAGAGTGCCTTGCACTCTTAAAATCCGGAGTGCTTGTTTTTTCCCGGAGTGCCTGCTTTTGGCCTTTTCCGGAGTGGTTTTTTATCCGGAGTGCCGTTACCATCTTAAAAGCCGGAGTGGTTTTTTCGCTCCAAAAACCGGAATGACCTATGTTGATTCCGGAGCTCTTAATCGCCGGAGTGAAGATTCTAGTGTCCCTTGTGTGCCTCAGACTCTTGCTGCTGGTTTTCATCTCCGGAGTGGTTTTTTTATCCGGAGTGCCTTGGCCTCTTATGATATGGAGTACTTCTTATCCGGTGTGTTGATTTATCCGAAGTGCTTGCTTTTTTCTGGAGTGGCTTTTTTCCGGAGTGCTATTTGCCTTTCCGGAGTGGTTTTTTTCCGGAGTGCAGTTGCCATCTAAAGGGACGGAGTGGCTTTTTTCGCTCCAAAAACCGGACTGACTTATGTTGATTCCGGAGCTCTAAATGGCCAGAGTGAAGATTCCGGTGTCCCTTGTGTTCCTCGGAATCTGGCTGCTGGCAGTGGAATCTTGATGCTGACTAGGTTAGCTATTCTTCTGGTGTTGATGAGGAGGACGGAGTAAAAGTGGCTTTTTGTTTTCTCATCGCCCGGAGTGGATATGCGTGAGATGAGGCCGGAGTGGCTTCGCAGCCGAAGTGCATGTTTCGCTCGAAGGCCGGAATGGGATTGAGTCAGTTGATTCTGGAGTGCAATTTTTCGGAGTGCATTTTGCCGGAGTGCATTTTTGTTGGAGTGGGACTGCGTCAGTTGAATCCGCAGTGCAATATGCCGGAGTGCATTTTGCCGGATTGCATTTTTTTCAGGAGTGGGATTGAGTCAGTTGAATCCGGTGTGTAATTTACTGGAGTGCAGTTTGCCAGAGTGCTTTTTTTGCCGGAGTGCTTTTTGCTTGTCTCACCCTTTGCTTGGGGTTTGGAGAAGCGGCTTTACATAAATTTGGGTTGTTGCCTGTTTTTGTTATTTGGTCTAGGTGGGCCGGGATCTAAGTGGCTGGTTTAGATGATGTACATCTAATTGTTGTTTCTTTCGCTTGGTTCATGATGATGCTCAGGGTATGCCCTAGCTCTTTGTTCTAATTCTAAATTGGTAAAACACTTGGAGTTAGAACATTCTATTGTAAATTTTCATTCTTTTTAATGCATTTACTTACTTACCAAAAAAAAAAGAAAAATCTTGGACGGAATGTTATTGATTATGCCTCCAGTGTACATGTGCTCCGGTGTGCATGTGCTTCCTTTAGCTGGAATACTCTTTCTCTCCTTGGACGGAGTGCCTCAGTCGGAGTGAATTTCTGCTCTATGGACGGAGTGACTTCTCATTGAATTTGAAGCGTGTGTCTTTTTTCGGAGTGTATTCTTGTCTCCTAGGACGGATTGGAAGGGCAGGTCTGGAGTGAACGCTCTGCCTAATTGGACGAAGTGTGCTGGTTCATCTTGCTTTTCCCGGAGTGTTTTGCAGTCTCCGTGGACAGAGGGTTTTAGAGTTCTTTTTCATTCTTTTTTTTGGTAAGTTAATATCGTATTTAAGTCGTTGTTCTTTTTCATTCACAGTCTGTAATTTTCCTAATGACTTGTGTCATGTGTTTAGGGGTTTCCCTAATTTCTATGCTTCTATTCCAAGTCGGTAAAACACTTGGTAAAAATCATACTCCGTTGTACATTTTAATTTAATTTAATGCAATTAATTACTTACCAAAAAAAAAGGGATATAGAGTGACTAAATTGTTGGCAATGGGAACATCTTTCAGGCTTCCACTGGTAATCCACTCCTACCTCCACATGAGCCATGGAAGAAGAAGAAAGCCCCCCATAATTAGCCTGATCTTGGGAGGGAGAACCATATGAACTCCAACTTCTAAACACACTTGTGCAAATTGCATACTGACTTACCAAAAAAAAAATTGCATACTGTCCATTCTGGCAGTGTTAGCATCCAATTGAATGGGTTTTCCAACTGCACTAGTGATCCAACTTAGACCAAGAGGCATTCAAAATTCCACCAACACATTAAACAAATTAATCCATATGGGAAAAGTCTTATGTTCCGCCTTACACAGACCCATCCTAGGAAACCATCGCTAGAGGAATAAGGATTTTCCAGCAAAGGTCCGAGATCCAACACCCAAACACTTTTCCATCATCATCGGAGATGAAAAATAGAAGAAAAAGAAACCCGATGCATTACCAAGAATATGATAGATCCCAAACTGTGCCCAAATTTTTCGAGCAATAAAATTCATAGTATGGAAGTGTAGAGGTTTACCATGAAGTAGCCAACAAATGTGGCACCCTAGATCTCCTCCCCTTCTTTGATAACTTCAAGAGCCGGTGAGATAATTACAGTTTCACCGTCAACTTTCTAAGGAGGGAAGAATCTCAGCGGCATATTAAAAGATGAACCTTCCTTTTGGACAACTGCAGACCATGACAATTGAGGCGAGCCATTCACTATACCAAGAATCGGGTTCTTAGAGGAGGTAACAGAAGATAACGTTATTACCTTAGAGACGTTCAGACCCTCAGGTTGAGCATAAATTACAAAATCGATGTTTTATCGCCAAGTATTTTGACTTGGGGATAAAACATAACCCGTTGGGGCATACCTCGAGCAATTAGTACATCCAAAGGTACAAACCAAACCTTTAGGAGGCCAACGATCGACAGAACCTATAGAAATTGAAAAATATTACATCACAATCCAGAGGGAAGACGCCGCTTTCCAACCCCCTGAATCCCGAAACATCCAGCTGCTGAAGTACCCCAGCAGCAGCAAAGAAAAGTTCAAAAAACCTACAGCAGTAGACCCAACAGCCTGACCCACCAGCATTCGAACATCCAAGTCACTAGCACCCACAGTCAACAGTAAAACCTGATTACATCATCAAGTAGAAACTGTGAATGGTGGTAGCCAGCACAACAGCACCAACAGAAGCAGAAACCAGCTCGGCAGCAAAGTCTAGCAAAAGGGAACCAGCCAAAATGAATTCAGAGTCCTGACCCAACAGCAACCCATACAACATCAGCTTCTCGCCAAGCATCAAACCAGGCCCAGCTATTTATCATCCTCACCCAGCCACCGAGAGCCAAGATCAGCAACCAGCACGTCGACCAGCCAGGGGAAGAAACAACCTGCTCGGCATCAGTTAATCCCAGCATTTGCAGGACACTGCATCAGGAAGGACAGCACTGTTGGGAAAACAGTCAACCATCTCCAAAGAACAAACCATAGCTTCTCACACAATAGGGGAACTACAATCCAGCTTTCATCTTCCATGAAAGAAGAGGGATAATCCATCTTGAAACCCATCAGCGGTGACATTTCCTCATAGCAACCAAAGGCTGCTGTACACTCTCACCAAAAGATCATTTAGTAGCAACACCCGGAAGAGACGTTGAGCACATATGCTGCCATACCGCACCTCCAGCTACAGGATCCGCTGTTCAGCAGCAAATCAACAGCAATTTGCAACATACAACACTCCACCAGCAAGAGGACAACACTATTGAGTCACCCAAAAAAGATGGATCCATACCCCATCATCACACCAATGGTAAATGAACAAAATTAGAATATATTTGCTAAGAAAAATAAATCCGCTTCGAGTACCCCAGCCAGTAGGCCAGCAAAAGCACACAAAAAAGATAGCAAACCCCTCAGCAAAACAATAGGACCTAGAGTCATCTTGCAAGAATAGGCAAAGGATATTATGGAGGAGCAATGGCCAACAGCATACACCCTAGAGGAGCCCCGCACCATTGACCAAACCATAATCAGTTTTTATTAACATTCGAAAAGACACCATCAAAGAGCCAAAGCTGCCGGGGAAGCCTTGGGTTTTTTGGGTTTTTTCTTTTTCCGTGAATTTGAAGGAGTCCACGCTTCACGCTCCAGGGCCAACGCCTCATTGACGCTTAAAAATTTCTCGGCGGAGTAAACAGTGGTCCGATCCACAGAAATTTCAGCAGAAGAGATACTGGGTTTTACAGATACGGAACCCACATGCTTGAACGAGTCCAAGCCATACTTTTTTGTTATACGTCGAATAGAGTTAGGAGTACACTCACTATCAGTGTCATTTTCAGGGCTCGACCTTTTGGGGAGTGCAGAAGGAGGGCCCTCCATTCTTCCTGTTGCATTTGAAAGGCAGACCGATTGGCCTGGAGCAAAGGACAGCATAAAGGGATCAGAAACCATAGGAGCAGAATCCAAATTGGCCTCCTCATCATCAGGAGAGGGATGGTTTATCACATTGGAATCACCCACCGTGCCAAGAACATCCACAGGGCCCTCTATGGAAGTCATTCTACAGGGTAGCATGGCTACACCAACTTCCACAGAAACAATTTGATCAGGATCCAGCCCAGGACCACGGATCACAGGAGCAAAAGGACAGGTGGTCGAATTGGGGCCAACTGGGGAATCCAACACAGAAGCCAGTGATGCATTGCTCGCCTCTAGCATAGGTTGGACCAAGCCGGGAGCCGAAGGTTGATTTATCACAGTGGGAACAACCGAAGAACTGGTGGACAATTTGGGGACAACCGAACAATCCAATACAGGGACCTCAGGTGCTGTACCCACCACCAGCTTAGGTTGAACCAAACTGGGCAAATTTGAAACAGCACCATGAGGATTCAGACCATGGGGATCAGTAGAATGTGTCTCGCATGCCTGGGATTGATCAACAGATCCAGAAGATCCACCTGACATCAGGCCATTATCATGGAAGGAAGCAGCAGATTTATGGCGGCCTATAGAAGTGCTTCGAACTCCCCTAGTCCGGGAACCTGGCAAGTCCACCTCCACAACAATGGCATCCTCCACCTCATTTGCAGAGCTATTTAAAAAAATCTTGGATGGGAGCACCGAATCAGGAGAGATTTCGACACACACCCTAGCAGAATGCAACCTTTCCATTTTGGCAGTTAACGAATCAAGATGGAGAGGTTTACCCACAGCACTACTAATCCAGCTAAGCCCAAGAGGGGTCTAGAAATCAGCCGGAACATTTCTCAGTCTAATCCAAATAGGAAATGAATTCATTTGTTCCTTAACCAACGGCATACCCGGGAGCCAGTGCTTCAGAAAGAGAGGATTACCTCTGAAAGTCCAAGGGGCTCTAGCCAGAACCGTGTTTGAGTGCTCGTCAGAGGAGAAACGAAAGAGAAGGAGACCATTAGCACCCTCCGCAACATGACATAGGCCAAAACGATGCCAAAGCCGACGAGCAATGTTGGCCACGGCATGGAAATTGAGGCCCTTACTAGAGAAGCATCCAAGTAGCGTCGACTTCCAGGTTTGCAGACCCTGTTGAATCACTTCGGGGGGAGGAGAAATGCGCATGACATCACCAGCCACAAACTGTGGGGGGAAAAATTTCAGAGTCGGAGAAGGAGGACCATGGTAATTAGCGGAATCAGACCCAGCGGAAGGGGAGAAACCAGGATAGAAGCCAGGTGCGAAATCGACGGGTTTTCCACAACAGGCGAAGAAGAGACGGGAGAGGAGGACGGAGAGCCCGAATCTATGGGAAGGCAGGGAGGAGAGGAGGCAACAATCGGCACTCCGGAAGGGCCAGCCATGGCCGGCAATGGCGCCGCCGGAGACGGGGGGAGCGCCATGGATGACTTCGAATTTTGAATTCGATGAGAGAAGAGAGAGTTTCTCCAGTGTGGCAGGTTGAGCATAAAACCCCGTTGTCCCGGCAACATCAAACTAATTTTGACATCCAATAGAAGGATGACTCTCATCAGCGAAAACAGGGGATGGATGTGAAGGGATCACGGACATAGAAGATGAAGGGCCAGATCTTTCAAGGGGTGGGAAAGAGTCTGAGTGGGAAACCAAAGACAAGCTTTCAGGATGGGTGACGGGATTAGGACTAGGGGGAAATTGAGGAAAATAGGCTAGGTGGGAAATAGGGATTGACGGCAAAGGAACATAAGTAGCACCATAGGCTAAGGATAGGTTCAAAGGTTCGATGGTCATAGAGAGAGGAGACTTAGGCCAAGGCAAGCTGGATGGTGGCCCCAGTTCACTGGCCATGGCCGTCACTGAGAGGCACTTTGGCAGGAAGAGGGACGGCAGATAAAATTTAGGCCATGAGATTCTAAACTTACTTCCACAATCGGGTTTACTTTGAGATTCTGCACAATCAGAAAGATACGAGTTCAAATCCAAGGAGCTCCTCTCGTGCCACACTCCCCTAATCCTTTTGACGGTGATCTTATGGCATTAAAATCATCCAAAGCATCCCACGCCAAATCTCAGACCTAGTGACTTTTCCCTCGGAGACTATCCTACAGAGCACGACACTCGATATCAGAGTTTGCTCCATAAACAAAGGAAATAATAATATAAAGCTTTTTATCTGACTTGAAGTAAACTTTGTAGTGCTAATGGACGCAGTGCTAAAGGTCAAGGTGCTTAATGGCCATCCAGCTAATTGACCAAGTTCCAATAGCGTAGAGTGTTTGGGTCACTCTTGTGTGAAAGTTCCTTAGTCAGAGGATAGCCTAAAGACAAAGATGAGGTCTGTGCATGGTGTCCATGGACTTTGCGAAGAAATTCCGATCAATGCATCGTTGACCGACAAAAGAGCAAAGGCCTTTGGTGGAAGAAGTGCCAGTCAACTTGTTGACCAACCAAAGTGGCAAATGGCTCGTCAACTAGTTGACCGGCCAAGATGGTAGATAACTGCCGAAGGAGCTTGGTGCAAAATTGCCGGCCAATGCACTGACCAGTAATGAAGTAAATTGGCCGGTCAACACATTGACCGGCGAAGGGATTTCTGAAATTTTCTTTTTTTTTTTTGGTAAGTAATTAAATATGTTAAAATTTAAATGAAATGTACAACAGCTATGTTCTTTACCAAGTGTTTTGCCAACTTGGCAAAAGAAGCATAGAAACAGGGAGACCCCTAAAACATGACTAAAGTCATTAATAAATCTAGAACAAAATCGAAATCGGCACTCCGTCCCAAGCACTCCGGAACCCATAACGAACTCCGGCCTCCAGACTAAAGAACTCCGGGATCATTGACACCACTCTGTCCAAGGCACTCCGGAAGGAAAGAGTAAAAGCACTCCGGCCCACAGATAAAGCAGACTCCGTCCAAAATCACTCCGTCCTAATCCACTCATTCCAAAGACACTCCGTATAGGACACTCCGTCCAGAGTCTCTCCGACCAAATTCACTCCGTCCCAAGTCATTCCAACCAAAAACACTCTGTCCAACAGCGCTCCGGAAGAACGAGGAGAAGCGCTTCGTCCAAGGATTCACTCCGGATGAAGGGGGGAACATGCACTCCTGGAAGCACGAGCCAACCAACACTCCGTCCACTGATAAGTCACTACGTCCAGAGTGGGAACATCACTCCGTCCAAGGAGACAAAGAGGGCAATTTAGGAAGGGATTTCTGAAATTTTCCTTTTTTATTTTTTGCATGTTGGCTGTGTTGGTTGATTTCACAAGTTTTTTAGTTTTATTTAAGAAACATAACCGAATGTGAAGCTCGGGGGATGCCCTAGCTATTAAGTTCTAGTCTATATTGAGCTAGAACTTAGATTTTGCAGATTCTTGAAAATCAATATACACAATACGCATTAATTACCAAAAAAAGAGGTAAACTTTGCAGTGAACAAGCTGATCCTCCTTAGAAAGAACATTTATATCCACTAATTTGGGATCCCAACCTATCCAAATAAACCCGATAGAAGAATCAAAATAGTTCATAGTCTAATGCCATCAAGGCATTAAATTTCTAGCAATTTGGAAAGCATTGTTTTCTCAAATCTTGGTTTCAACCGGCCCCACATTATTACACCGAGAAGAAATAATAAATTGACGGACCTCATAAGCTTTAATCATACCATTCATCCCCTGAACATTCTAGAAAGTAATATTAACCCTGAAGCTTAGAAGGAGGGGTAGATGAACTTTTAGGCCCCTTAGATTTCCTGAGAATAGAATTCAACAGCTTAGTTTGGCTCTGGAGCTTTCGGATATTACCTGGGTAAGAAACTGGAGCTACACTAATGGCAACAGCCACATTGGAAGAACTCCTAGGAATGCACAAGTCATGGCTATAGCCCTTATTAATGCTGACAGGTCTGCCTACTCTTCCATCAGAGTCAATACGAGTAACAGCAATTGGCAGAGCTAGACATGGACACTCACTGACATTTTCTGAGGGCTTAAATTGCATCTGATTTGAGATAAGAATGGGTTGGGGGATCACTAGGGAGTGGCTTCAGATTTGATGATCAAACTGGAGAAAGGATTAGGGCCCATAGCCAATAGGAGGCCCCTATCTGCAGTCCCCAAACAGGTGTTCTGACAAGGAGGAAAATCATCAAGAGTTAGAACCCGCCTTCCACAGGAAGTTTGCATTAACCATGTGTCTGTAAGTTGCATGACAATAGTTTCCCCTTTAGTAGGTTCTACATTAGTGCAAGGATCAGGAGGGGATACAAGAGAAAGTGATCCTCCATATCCGATCCTCCCATATCCAACTTCTCCTTAGCACTTACTTCTTCCACACCGGTAGACATTAACAAAAAAGACCCCTGCTCTTTTTTTGGTAAGTAATGAAAGTTATATTAAAAGTCTCTAAAAATTAACGAAACCTATTCTATCACTAGGTCAATCCACCTTGATGATAGAATAGAAAGCTAGGGCATTCCTGAGCTTCTTACATCTCTTTAGATACAGACATCTTAGAAAGAATCTTTTCTGCTACCTTTAAAAAACAGGAAACGGGATAAGGCCATAGCAGCTCCCTCGACCCTAAGCTACACCTCCCCCAATTGCAGACTTCTCAGCCAAATGTAGCTCCCTTGGCCATTGTATCCATCATTGGCCAAAGAGACCTCTGCTTAGTATCGGTTATCAGTTGTTCCCCTGCATGAGTGGCTACTGAATTTTCCTTTGGTGAGGCAGTATCATCACCAGATTGGAGGACCTCAAAAGAATTGGAGGTGAGAACCACAGGATCATCTTTCTTCTTGCCCTGCTAAATAACCATTGGCTTCTTCCCCTTAGAATTTGGTTGATCCAGGATGGAGGGGGGATTGGCAGAACCTGACCCGTAGGCCTGTACATCACCTTCGGCTTGCACTGAGCTACACTATGGCCAATATTCCGACATCTAACACATCTTGAAGGTTTCCATTGATTGTCCACCTCCACATCAACAAACGTAGCCAACCCTGCATCAGGATTTTTTCTAGTATTCAATCTGATTTTAGCAAGAAGAGCATCATTAACTCCCATTTCTACACAAACACGGGCAAATTCAATTCAATCCATTCTTGCCATATTAGTGTCTAGCTGAAACAGTTTTCCAACTGCACTAACAATCTAGCTAAGACCCAAAGGGTCCAATATTTTGCATGCACATTAAGCAAGGAAATTCAAACTGGGAAGGTTTTATGCTCCTCTTTTGACATGGGCATTCCTGGTTTCCATCTTTTGAGGAATAGGGATTTCCCCCCAAATGCCTATGGACCGTTAGCCAGACAGGATTCCTTTTGAGCATCAGAAGTGAACTAAAAGAAGCAAAATCCATTATCATTACTTGCTACATGACAAGTACAAAAATGAGCCCAAATGTTTTGTGCAATGAAATTAACAACTTGAAAGTGTAGGGGTTTATACTTACCAAAAAAAAAAAAGTGTAGGGGTTTATCATAGAAATACCCAACCAAAGTTGCCCCCCACACATCCATACTCTTCTTAATTACATCAAAGGGGGGGGGGAAATGGTGACCACATCACCTTCAATTAACTGTGGAGGGGAGAATTTAAGCTAAATACTGGGATTAACTCCCGTGTTCTGAACTATGGCAGCCCAAGAAGATTGAGAATTGGTCGTCACCTCTCCTGGCTTCAACTCCGGGATTGGAATGATGCGATGATAGCACATCTACAAACAAAGAAGCATCCTACCATCTGAAAGAATTAGTTATTGGACCAAATTAGACCCATTCATAATGGGAGTCAATAGGAGGATTAGATTTACTCCTCGAAGAAGAACTAAGAGGCAAACATGCATTCAAAGTAACAACCTGATGCCTGGAAGGGTCAGCCATAGGAAGAAGAGAGTGGTTACAGTGGTCCTGTTAGGCTGTTGTGGCCGATTTCATGATTGCTGTTGCTGATGGGAGTTGCTCCTGAAGTCGGTGGCTTTTCTTCTTCCTATTTTCATACTGATTTTGTAGTTTGCTGCATATCAGGGTTGAATTGGTGGCTGTGAGGTGTTTGAATTGGTGATTGCTACGGCTGTTTTGAAGCCGTTGGTGCTTAGCCTGCTCTGCCCTTAATTCCTGCTTGCTGATGCCTCATTAGATTGCTGCCGCTGGATTGCTAAAGCGATCTGATGGCATTTGCGGGCAGCAGCTGAGGGTGGAATGGTGCGGATTTCCTTTTTGCTGTGATGCAATGGCAGCTGTTGTTGGCTATTTGCATGGAATATTCTACTGATTTTCATGGAATGAAGTATACTGGATTGTAAATCCCATAGCTGTGCTGGAATGACTGGAATTTTCTGCTGCATTGTTTGCTCTGCTGAATTTGGAGGTGGCAGTGCTGAACTTGCTGAAATTTCGTAGTCAACGATGGCAGTGCTGTTTTTTTTAGGTTGCTGTGACCAGGATTTGCTGGAATAATCAGTTGCTGGTCTTGTTGATCACTCCTTTGGTTGCGTCCAGTTGATAGTGATCGGGTATTACCATAGGAATGCTCGATTTGGTGTTTTTGGCGGCTTAAGCAAGCTGGAGTGGTTTTTTCCGTTTTGTTTGGTTGTTGTCTTGTTTTTTAGATGTTGTTCGCTCGATTGCATGATTTTGTTTATAGTGTTACTTGAGGAATGCCCTAGCTCGTTGTTCTATCTCTAAGTTGGCAAAACACTTGGAGTTAGAACGTCGTCTTGTATTTTTATTTAATTTAATTCAATTTTACTTACTTACCAAAAAAACATAGGAAGAAGAGAGTCCTCGGCGGGATGGGCATCCCTAGGAGTATCAGCCTTAACCCACGGAGCAGAAGCAACAGTCAATCATGTATAGGCTTCAGAATGAATTTTTGGGCAATTTAGGGAACTGATCTCCTTCTCTAGCGTCGCAGCAGGCTTTAAATGCGATGGGAAACCCAAGAGAGTAGAAGCTCGTGTAGCAGGTAGGGGTGGGCCTCACTGGTCTAGGGACCACACAACATCCCTGCACATGCTTTTATTCTTTGATTGTGTATTCGTGGATGGCTTAGTACAATGGACCATCTCAAACCCTTCATGAATCTCTTAGACAAATGCCCCCTGTGCAACACTGAGGTCAAAAGTCATGATCATCTATTCTTCAAATGCAACTTCACCACTAAAGTATGGAGACAAATGTGTCTCAAGGTCGGGACATATTTGCCATATCAAGAGTGGGGAGCTAACATATGGTGGGCATAAAGCAGATGGATAGGTACAAATGCAAGAGCTTTCTTATTCCGTCTTACACTTGCAGCAACCATATATTTCATTTGGAAGGAACAGAATCAACACATTGTTAACAACTCAAGTGTCAAAGGTGAGAACTAGGAGGTTATCTGGATTATAGATGCCATCCGACACAAGCTGGAACTTTCAACAACCACATGTGTCAAGGACTTCAGGTATATTGCTCTTTGTTGGAACCTGGATCACTTGAGATGTGGACAGTCGTTATGATTCAAATATGGAGCCTTTTGCTGGTATAATGTAACGTAATGGCATGGACGAGGTCATTGAAGGAAGTAGCTGGTGGTGTGTTTTAACCATGGACTATGCCAAGGGCCGAGGCCTTTGAAAGCTGAGGAATGCTTGAAACGACCAAGGACATATTGAGCTCTCTGTTGACCGAGGTAAAGGATCAGACCGAGGATGGTGTGAGACCCTGGACAAAGCAAATTGTCCGAAGAGGCTGATATGGCCATGGTATGTGCTGCAGCGTTTATAATATGACAAAGATTTTTTTTTTTGGTAAGTGATTTGGATTAATGGGAGAAAAATTTTTACAAGTAATGATTTATCTCCAAGTGTTTTTCCGACTTGGGGATAAATCATAACCGCTAGGGCATGCCCCGAGCACCTTGATACAATGAATGAAACCAACAGAAAACAAAAATGCTGGAATTCATGCAATACAAGCAGACCACTCTACCATCAGTAGAGCAATTCCTAGACAAGACAAGCCAATCAAAGCAATTCCGAAAAATGGCAATAGAAAAGTCTATTCACCCACAGTTTTAGCATCAATCCAAATAGAAGCTCCAAACCAGCCAAGGGCCTTCCCTACTCCATTTGATGAACCAAAAATATGAGCCAGGCGCAGCATCCAACAACACCAAATTCCAGTACCAGTAGCACCCGACTTAGCCGGACGCAGCAAGGGACATGGCACTTCAGAGTAGCAAATCAACTCAGCCACCTCCAACATAATCCGTAACCAGCCAAAGAAGCAGGAAACTCCATTCATTCCTACAGTTCAGCAGCACCATAGGCAACGGGACCTCCATTTCTTTGGTGGCAATGTTCAGCTCCACATTGCATCCGGCTGCAGCAGCATCAGAAGAGGATGCAGCAACCAAGCATTCTGCATTAGCCAAAGATCCTAATGCAGAAGCACCCACAGCAGTTGCCCGAGGAAGACAGCCAGTAGGAGCTCCAGGAAGATCCTCCCAGCAGGAATGACCAGCCCCACCACCAGTGAACATCTCACCATCCGCAGAAACACTCAGAATCATCCACTTCAACATCAGCAGCAATGGAATTGAGGGGCAGATGATGATCCATGAAATACATCATCACAAAGAAAGAGCACAACATACTGCCTCTTACTGAGCAAAGCAACAAAGCTCACACCATTCAGCTAGCCTTACACAAAATAGCTTCAAACCAAATCCGCCGAGTCATATAAGGTATCTGCAACTTTATGGACCAAAAGCTGGGGTTAAAACCAGGTGAGAGATCAAAAAAAACCTGGGCCACTGTAGCATAAAAGGGATGCCCCAATCAACAAAAAACCCATCAGTAGCGGCCTAAGAGCCAGAGGCGCCCCTGGATTTTTTGGAGGCAGCTTTTTTCTTTTTCCTGGACCTTGAAGTCTTCCAATCAGAATCCATGCCCTGGATGTCATCTACCTCACCAAGGGAGGTATTCAAAGAATACTTCTTGGAAATCCTCTTGATAGAGCTGGGAGTAAGCTCAAATTCGTCAATGTCAAAAGGATGAAGATGATGCTCGGTATCAGGAGATGCAAGAGCATCAACAGTACCCAACTAGGGAGGCAGAATTTCCTGATTTACAGGCAAGGTGCTCCCCACATCAGCAGGGTCAGGCTATCGCCTTGGGATTGGAACGTATGGAGGGCCACAAACATCCAGAGGGGCCCATAAATTAGCAGAGGCCTGGGAGTGTTGATCAGCAAGAGCCAAAGAGGGGCCATCAGCAGGACCCAACTTGGACGGCATAAAAACATGGTTTACAGGCAGGGAGTCCCCCGTAACACCAGGGTCAGGCAGCCTCATTGGGATTGGATCATCTGAGGGGCCACAGGCAACCAAAGAAACCAATAAATTTGCAGAGGCCTGCGAATTTTGATCATCAAGAGCCAAAGAGGGGCAATGGGCAGAACCACCTTCAGCACCGATTGGAGGTTCAGCCAATTGGCAATCAGCTACCACTTTTAGGGGAGATGTGGGAGAGACAGAACAAATGGGTACATTTGCATCAAAAGGGGGTGTTTCAGGATGCCTAGTAATGTTTCTTTGAACATGATCATCAAGGACAGAACTTGAAGGCCTAGAACGAGATGTTCCAGCATGATTGGTGTCAATCGTGGATAGGCATTTGGATTCAACATGACCAATCTGTTGGCATCGAGCACAACGAGTTGGCTTCCAACTATATTCCACTTTCACCGTTGAAAAGGCTTCAAAATTGGGATATGTTTGAACAGCGATGGAGTTGGGAAATGGTCCATCCACTCCAACCTCAATGTAAATCATTGCACTGGAAACATTCTCCATACGGGCTGTCCTGGGATCCAATTGTAAAGGAACCCCAATAGCACTTGCAACCCAGCTAAGCCCAACATGAGTCCATAATTCAATCGGCAGGTTTGACAGTTTAATCCAAACAGGGAACCGCTTGTGCTCCTCTTTTGTCAAGGCCATTCCTGGCGACCACTGCTTAAGGAATAATGCTTTGCCAGAGACCATCCATGGTCACGCCTTCAAGCATTTCACCATCATGTCTTCGGAAGGGAAACAAAGATTAGTAATGCCAAAGGTGACGGTGTGCAAATGACTGAGGGTTGTAACTAGTGACCGAAGCAATACCGAATTTACCCGAGGAAGATATTTTTTTTTTGGTAAGTAATTAAATGCATTAAAGTTTAAATAAAATGTACAGAAAACTATGTTCTTAACCAAGTATTTTTTCGACTTGGGAAAAGAGACATAGTAATAGGAGAGGCCCCCAAACCAATGACAACATTCATTAAAAAATAAGATTACAATAATATTCGTTCATTGTAAGAAAGAAAATCCGATCGGCCAAAGTGTATGAAGAATCACCCAAAAGAGGCGTTAGAGAGAGAAGCTCTCGCTTCTCTCTTCTTTTCAAATTTCATATTGAAGTTTGAACTCGTTTTTCAGCGGCACTCCTCCTCTGGCCGGGCGACGCAGGAGCCGGCCACGGCCGGTCTCCTGGTTGCTCCGCCCGGTTGCCTCCCATTTTTCGTCTCCAACTCTCTTCTTCCTTTTCAGATCTGGCTTCGTCGGTGTCCTCTGCGGCCTCGACTGTGGCTGTGAGCTCAGTCCGATACTCCCACTATTGTCCGTTAAGAATGATTCTTAACTGTATCAGATTTTTGTCGTTGGCAATTTTCTTCCTCTGAGGCTCGATTGCTCTCTCTAGACCGATTCTTTCTTCTCCTCGGTTCACCCCTTGGCGTGCGCTAAGGTGTGGCTGGGATTTTGGTGTTTCAAGTTTTTTAGATTTTGATGCTGTCTGTAGCATTTGTCGGCTCACGTGCTGCTCGAAGGATCTGGCGCAGTCGTATGTCTTTGCTGCCGGCCCTAATGATCCTCTTCCTGTGTGTTCACTCCTGTTGGACGGGTTGGGGGATGTCGTGCAGCTTGAATTGGAACTATTAGGCAAGGTACTGAAGTGCTGGGCGAAGACCTGATTGGTTGCTAGAGTCCCTTCTGTTGCGGGCTGGGCTTCCATGCCTCAGGCTGATGTGGCTGCTGGAATTGTTTATCCCTGTTCTGGTTTCGATGCGGAAGTTCTGACTCTGGTTGCTGATTGGAGGTCGCTGATGCGACTCTTTCTTCCCGGTCCGACATTGTCCAGATCAGAGCTTGCTGTTTGCTGCAGATCTAGAATTTGGCCAGTTCCAGTCTCCTGTAAACTACCGGTTCTGTCTGTGGACATGTTGGTGATTGGGAGCATGTGCTTTGTTGTGTGTTGATGCGTACCTGGATCCGACTTCGAATAGATTCGGATTCTTCTAGATGATGTGAACCGGCTCCGTTCACCGAGTACGAATCCTACACACCACTAAAACGAACAAGAGGTCAGCATTAACGGTGGGAGGTAATCCCACCGAAAATACTCCGACGCTCAAGTCAATAAACAACCTTCAATGGAAGGAATTGAAAGATAGAGAGAGCAATAGGAGAGGGGAAGAGAGTGCTTTGTTCCAGATGTAAGAGAGGCGCAAGGCCCTTCTCGTATCTGGATGGTGGGAAGGCAGAGAACGAGCGTGAAGACCCGTTCGTTGCCTTGGAGTTTGATTGTGTTTGAGAGTTTGACTGCTGGGAACCAGAGCTTGTTTCTCAGAGCACTTAGGGTTTTCTCTGTGTCAGTGAAAGCCTCAAAGAAAGCGTGTCAATGAAAGCATCCAAGAAAGCATGCCCTGGATGGTCAATCCATGGCCTCTTTTATGGCAAAGATGGCGATCTTCTTCCTTTGGAAGGAATGATTGTCCCTGTGATCTGCTGCTGACCTTCCTTTTGGAGGCTGATGCTTGTTGCCCAATTGTGGAGGATTATTTCCTTCTGAGGCGGCCAACCACTTTCCAAGTTGGTTTCTTTCCTTCCCAGCATGTTACCGTTGGGGTTCCTTGGCTGGCAAGGAGTTGGGAAGATCTGGTGCCTTCCTTATTTTAAGGGCGCCAATCTTGCTGATATTCCTTTTGAGATCGTGGAATATCCTTGGAGGATCATGGTTGGCCTTTTTAGGATTGGTGGGCCTAAACGGGTCAGGCCCGTTACTGTTGAAAGGCTTCTTGGGACCCAACGTGCAAAGCGCGAATGGTCAACGCTCGGGTTGACCGTCTGCGTGCTTGTTGGCCGCCCTTATGAAAGGTGTAACGACCCAAAAATTTTAATAAGAAAATTTTAACCGTCAAGTCCGGTCAACGCACATTGACCGAAAAATGAAACAAGAAGAAGTCCGGAATTTCATTGGTGAAATCCTAGTCCGGATTTCTGGATGAAAAAGAAGTCCGAATTTCCAGGGTAAGAAGAAGTCCGGATTTCCTTAATAAAATGAAGTCCGGATTTCCCTTGGTGAAAGAACTCCGGATTCCGTAGGAAAAAGAAGTTCGGATTTTCTCTGGTAAAAAGAACTCCGGATTTCCCTTGGTAAACAGAAGTCCGGATTTCATTGGAGAAATGAAGTTCGGATTTCCTTAGTAAAAACACTCCGGACTTCCGAAGTAAAAAGAAGTCCGGATTTGCTTGAAAGAAAATACTCCAGACTTCCAAAGTAAAAAGAAGTCCGGATTTGCTGGAAAGAAAACACTCCGGATTTTCGAAGTAAAAAGAAGTTCGGATTTAATTCCAGTCCTGTAAGGACGGATTTCTATAGAGATAGAAATCCAGTCAGCGCTCGATAGTTGACCGGAAGTTGTTTGATGAAAGGCTGAAGTCCGGACATAAGGAAGAATATTGGGAAGGAGCAACCATCAATAAATTGACTATTCCAAGACTTATTGGAAAACGACCTACCTTGGAAAAAGTAAGATCACTCTTGGAAAATGTACAATCATAAATGATATCTTGAAAAATAGAAAAATCATAAATGAGGGCCACCAAAACCTAGGGCTATAAATAAGGGCCTAAGAGCCTCAGGAAAAAGACACCACTAAAAACTCTCCTAAAGAAGAAGGCAGAAAGCTAAGGAAAAAGTAGAAAAGAACTCAGGCAAGATACTCACCCCTATTTCTAAAACTCATGTTTATTTATGTTGCTATGAAAGTATATGATTTCTGTATGAAGTATGCTTTTGATGACTGAAATGCATGTTTAAACGAAATTACATTATGCATGATGATAGACTTATTCTGTTTATGATTGTTATGAATTTTGATAATTTCATGTTTACGGAAAAAGAAAGTTTAGGCCTTAAAATGAAACAAGAATTCCTACTGTTGATTTCGGTTTCTGTCAAAAGATCTCTGAATTTAATGATAAAAGACCTCCGGTAGTTTTTACAGAAAACAATTTAGAACTCCGGCATTTTAGGAAATAAGTACTCCATCCAGTTTGAATAAAGAACTCCGTCCAAAAGAACTCCGGCCTCTTTAACAATGTACTCCGTCCTCTTTTGAAAAATACTCCGGTTTTAAAGAAGAGGAACTCCGGCCTTTACGTCTTTAAATAGTACTCCGTCCTGTTGTTTTGAAATAAACTTCGGCCTTGATAAAAGCAAACTCCGGCTTTTGATAACAACTCATGATACAAGAACCTCGGTATTGAACAAAAGAACTTCGGATTTTATAAGGAAATGAACTCCGGATTTAGAACTTCGGATTTTAAACAGAAACGCACTCTAGATTTAAGAACTTCGGATTTTGACAGGAAGCACTCTGAAATTAGAACTTCGGATTGTAATAGAAAATGCACTATGAATTTAAGAACTTCGGACTTTAACAGAAAGCACTCCGGATCTTAGAGCTTCGGATTTTATAAGAAAGCGAACTCCGGATTTATGAACTTCGGATTTTGAAAGAAAAGTACTCCGTCCATAAAGCACTCCGTCTTTTAAGTACTCCGGATTTTGAAAGAAAAGTACTTCGTCCTTTAAGTACTCCGAATTTTGAAAGAAAAGTACTCCGTCCCTTTAAGTACTCCGGATTTTTGGTAAGAAAGGCACTCCGTCTCTGTTCAAAAGAAAGACACTCCGTCCCCTTTAAGAAAAAGAACTTCGGATTTTGTACTCCGTCCTTTATGAACTCCGGTTTTGATAATCTTTGGACTCAGAAAGAACTCCGGCTTTGATTTATGAAACGAACTCCGGTTTGTAATAAAAGAACTCTGGCAATGAAAAAGAACTCCGGTTTTTATTGAAAAGCATACCGGCATTGATAAAAGAAGTCCGGCTTTATGAACTTCGGTCCACTGCATGAAATGAACTCCGGCCTATGAACATGAAAAATGACATACGGACAGCAAGTGGAACTCCATGACTTTTGACTTTTGAACTATGATGATTGGCCATTAAAGAACACGAACCAAGAACCGAGTTTCCATTAAGCTTGTCACATTACGGATGGATGAAGGATATTGGAGTGACACTCGAGGATGCCTCCTGGGCCACGAGAGGGGACCTTTTGGTGGCATAAGAACTATGGACTATGGCCCCGTATGCCGGGTTAAAGGCATTACCTCCCGCCCCGGGGAGCATAATGAGGGGATACGGCTTTAGGTTGTGGGGTAGCACACAACCCGTCCTCGATGTTGTCCGCTCCCATCCGGTCCCTAAAGATGATATGAATTCTGAATGATTTTGATGAATTTTCTGAAGACAAGATGCAAAGATTATGAACCAAGAAGAAACGATATGATGATTTTTATTATGCTATATTATGATCTATATTTTGATTATATGTATGCTTGTGTTTTCAGCATGTGAGTATCCTGCTGGGCTTTGTAAGCTCATTCTTGCAACTTTTCAGATGACAAGCTTATGGAGGACGAAGTTGAGTAGAGTTCAATGGTGTAGTTGATTGTTTAAGCTGGCTGGATCAGATTTTTGGAGTTTTATTTATTATGTTTTGAGGAAACTTGTAATATTGATTCCGCTGCTTATGAATGTCAGAATGTTTCCGTGACATTTTGGGAGTTATGAAATTATAAATCTTTAAAATGCATCTCAGGTTTGAATGAAGAAAAGAAATTTTTTTATGTTCATTTGTTTATCCTTATCATAAATTATATGAGTTAGATTTGACGACGGCTTTTGATGGTATTAAAAGTCGGGTCGTCACAAAAGGTGTCCGTCGTTAGCCTCCAGATGGGCTATGGGCCTGAGTGAGTCAGGCCCATTACTGTAGAAGAGCCTTATTTGGGCCCAACGCATAGGGAGCAGACGGTCAACGTCTGAGTTGACCGTCAGTGTGTTGGCCGCCTTCGTGGAGAACGAAGGGAGAGCAGCGGGCGATCAACTGATGGGCTATGGGCCATAACAAAATAGGCCCATCACTGTTACAAAGCCTCTAAAAGCCCAACAAAACTGGTCAACGCTGAGTTGACCGTTTGTGAGTAAGTTGGCCGCCAGGACGGTCAACGCAAACGATGACCGTCTTCGGGCTTTCAAGTTTCTGGGCCCATCTTCTTACTGGGCCGTCAGAAATGTTGACTTGCCTTTCTGGGCTTCTGTTGACCTTTCTTTGGGCCAGCCCATTATTGGTGTACCCATCACTAGCCCCCCATGCTGGTGGTCAGATTTCTGGCCTCCAGTATGTTCATGATGGGACGTTTTTCCTTGCTTTGAGAATCCTGTGGAAATTTATAAAACCGTGAAGGAGGGCTTGACCAAAATTGTTGACCGTTTTGGCCAATTCCGGAGTATCAGAATTGTTGACCGTCCTGGTTAATTTCGGTGTACTAGTATTATTGACCGTCCTGGTCAATCCCGGAGTACTGTGAAATGGTTGGCCGTCTGGTCAATTCGGAGTACTGCACTGTGTTGACCGTCTTTGGCCAATTCTGGGAATGATTTCTGCCAGCTTTTGGCCGGACTGCAAGGCAGAAAATGACACGTGTCCTCCTTTGGTTGGGAGGAGATCCGGGTCATTAATGCGCCAGAGATCCGTCCTTTTGCAGGGTCAAGTGGAGAGGCGACACGTGGCAATCCTGACGGTGTCATTAATGAGGGGTTTCATGCGAGAGTCCCGTCCTTTTGCTGAGTCAAATGAGGAGGTGACGCGCGGCAGGACTAACGGCGTCCTTTGCATGCTTGGCACTTAAGTTTTCCTTCCGTATTTCGAAATCAGTTACGCCTCCAAACCTTCGTCTTCCCCGTCCTTGCTTCTCTACCAAAAACCCTAAAGCTCTTCTGATCATGGCTTCTGTGGCGGATTTTCCATCCGATTTGAGAGAGAATGACATTAAGGCTTTGTGCGTCGAGTTTAATATCCCTAAAGAGATGGCTTGGAAGGTCCCAGGCGAGGACGACAAAGCCCTTTGTTCACCGGAGGGCTATATTACTGTTTATGAGGCTCATTTGAGGAGCGGCCTCCGCCTGCCGTTGCCGGAGGAGTTTGAGTCGATCATGACGGCCCTGCAAGTACCCATTGCCCAGCTTCATGCCAATGCGGTGAGGTATATTTGTACTTTAAGCATTTTTTCCCGGAAGCTTCGCCAAAAGTTTAGGATGTCTGGCCTTAAGGTTATTTTTAAGGTGACCCAGGGGGCGGAGTGGATTTCACTCAGCCCCCGTGTGGGAATAAAAATAAATAAGGCCATCCATGACTCCCTGAAGAACTGAAAAAACTGGTTCTTCTTTGTAAAGGTGGGAGAGAAATGGCCCGTTGCGAGGGACTGGGGTAAGGTCCCGGACATACATCTGGGTACGCCGTCTGTGGCGGAGAACTCTGCCTACGCCTGGCTGACCAAGGCAATACGGCTAAATCCCGACGAGTTTAGGAGGGATTTTTTGGTTTTCCCTGAGAAGACCAAAAAGGCTAAATGGGGACCGCCGTCCCGGTTCCGAAAGCCGCACCCTCCGATTAAAATGGTGAATCTTATGGTCTCAAAGAAATTGATTATTTGACCAAGGTCCTTGGAGGAGGATACTGAGAGGGCGACTGCTACGCCCTCCTCTTCCTCTTCGCAGATTGATCTCGTGGTTGCCGGGATTTGCGTTGGTCCCGGCAGCACTTCTGGAGCGGAGAGGTCCGTTGAGGAC
This sequence comes from Nepenthes gracilis, assembly GCA_033239525.1. NCBI lineage: Eukaryota > Viridiplantae > Streptophyta > Magnoliopsida > Caryophyllales > Nepenthaceae > Nepenthes > Nepenthes gracilis. The sequence goes on along the minus strand of BSYO01000003.1, from coordinate 14,200,950 downwards.
AGGTCGGTGGATGCCGGAGGGGTTATTCTGGCCCAGCCTACGTGGAAGTTGATTCCAGGCGCCGCCTGGATGGGATCTGCAGAGGAGCCAACTCGCGACGTGCCCGAGGGTTCACGCGTTTATATTATAGAGCCATCGTCGAGAGCCGATTCACCAGCTGCTGCTCCAAGGGCTACCAGGGGTAGGAAACCTGCAGCGGATCCCCCCGAGGCTGCAAGAGAGGAGCCCGCCGCTGCCGCTGATGAAGATGAGTTTTTGGATTGTCTTTTGGATGAGGCAGCAGCGTATTCGGCGCGAGAGGGTGCTCCTGGCTCAACATCTCCGGTTCCACCACCAGCTGGGCCAAGCCTGGAGTCCAGGCCTGTGAGGCCCTACAGGAAGACTTATGAGGTATGACTTCCTCAACGGCTCCCTTGTATTTCTTTTTTATGTTTATAATCTCACACTTTGCTTTGGTCTAATGCAGCCAAGAAGGTTGGCCTCAGCTATCTCCCGGGAAATGGAGCAGCGCGAACGCATCATTGCAGACCGGGAGGCTGAGATAGCCTGGCTAGTACCAAGCTGGCCGCCTCAGGAGGAGAGCTCCGTGAGCAGACAGTTGCTCTTGAGGCTATCATGGCGGGCGTGGAGACAGAGAACACCGAGCTGAAAGCGGAGGTTGCTGAGTTGAAGGCGGAGGTTGCTCGCCTAAAGGAGGAGGATGACCGAAAGAAAGCGAGCAACAAACACCTCGTAGATCGTGCCGCCGCCGCAGAGAGCGAGCTGGCTACTTGGATGAGCCTCCATGAGGTCGGTGGTGCACTACACGCCCGGCTATTGGATGGGCTCAACATTGGACGTCACGTCGCGTAGTTGGTCATCCCTGACTTCCCAATGGAGTTTATTAATCAAAGAAACCGCGCGGCGCAGCGTAAGGAAGACCTGCAGGGAGAGCCCCGAGACAGTTAGGGTGGTCCGCCAGCCTCGTAGCCTTTTGTACTCTCTCTTTTTTTTTTGAAAACCTCATGTAAATTGTAAGACACTTTGTGAGCAATAAAATAGAGGTCCTTTTCAGTTTGGTGTTCTCCATCCTTTATTGCTTTTTGTGTATGTTTGTGTTGTGGCATCAGGCGGCCAACCTGGTTGGCCGGTCAACGTTGTTTGGATGCTCAAAGAGCTGGGTCCTTAAGCTTGGGCAGGTGGCTGTGCTAGCCGACCTGGTGGCGTTGTCCAAGTCACAACTTGGACAGCCTGTGTTAGAGAATGAACGCTTCTCGTCATTGTTTAATCACGCTATCCTTTCATAGAGAAGGTTGGTGCGTGGGGTAGCCAACTTGGTTGGCTGGCTGCCTAAGGAGTAGATCCTTAAGCTGAGCAGGCGGTTGTAAGAACCAGCCTGGTGGCGCCGTGCAAGTGACAACTTGGGCTGCCAGTGTTGGAGAAGAATGCTTTGTTGCTATGTTTTTTTTGGTAAGCAAGTATTTTGGATTAATGGGAGAAAAAATTACAAAATCGATGTTTTATCGCCAAGTATTTTGACTTGGGGATAACACATAACCCGCTGGGGCATACCCCGAGCAACTAGTACATCCAAAGGTACATAACAACCTTTAGGAGGCCAATGTTCTACAGAATCTATAGAAATTGAAAAATATTACATCATAACCTAGAGGGAAAGCGCCGCTTTCCATCCCCCGGTAACCCGAGACCTCCAGCTGCTAAGTACCCTAGCAGCACCATAGATATCCACCAATCCAGATTCACACACAGCAATGGGAGCTACAACAGCAGACCCATCAGCCAGACCCACCATCTCATCCGAATTACCAGCACCCACATCCAGGTCATATCTAATTTCAGCAACAAAAGTTGATTGCATCAGCAAGGAGAAATCATGAATGGTGATAGCCACAGCACCAACAGAAGCAGAGACCAGCTCGGCATATTGCCTACTCAATCATCCCGGGTATACAGCAGTTACAGCCAATCAAAGCTGATGGGTGCCTACAAAGTAAGCAAAGCTGGGAAAAAAAAATCACAGCATATGTAGTAGCAATGCTGCGCCAGCAAGCCCAGCATCAGCCACCATCGATCGCAGCAAAGTCCAGCAAAAGGGAACCAGCCAAAATGAAATCAGAGGCCTGGTCCAGACGCAAACCATGCAACATCAGCTTCTCTCCAAGCATCAAAACTGGCCCAGCTATTTATCATCCTCACCCAGCCACCGATAGCCAAGAACAGCAACCAGCACATCGCCCAGCCAAGGGAAGAAACAACTAGCTCGGCAACAGTTTATCCCAACACTTGCAGGACATTGCTTCAGGAAGGACAGCACTGTTGAGAAGACAGTCTGCCAACTCCAGCAATAAACCATAGATTCTCACACAATAGGGAGAACTACATTCCAGCTTTAATCATTCCATGAAAGAAGAGGGAAAAACCATCAGCAGCTAACATTTGCAGCTGGCAACCAAAGCTAGCAACCAGCAACAACCGCAAGCTGCCCAGCTCAATATAGCCGGAAAAGCCTACAACAACTAGCAGGCCAGTTCCAACCGGGATCGAGGTCAACAAAAGCAGCAGCCTCCATCACATAGCACACTTGCAGCTCCATGAAAAGCTGCAGATGGCAGCAGCAGCAGGAAATGCCACCAAAAACAACTAAATGGAGACTTCATCTGCTGCTTCCGTTCAGCCAGCAGCAATCAGTGGGCCAGCATCACCCAGCACCACATCAACATATGCAGCATAGATTTACATCTGCATCGAAGACTACTCCCAGCGGCTTCACATAAAAGCCAAGGATACAGTGGCCTAGCAGGGTCTATACGCCCATGGCCAGCAGCTGCTTCCAGAAACAGCATGGAGCCACAACAAAGGCAACGTATGCAGCAATCTTTAGCAACAGGAGAATATCATCCAAGAAAATCTAGCTATAACCCATGAGAAAGAACCAGCAACTCCACTGAAAAGCCCTTTCTACAACAAGCAGGGAACCGGCCAATGTGCCAACAGCCACATCACCTTAACAGAGCAGCTCCATCACCACAACATAAGCCCTCACGAGACCTGACGGCTAAATCTCCAAACAATCATAGAAGGGCAATCACCCATCAACATCTGGACAGCAGCCAGGCAAAATGCTGCGCTAGAGATAGCAAACAGCAGGATCAAGTTTCAGCATCTTACTGGAGGCAGATGAAGATCCCAGGAGTACAAGATCACATTACTAGAGCTACAGCATACATTCTTCGCGGAGATAAGCATCAAAATTCACACCAAGCACTTGTCTTACATATTTATTCAAGCCAAAAAACACGCCAAGACAAAGCAGGCAGTAGCACATAAGCTGGCCTAAAGCAGAAGATCAAAACCAGGGCCCCAGGAGCAAGACCCAGTCAAAAAATACCCCAGCAGATGTGCCTAAGAGCCAGAAGCGCCCCTGGACTTTTTAGAGGCAGCTTTTTTCTTTTTCCTAGTCTTTGAAATCTTCCAATCAGACTCCATGCCCCGCACATCATCTACCAAAGAGGAATTCGAGGAATATTTCTTAGAAATCCTCTTGATAGGCTTGGGGTAAGCATAAACTCATCAAAATCAAAAGGGTGATGGTGAGTCTCGGAATCAGGGGAGTTAGGAGACAAATCCTTAATCTGTGTATCAAGGGAATCATCCAAACACCTGGAAGCATCCAAAAGGCAAACTTGGTGCCCACTGTCAGCAGGTGAGTTTGAAGGAATGCACTCATGCTGTATACTGTCATCAGAACCCAATTGGGAGGGGAGAGAAACCTGATTTACAGGCCGAGAGTCCCCCATAATAGCAGGGAGTGGAACATCAGAAAGGCCACCAGCATACAAGGAGGCCTTTACATTGACAGAAATCTGGGAAGAGTGGTCAGCGTTCGCCAAGGAGGGGCAGTGGCAAGAAATACCATCAGCGTCGGTTGGAGGCTCGACCAATTGGCAACCAGTATCCACATTAAGGTAAGATGTGGAGGAAACAGAACAAACAGGACCAGTTGCATCAATGTTTACAGGATGCCTAACACTGTCACTTTGAACAAGATCAACAGGGATTGAACCTAAAGGCTTAGGATGAGAAGTACCAGGATGATTGATGGCAGACTTGGACAGGCATTTTGATTCCAAGTGACCAATCTGTTGGCATCGAGCACAACGAGTTGGCTTCCAGCTATATGCCACATTCACCGTAGCAATAGCTTCAGAAGCGGGACAAGTTTGAACAGCGATGGAGCTGGGAAACGGCCCATCCACACCAACTTCAACACAAATCTTTGCAAAGGAAAGATTCTCCATACGGGCAGTCCTGGGATCAAGCTGTAAAGGGATCCCGATCGCACTAGCTACCCAGCTAAGTCCAGCATGAGACCACAATTCGAGCGGTATGTTCGACAGTTTAATCCAAATTGGGAACCGCTTGTGTTCCTCTTTTGACAAGTCCATTCCTGGTGTCCAGCGCTTGAGGAAGATTGCTTTTCCAGAGAACACCCATGGTCCAACACGCAAGCATTTCTCCACCATCTCTTCAGAGGGGAAACGAAAGAAAAAGAAACTGCCTTCGTTGCCAGCGGTTTGCTTGAGTCCGAACCGGGCCCATATTTTTATGGCTACTGCCTTGACAGCCATGAAATGGGGAGAGGTGTTAAGGAAATAACCAACCAAGGTATGGCCCCAAAATACGTTACCTTGTTCGATTACCTCTAGCGGGGGAGAAAGAGCGCCATCAGAGGACACAGAAGCATGGTGAGAGAAGAACTGCAGCTCAAAGCATTGCCCAGACCCGTCCTTCTTGATGACATCGGCCCAAGAGTGGGGGGAACAACGGCACCATCAGATTTGTCGAGAGCGGGCTTTGGGATCGCAGGCGATTCGGAAGCTTGGATCCTAATCTGAGGCAGATTCGAAATGGGATTCACAGAAGGCGTGATGGTGTTCAATGGAGAGGAGAGTGGGGGACGGACGGGGGAGGCGGACGCCTGAGGAGGAGCAGGGAGTCGGCCATGGCCGACGACGTGCGCCGCCGTAGACGGGAGGAGCGTCTGGTTGAATTCAAATTTGAATTCGAAGAAGAAGAGAGAGATTCTCTCTCTAGAGGAGCGTCTGTTCAATTGGCTTTGTTGCTATGTTGCTGCGGTGGGATTGATGTGTTGCTGTGCTACAGAATGCAGAATGTGTTGCTACGGGCCCATCTGTATATAATGTGGTCCTCTGTTTCCGTTGTATAACGTAGATTGTTTAGGTATTTTTGATTGCGTATCCTCGATATCGCGATGATTGGGGTATGCCCCGGTGACTTTGATTTCACTCCAAGTCGGAAAAACACTTGGTGTAAGATCAATGTTTGTGTTATATTCTTTTCCCTTTAATCTAAATTCACTTACTTACCAAAAAAAAAAGTATGAAGAATCACCCTGCCACTGTAGATCATCGTCACATCAGCATCGTCAAGCCACTTCAGAATCACTCCGGCTTCAAAAAACCACTCCACCTCAAAATGCACTCCGACTTCAAAAAGCCACTCCGTCCTCTAAAGGCACTCCGGCATTGCAATGCCACTCCGTCCTCAGCACATGCAAACCGCATAAACTACTCCGGCCTGATAGTGTGCAAAAGGCACTCCAGCTTCAAAAGCCACTCCGGCCTCAAGGGCACTCCGGCATCAAAATGCCACTCACTCCGGATTCACTCTAGCTTTGAAAGAACAAAGGCACTCCGTCTTCAAAAAGCCACACTGCCTCAAAATGCACTCTGGCTTCAGAAAACCACTTCGTCCTCTAAAGGCACTCCGGCATTGAAATGCCACTCCGTCCACAGCACACGCAAACCACGTAATCCACTCCGGCCTTTTAGCGAGCAAAAGGCACTCCGGCTTCAAAAGCCACTCCGGCCACAAAAGGCACATCGGCATCAAAATGCCACACACTCCGGATTCACTTCGACTTTAAAAGTACAAAGGTGCTCCGGCTTCAAAATGCCAGAACGCCTCAAAAAGCACTCTGGCTTTATAAAGCCACTCCGTCCTCAAAAGGCATTCCGGAATTGAAATGCCACACCAACCTCAGCACACGCAAACCCTTTAAGTGTGCAAAAGGCACTCCAGCTTCAAATGCCACCCGAGGAAGATATAACTGGGCCTTTGCCAATTTTAGGTTTTTTTTATTTTGCTATTTATGACTTGTTTCATGGTGCTCGGGGAATACCCTAGTCTCTCTGTTCTACATCCATGTTGGAAAAACACTTGGTGTTAGAATATAGGCCTTGTAATTTTTTTTTACAATTTAATAAAATTTTACTTAATTACCAAAACAAAAGTGGATCCATGCAGGCCAAACAAAGGTAGGGTCCTTTGTAATGATTCTTAAGAGGAGGTGAGTAATAAGAGCTTTGTTGGAGCACAGGAGATTTCTGATTCCCAACCCTCCTTCAACTTTAGATTCGCAAACCTCCTCCCAAGTTACTTTAGCAGTTGTACTCCCATCTAGGATACCTTTCAGAGCTTCCATGGCCAACACAAAAAGATAAGGCGATAGAGGGTCTCCTTGGTGAAGTCCCTTGGCCCCTTTAAAAAAGCCAATAGATTCGCCATTTATGTTAGTAGAAAAGGCAAATTCACCGGTTTTAGCCTTGTTGTAGAGAGAGATGCTCTCTTCTCTCTCTAAAATTTAAAATTCCCCCGCCTGCGAATTTGATTCCACGATACAACGGCCATGGCCGGCCGCCTCGAGGCCCCCTCGGGTCCTCCCCCGGTCTCCGCTTCCCCTGTCCCTCCTGTTCCCTCTTCTCCCAAGGATTCAGCACCCTCGGGTCCTCTCTCTCCCGCTCTGGAAGGCCAGTTCCTAGGCGCTTTGAAATCAAAGGGTTTCAGATTGGATTCCGAAGGTCATGCTCAACGCTCCTCCATCTGGGCTGACATCGTCCGTAAGGATAGTCATGAGGTGCTCAATGAACTGAAATTCTTCCCCCCTTGGCCTGTGGGACTGAATCGAACATCATCTCACCTCTGTCGGAGGTCATCGACCAAGGTCAATCCTTTTGGGGGTTTACTCTGGTCGGCCACTTCCTTGAATCCCCTCCTCACTATCTGGCTGTCAAAGCCATTGCTAAAAAGATTTGGGCCAGCTTCGGTCTCACTCACACCGCTGGCAATGAAGCTAGCTTTTTCTTCTTCCGTTTCTCTTCGATGGAGATGATGGAAAAATGTATTCAAGCCGGTCCATGGCTCATGGCGGGGAAGCCTATCTTCCTTAAACGTTGGTCACCGGGCATAATTCTGAACAAGGAAGAACATAAACGTTTCCCCATTTGGATCAAACTCTCCAACCTGGCCGATCGAGTCATCGGACCCATGCCGGCCTCAATGGGTTGTAAGTGCCGTTGGTATTCCCCTACGACTTGACCCCAGACAGCCCGTATGGAGAACGTCTCCTTCGCAAAAAATCATGTTGAAGTGGGTGTCGATGGACCCTTTCCCACAAGTATCACCATTAAATCTTGCCATGATTCGGCTCCCTTAGTGGTGAAGGTGGAGTATTGCTGGAAGCCTATCAGATGTAGTCGTTGCCGTTTGTTGGGTCACGATGAAGCTCAATGCCATTCCAAGGATGTTAAACCTCAAACAGGTAATTCCCATTCCAAATCCTCCACTTCTGTTCATGTGGAAAAAGTCCAAAAGGTTTTCTCGCATTGCCCTGGTCACACGATCAATGATAGTGTTCCCAGTCCAGTGGATGACGAAGCCTTGAATCAACCGGCTTGTCTCCCGCATCCAATAGCTATCCTATATGAGCCCCCGAAGGATGCTGACGCCCCTAGTGGATGTAGTATGAGTAGTCCACCTATTGGGGTTGTGATGGACTCTCAAAACCTCCCTTGTGTTGAATCGCTGGCTCTCCCGAACCCAGTTACCCCTCTCCTGGTCCAGCGTACCAGGCCCCTCTGGACCCAATTGCATGCACCCCTGCTACAATGCTCTCGGTCTCTGTCCATGATTCCTGTCTCCAGAGTGATTTTATTCCATCAACCTCCTCTGCTGACATTGGGCACCAATTGTGTCTATCGGATGCTTCCGGGTGCTTGGATGTCCCTCCTGATGCGCAACTAAATGAAATGGTTATTGAATTTGGTTCCGACAGTGATCCAACTCCCCGTTTAATCTCTCGAATAATTAAAAAACATGGATTGGATTCATCTAAGCATGGGGGTGCTGCCCCTGCATTTGAAATCTATATGGGTCGGGCCATAGACTACTCTAAAGAGAAATTCTTAAATGCAAATGAGGCGATGGCTTTGGAGAGCGACTCATGGAAGCCATCTAGATCTTGGAAAAAGAAAAAATCCAAAAAATCCAAGGCATCCCCTTGTTCTTAGGGGATGTGCTGTTGGAGTTTTGCTGTTTTTATACAGGCTTCTAATAATTTTGGCTATTGTCTTTTTTGGATAGCTTGCCATTTCGTGAATTGTTGGATGATGCTCCTTTGGGTGTCCGGGCATTTGTCTGATGGCCTGTCCATCTGCATTTTATTTGCCTTGCTGTCCGGACTTGAAGTAGTTCTCATTTTGGCCAATTGGCAGAAATTAATGTCGGTGTTCGGTTGTTTGAGCTGATGCCCTGTACCCTTGCTGATATGTTGGTGTCAGCTCGGTTATCTAGCCTTTTGGTATCTTTGCAGTGCAGATGAGCTGACTCCCAGTATCTGATTCTCTGGTTTGGTGCTGGTGTTGGCTGAGCTGCATTTATGTTCCTGTTGTAGTGCTTGATGAGCTATCCTGATTTTCTGCTTTATTGATGGGCTCGGGACTAGTTTCTGCCTTGTTTTGTATTGCTGATTGTATAGATTTGGTGATGCTGAATGGTTAGAATTGCATTGGATGGGGAATTTATCTCTAAAATTTGCTCCTTCCTACCAATGGATGCTGATCTTTGGTCCCTGCTGAAGTTAGTGGACGCAGCTCCTGGAGCTTTTGGTTTGCTGCTTCTATCTTTGTTCTGCATTGTAGCATGTGGCGGGCTCTCTTATTGGACAGCTGCTGAACTTGGTTTGGTGTTGCGTCGGGATCACGGTTGGTGTGCTGATAATGATCCCACTGTGGCTGTTGAGGGTTCTGTTTGCCCGTAACATATGGTGGTGCTCTCTTACTTGCAATATCATGCTGCTTTGCTGTTCGGCCATTGGGCTACTGCCATGTACAGCTGGCGCTCCTTGATGGATCTTTTTTTTTTGGTTTGCTATGTCATCCTCGTTGTGTCTGGCTTTGTTTTTCACGATCCTGTTCACGTGTTTTAGATGTGTTTTTTTTTCTAATTCTGTTGTACCAGTTGCTCGGGGCATGCCCTGGAGCTCTTTGTTTTACCTCTAAGTAAAATACTTAGAGTTAAAACATTTTTCTTGTAATTTTTTCTCCCATAAATCCAAAATTCTTACTTACCAAAAAAAAAAGTTGTGTCGAATTTTTGGTCTTCAGTATGACTTGCTGTTGATGCTGATGTGCAGCACATGAGGGATTGCAGTTCAGTTGTATATCATTTTGCCTGGTTACTGGCCAATTGCTGATGGGTGATTGCCCCTTCTTGTTTGTTTGAAGAATCTGCTTATATGGCTTCGGAGGGTTTGTGTTGTGGTGATGGAAGCTGCCTTGTTGTTTTTACAATAGTTGGCAGCGATCATTGGCAATTATTGGTCGGTTTGGCCATTTCTCTGCTTGCTGTTGTAATTGTGTAGTTTGATTGCTTCCATGATAATGGTTATGCTATTGGAACTATTGTCTCTGGTTTCCGAGTAAGTAGTAGTTGGGTGAATGCTCCATTTTGCTTTGGTACTCAGAATTGTGGTGGAGTTGCAGATACTATCCTTATGCTTCTAGGCTAATGCTGGCTGGTGTCTGTTTGTATCACCTCGGATGATATGATCCTGATTCTGAGAAATGTTGCATCTGTAGCTTTTGTTCTGGCTCCTTGCTGCTTGTCGCCTACTGGAAGCTACTGCTAGCCCTGATGAATGGACCTTGGGTTTGTACTCTGGCATTGTTGCTGCTGAGGCTGCCCGTATGGAGAACGTCTCCTTTGCAAAAATCTGTGTTGTAGTGGGTGTCGATGGCCCCTTTACCGCAAGTATCACCATTAAGGCTTGCCACGATTCGGATCCCATAGTGGTGAAGGTGGAGTATAGCTGGCGGCCTATCAGATGTAGTCGTTGCGGTTTGTTGGGGCATGATGAAGCTCAATGCCATTCCAAGGATGCTAAACCTCCAACAGGTAATTCCCGTTCCAAATCCCCAATTTCTGCTCATGTGGAAAAAGGCCCATTGGTCTCCCCGCCTTGCCCTGGGCACACGATCGATGTTTGTGTTCCCAATCCAGTGGATGATGAAGTCTTGAACCATCCGGCTACCCCCCGCCCCCAATTGCTGCCCCGAAGGTTGCTGATAGCCTTAGTGGAAGTTGCGTGCACAGTCCCCCTACTGGGGCTGTGATGGACTCTCAAACCCTCCCTGGGCTGCTGGTTCCCCTGAACCCAATTCCCCCTATTCCTGGTCTGGTGTCCCAGTCGCAACTGGACCCTACTGCCTGCACCCCTACTGCATTGCTCCCGGCCCCTGTCCATGGTCCCTATCTCCAGAGTTCCTCTGCTGACCTTGGGCAACAATTGCGCCTATCGGATACTTCCGAATGCTTGGATGGCCATCCTGGTGTGCAAATTAATGAATTGGTTATTGATTTTGGTTCCGATAGTGATCCAACTCCCAATTCAATCTCTCAAATTATAAAAAAATATGGATTGGATTCTTCTAAGAATGGCGGAGCTGTCCCCATCTCTGAAATCTATATGGGCTGGGTCGTAGACTATTCTAAAGAGAAATTCCTAAACGTAAATGAGGCGTTGGCTATGGAGTGCAAATCTTGGAAGCCTTCTAGATCTCGGAAAAAGAAATCCAAAAAATCCAAGGCATCACCCGGATCTTAGGGGCCGTCTTTGTTGGTGTTGTCTTAGGTTTGTATGGCTACTAATAATTTCAGCTTTTACTTTGCTGGTTTTTCCGAGTCAGCTTGGATATCTTGGCCTTTGGTAATTCTCAGAGTGCGATTGAGATGACCCCAGTGTGCCGATCCTCTAGTCTCAGTGTTGGTGTTGGTTGAGCTGCATTTATAGTCCCGCTGCCGTGCATGTATTGCTTGACTTGGGTCCTGTTTATGCCTGGTTTTGCATTGCCGAATGTAGAGATTCGGTGATGCTGAATGTTTGGAGTTGCATTGGCCGGGAGTTTAAAATTGGTCCTCCCTACCGGTGATGCTGATCTTAGGTCCTGGTGGACGCAGCTCTTGGAGCTTTTGATTACGTTACTTTTCTGCAAAGCGGCATTGGAGGGCTCTCTCTTTTTGGTCTTGATTGTCCTGCTGCTGTTGTATTGTGCTGCAATTCTCGGAATTGCAGATCGGTTGTATATGCATTTTCAGATTTAAGCATACTCTTGCCGATGCATTGGATCCGCTATATGGATTATGGAGGGTGTGTCCTGTGATGATGAATGCTACCTTACAATTGTTGGCAGCGGTCACCGGCCTTTATCTCGATGATCTTTTGAGGTCTGTTAGCACTTTGAGTCGGTTTGGCTGATTCTTTGCCACCTGTTGACGTGATGCACTGATTCTTGATGTAAATGTGTAGCTTGATTGCTCCCATGTTTAAGGCTTCTATCCTTGAGGCTAATGTTGGTTTGAGTCTGATTGTATGGACTAGGTTGTTACCTTTTGCTGAGAAGTATTGCCTCTGTTGCATATGCTGGGGCTCCCTGCTGACTGTCGCCTTCTGGTAGCAGCTTCGGCCCTGGGTAATTGGGTTCTCTACCTTAACTATTGCTGTGGGTGGATTGGGTTTTGGTCGCTGTTGCTTGCTGCTGGATTGCTCCTGTCAATGCTGAGACCCTCTATGCACCATGCTGATATGTTGCTGCTTTAGCTGCAGCAGTATTGTGCATCTGTTCTGCCGGTATGTTGGTTGATGCCTTGGATGCTTTGCCCCTACTGATAATGGAATGGGCAGTTTTGCTCGGTTGCCTGTATACGAAGCTCATGCAGTTTGTGCTGAATGTGTTGAGGGTGGAGCTGGATATGGCTGGCCACTGTTCGCTGCAGGCTGAATCGGAGGCATATTTGGAGCGGGTTTTTTTGGAGCGGGTGGCTGCTTCTCTTGGGCCTCTCGGAGCAAATTTGAAGATGTGGCTGGAGCTTCCCTATTTGTTGCTACTATGGTGGCTTTTATGTTTTTTTAGTATGTATAGTTGTAGGGCCGGGTAGCCTTCGGTCTATCTTCAAAAATTTCACCTAGATGAAGTTTTTTTTCATTTTTGTAACTCGGTTCATGATTTTGTTCATGGTAATGCTCGGGGTATGCCCTAGCACGTTGTTCTAAATCTAAGTTGGCAAAACACTTAGAAATAGAACACCATTTTTGTAATTTTATTTCATTTAATTCATTAACTTACTTACCAAAAAAAAAATTGTTGCTGCTGAGGGTGGTTTGGGTATTGGCTGATATTGGGTGTTGTGCCCCCTCTTTGTACACTGCTGATATGGTGGTTTCAGCTCGGATTCTGGCTCCCTGGTTTTTTTGCTGAGCAGTTGGAAGTGGCCTGCTAGTTGCTTTAGGTGCAGCAATGTTGCGGCTCTGATATCGGCCGGTCTGATGGCTGGTGCCGTGGATGCTATGCTGAATTCATTTATTGATCCTGTGTTGGCGTATTAGCTTTCTTCTTCCTACTGATAATGGGCTAGGCAGTTTGCTGATGATATTGGCTGCCTGCGTATGATGCTCTTGCTGTTTGCGCTACAAGTGCTGATGGTGGGAGCTGGGAGTGGCTGGCCAACTGTTTTGCAGCTGGCTCTGAATTGGTGGCATATATGGTGCTGGTGGTTGTTACCCTAGGGCTACCAGGAATGAATATGAAGCAGTGGGCTGGAGTTCCCATTATTTTGCTACTCTGGTGGCATTTATGCTTTTCTTGTTGAATTTTTTAAGTTTGCTTTGTTGTAGGGCCGAGTAGCTTTCGGTCATATTTGCTAAATTTCACCTCGGTGAGATTTTTTTTCATTTGCTGTTAATTGGTTCATGAATTTGTTCATGGTAATCGAAGCGGAATTGGCCTGGTGGTTAAACACACGGATGTGTGCCTCCCCCACCCAGGTTCGATCCCCCGCGGAAGCACCAAAGTGGTACTGTGCCTCCCAAAAAATCCCGCAAGGGGTTTCTGGGTTATGGGGCCGCGAGTGCAGTGGGGCCAGTCACTATAAAAAGCTTACCCTTAACACAGTTTCACTTACCAAAAACAAAAGAATTTGTTCATGGTAATGCTCGGGGTATGCCCTAGCTCGTTGTTCTAAGTCTAAGTTGGCAAAACACTTGGAGTTAGAACAACGTTTTTGTACTTTTTATTTCATTTAATTCATTAAACTTACTTTTTTTTGTAGTAAGTTAAATGAATTAAATAAAAAGGATTCATTAAACTTACTTACCAAAAAAAAAATGTTAGTAGAAAAGGGGGTGGTGGTAATGCATTGTCGAATCCAATCAACTATCTGGGGGGAAACCAATCAATTCCAGTGTAGCAATTAGAAAATCCCACTGAATCGAATTGTATGCTTTCATTAAATCCACCTTCATGGCATACTGGGGCACTCCTTTGCTCGAGTGGTATTTGTGAAGCAATTCCTAAGCCAGTAGGATATTATCTCCAATATGCCTCCCTGCCACAAATGCGGTTTGGCACCTATCAACCAAATATGGTAGGGTGGGTTTATATGATTGCTAATGATCTTCGAAATAAATAAAGATAAAAATAAGGACCAAAGATAAATAAAAAAAAAGTGGCCTGGAATGAAGTTGGCCCTTCCATTATTGAAGTTGTCCAAGATTTTTTCCAACATGGGAAGCTTTTAAAGCAGATCAATGCGACTATCTTGTGCTTAATTCCGAAGATCAAATCGCCAACTAAGGTTTCTGACTTTTGTCCCATCGCCTGCTGCAACGTCTTATATAAGATCATCTCAAAGATCATTGCCACCCGCCTTCAACCATCGCTTCCCTTCTTAGTCGCCAAGTGTCAAACCGCTTTCGTAGCTAGTAGCAACATTGGTGATAATATTCTGCTTGCCTAGGAATTGCTTCATAGATATCACCTACATAAGGGGTCTCCGCGTTGTGCGTTGAAGGTTGACCTGATGAAGGCATATGACTCCATCCATTGGCATTTTATTCTAGTAGTTCTCTAACAGATGAATTTTCCTCCATGTGATCAAATGGATCAGCCAATGCATTACCACAACCTCATTCTCAATCAATCTTAATGGTGAGTCTGTGGGTTTCTTCCGTGGCGCCAAAGGTCTTAGACAGGGGGACCCTCTTTCGCCCTATCTATTTGTATTAGGGATGGAAGTCCTAAATGGTATTCTTGAAATCAAGACACGGTCTAATCCTGACTTTCAGTACCACTAGAAATGTGAGAGAACTAGAACTGTGATGCTTGGTTTTGCGGATGATCTCCTTCTTTTTTCCAAAGCTAACATTAAAACATGATTGTCTCAAAATATTTGGTAACTTGTCTGGTCTTTCTCCTAATCTAGATAAGAGTGAGTTTTTTAGCTGTTCAGCTAATGAGGATACCTTTTTTTTTTTGGTAAGTAAGTGATTTGGATTAATGGGAGAAAAAAATTTACAAGTATGGTTTATTTCCAAGTGTTTTTCCGACTTGGGGATAAACCATAAGCGCTAGGGCATGCCCTAAACACATTGATACAACGAATGAAACCAACAGAGAAACCAAAATGCCTACCGGGCAGTAGAGCATTCCAAATCCAACAACAACCCTTCATCAGAACTAGCATTGCAGAACTAGCATTGCAGGAACTACACACTTAAAGTAATCTGCCAGCAAATTCATCAGAACTAGCATTGCAGAATCTAGATAGCAAAGAGACTAACCCTTCAATCCAGAATTGGTCTCAGCAATAGAAACCAAGGCAACCATATCACCCCAGCAATTCATACCAGCCATACAAAAGGAATGAATACTGAGCAAGAAATCTCCTTAGCATTCAGCAAAGCAGAGGAAATCACCTTATCGTAGTAGCCCACATCAGATGCAGACTAGACATCGCACCACATAATGGCAACGAACAGACAGGGCACCACCGCAACAAGAAGGAAATCGTGCAACCAAATAGGTCCTCAGCCAGCTCTTTAGCCCTCAGCCTAATAGTCCCGATCCAGATACGCACGGGCATCCCCCAACCCATCCAACAGGAGGGAACACACTGCTAGAGGACAATCAGAGCAACGCCACAGGACATTCCACTGCATCAAATCCATCGAGCAGCACGAGTGCCAACAAAGACTTCAGACAGCAGCTCCCGAACCAGAAACTACAGACCTAGATTTTCCAAAAAGGACTACATCTGTAGCTCACCAGGAGGTCAAAGCTGTCCAATACCAGCCAACGACCAAAGCCGAAGCTTTCTCAAGGAAATCTGAGACCGGGACTCTCAGCCACCACAGTCAGCGCATGGAAGCCCAACCCGAGTCGGAGGCGAGAGACCCGAAATGAATCAGAGGCAAGAGACCCAATGACGACACCCTAATATAGCGAATAGGAATCATCCCTAACGGACAATGGTGGGAGTAACGAACAGAGCTCATAGCCTCAGACGAAGCCTCAGAGGACGCCGATGAAGCCAGATCTGAGGTCCGGAGAGGTAGAGAGCTAGAGACGGAAAACGGGAGGCAACCGAGCGAAGCAACCAGGAGACCGGCCGAGGCTGGCTTCGGCGCCGCCCGGCCAGAGGAGGAGCGCCGCTGCAAACGATTCAAATTTCAAAAAGAAATTTGAAGAGTAGAGAGAAGCGAGCTAATGAGGATACCATTCAGAGTATCCATGATATTCTCGGGTTCAAGAGAGGCAAACTCCCTGTTAGATATCTTGGTGTCCCACTCATCACCACTAAGCTATCTATCTCTGACTGTAAACCTCTCCTTGATAGAGTCCAGCTAAGAATTTCATCTAGGAGGATTTGTTGGCTCTCCTTCGGGGGGAGGCTCCAACTGATTTCTTCCATTCTCTCGACAATCCACAACTACTGGGCCTCCATGTTCATCCTTCCTAATTCCATTTTGAAGAGTATTGATAAGTCCATCCGCAGCTTTCTGTGGCACGGTTCCTTTGAAGGAAAATATTCTACCAAGGTTGCCTAGAAAGATGTGTGTTCTCCTAAAGAGGAAGGAGGTTTGGGAATTAAAAATATTATTGCAACTAATAAAGCCTTGTTGAGTAGTAATTTCACAATGTAGCTCGTTTAGAGAGAGAAGCTCTGTGGCTTCTCTCTTGGTGCATTTCAAATTTCAATTTGAAATGCGTGTTGCTCGGCCGATTTTTCTCGTCACTGGCTAGGTTCATTCTCTGAGGGCATGATAGCCATCTCTATTTTCCTTTATCTTCTTCTCGACTCGCCCTTTGGTGCATATCTGTTGGTTTTCGTTCTCTCTGTTGGTTCTCTCCGATTTTGCCGTCGCCGATTTTTGTCGTCTGGCCGAAGGTTCTCTCCGTTGTCTCTTGGTTTCCGTAACTCTTCGAAGGTGGTTCTGGTTGATTCTTCCACCTTCGTTCGTAATAGGCACCTCCTTTTTGCTACATCTGCTTGGGAGGTCGGGTCCTGCAGGCGGCCCATTTCTTTGTTTGAAGGAGTCGTTTCTGACTTGGTGACTGGTGCTAGGGTAGGAATTGGGAGGCTGGCTCCTGCAAGTCTTCGATTGTAGGAGCCATTCCTGCCTTGGTGCCTAGTGCTAGGGCAGGAGCTGCTGAGGGTTTTGCAGTCGACTTTCTCCCATCAGGCGCGGCTATTCCGCTCTGTGTTGTCTTTTTCAAATTTCAAATTTCATTTTTCAAAATTTTCAATTTCAAATCTGAAATCTGACTTTTTGAGGGTCTCTCACTTTCGACTGTGCTTCCATGCCCCGGGCTGCTTAGGGCTGCTGTGGCTGAGAGTCCCTGTTCTAGTTTCGGTGCGAAAGCTACGGCTTAGGTTGCCATTCGGATGGTGCATTTGGTGGTGTTGTTCTGGTTGACCCATGATGTTTCTTTGCTCTGATGATGGAGTGGACAGTGATGTTGGAGGAATGCCGGTTTCTTGTTGTGGAGTTTTGGTGTCGGCTGTATGGTGTATCCCATCTCTATTGCTATCACGAGGCTTGGTTTGAAGCATCTTGGAGTTTAGTGATCGCCTTTTCTTTGTTCAGCTTGCTCCATGATTTCTAAGGTCAAGTTCTTGGTCTTTGCCTTATTGGTATGCGAGTATGGGCTGAAGTTTGTCTCCGTAGCTGCAATGGTGGCTGGAATAAATCTGAATTTGGGTTTGTAGATCTTTGGATTTGGGTGTGGAAGCCTGGTGCTTTTGTCGGCTCTGGCGTTGCTTGATGTAGCTGTTGCTGCTGATTGTCTAGCGCAGCTGGATTGTGAGGCAATGGTGTCCTAATTCAGTTAGTGAGGCAAGTTGCAATTGCTCTCTGCTGGATTGTGACATCGATGCCGAATTCGTTTTGACTCTACTAGGCCATCCGGTTTTGCTCTCACAAACTCCCGGTATGAATAGACTGGAGTTTGGTTGGCCCTGGTGGGCTGCTGGATGGAGCAATCGTGGTCAAATCAGTTCTGCTGGGCACTCTAGCTCCTCTCTCACTTGCCCCTGGTATGTTCGGTTTGCTCCTCGCCCGATATGCCTCAAGCCATTGCTGGGATCATTTCTGGCGATATACAATTCTTACCGGTTTGCTCCAATGCTGGGAATCTGGCTGACGTGGCTTCCTTGCTTGGTTTGGCTTCAGCTTTTCCCTGAATCTTTGGAAAGGATTCAAAAAGTCTGCTTTTTTTTTAGTGGAGTGTTTTGAGGCTGGGTTGCCTTAGTCCGAATTAGATGTCACTCATCTAGAGGCTCTCTGCTCTCCTCCCGTGGAGCCATGGCTTGTCTTTGAAATTGGGCCGGCAAATGGAGCTGGTGCTCTGCGGATCTTTGAAGATATTTTTGATGACTTGCTGGCTTTGAAGCTTAATGGTGAACATGCATGGTGCTGATGTTCTTTATGCAGATGGCGGGTCATGGTCCTGCCCAGTGGTGGGCTGATGATGGTGTGCAATTGAACCTGATGTGGAGCTGGGTGCTTGTTTTGATGATGTTGCATGTCTGCGTGGGTGCGCCAGTTCTACTTTTGCACTGATGCTTCATCCTTCTTGGCTGGTGCTGCCCTTTCTGGATTGAGCAGCTCCTGCTATCCCATAATTTCATTGCCTATAGTTTTGAAGAGGTTAGGCGAAGACTCTATGCTTGTTGTCCAACATAAGACAACTTTTGTTTCCTCCTAGAGGTCCCCGTTTTTTTTTTTTGTGTGTTAATGTCCCACTGATGTGGGTTGTTGCGGCTAGATTTCCGGCTTTGGTTCACCTAGTGGAGTAGGATCGGCCATTGGCTGGCATGAAGTTCCATTTTGGTATTAAAGCTGTAGCTGTTGGTGACTGGTTTTCTACTTGTTTGCCATTGTACTGCCCATGGATTGGCATGATTAGTTTAGGATCTGCTCTATTGATGTTGGAGCTTTTTGAGTGCATTGAATGAATACCAGCATTTTTGTTTCTCTGTTGGTTTCATAAGATGTATCTATGTGCTCGGGGCATGCCCTAGTGCTTATGGTTTATCCTCAAGTCGGAAAAACACTTGATGATAAATCATTACTTGTAAATTTTTTTCTCCCATTAATCTAAATCACTTACTTACCAAAATAAATAAATAAATAAAGCCTTGTTGAGTCGCCATTTTTGGAGGATCATCTCTAAGGATCCGGCTTCCATTTGGATATCATGGTGTTATGATCATCGAATCAAAGATAGATGCATCTGGACTATCAAAGTCCCGGATTCTACCCTCAAGAGTTGGAAAAAACTTATGAAGCTCTGCACTGCCCTTCACGCTAAGATTCGCTACCATATTGGTAATGGAGTCGACACTTTCCTATGGCTTGACTTTTGGCATCCTCTCGACCTCTCTGCGATCGGCTCAATGAGAGAATCAGGTATATAACAGGGTTGCCTCATGATGCAAAAGTCAAGGATATCATCAAAAATGGTGATTGGATGTGGCCTAACCCGTTTGATATGGTGGTTGCTGGTATTGTGGAAAGCATGCCTCCCTATCCCCCTGATCCTTCCTGTCGGGATGTGGCGCTTTGGAATGCCAATCGCAATAGGGTTTTCTCAACTAAATCTACTTATGGGCTTTTCCAAGAGCCCAAAGGAGCGGTGGCGTGGTCCAGCCTTGTCTGGGGCCCTATGTACATTCTGGCTCATGCCTTTATTCTCTGGCTGGCTATTCGTCAAAAGCTTAGCACAAAATGTTTGTTTTGGAAAGCCGGCATATTTTATCTGGAAAGAAAGAAATCAATGTTTGTTTAAAAAAACGTTGGCACAAAATGAAACCCAGATGGTTAACTAGATCTCTGCGGCGGTCCAGGGGAAACTAGAGATCTCTCCCGTTGCAAGTGCACATAGTGACAGAACTATTATGATTAGATGGAGCATCCCACTTATGAACCTGAGGTCGGATGTTTAGCTCTAATAGACTGTTTGTTGTAATCTACTGTATGGCTACGATCCAATCCTGTTTTCCTCTGGCCCTATCTCGCTACCTGGATGGTCTTGGGCTCACCTTCCTTGCTATTCAGATGCTGTGTGGCCACGGTCTACTTCTATTGGAGGGAACGCAACAATCGTCTTTTTCAAAAATCCCCCCTATAGACTCTTCCCATGCTTTTCCCTGATCTTCAATGTCATTTGGAATAAATTGAAAACCTCCATGGGAGTTGACAGGTGTGCTCCAAGGTCACACCTGATTCATTGGAACATAAAAAAAAAAGAAAAAAAAAAAGAAAAAAAAAGAGGAGGCAAAACCTCTCCATTTATTTCCCCCTCAGCTAGCAGCCAGCGTGGCTTTTACCATCTCTTTCGGCAAACCTATTTCCATTGCTTTAGGCACTTAGCCTGTTTTTCAATTATATTGTGACATGGAAATTGTCTGTTGGTTGTGGGGCTCTTGTTGTTTTACCAATAGTTTCTCAAAAAAAAAAAGAGATTTATTCGGACATTGGCTGTTAATTGGTAATTAATATTTGTGATTATGTTTTTTGATCTTCCTAGCCATCCTTGGCTGGGTGTTAGGGCTATCTTTTCTATCGCCGGCTCCTAGTCTTTTCTCACTCACACACACATCCGCCCCCTGCCGCAAAAAAAAAAAAAAACCTATGCACATGTTGGTGAGAAATTACTCTGGTTGCTCTGGCTCGCTGGTTTGATCAGTTGTAGGTTGATGTTGCATATTGGGGGTTTCCACTGGGTTGATGATGCTTCCGGCTGTATGGTGGATTTGCATTTGCTGCCGATGCTTTGCTTCTGGGTGTGGTTGATGATGCACATGATGATTTGGATGTGGTTGTTGTGCTTTACTCAAAGTGCTATGGAACTGGACTGATAAAACTTCCCCTGGGCAGCAGATTGAAATGATGGCAGGAAATATGCTAGTGCTGCGATGCTGTAGCAATTGGATGAGGTCCGATTGATAGCTTTCCTCATGCTATACTACACTACAGCTCCTCCAGGAAATTACAAGGTGATGAGGCAGCTGATCGAAGATATCCGAGGTGGTTACTATCAGCAATTATTCAAAACGCAATCTTAGCTGTGGGTTTGGATCCAATGTCTGCCAAGAGAACTTGTTTGATGCATTGGTCTGAGGTATTGCAAAAAGCCCAAGGTCTGGTTTACTTTGGGCTTGCCAAAGTGTTGACCTAGGATTTTTACTGATACCTGCCAGCCCTGCTAGCCGTGTGGTGCTGCAACATCTCCAGTGGCCAGTGCTTTGGTTATGTTTTGCTGAGGTATGCAACAAGATGAGCTGCATTGCTGAGGTCTCCGGGATTGAGCTTGGACCCTGAATCTCTCATGTCAGTCCCTGAGTGGATTTCGCTGACTAATGTCCCTATTGAATTCTGGACTCCAATGGGTTTAAGTTGGATTTCTAGTAGGATTGGCAAACCAATCTTGTGTGATCCCCAAACTGCCACTATGCATCGGGTGCATGTGGCCAGAGTTTGTGTTGAGTTGAAGAAGGATGATCCTCGACCAGCAAAAATTAGAATTCTGTCGTTTGATGCAGCACCTTCCAGGGTGGTTGAGGTTGATGTTGCTTATCACTCAAAGACGACTGTTAACAGCTTTCAAAGCAGTTTGAAGGAGCCTATCCTGCCTAAGGCCCCGTGTCCTGATGCTGCTGGGGTTGAACCTGCACTTCCTGTTGTGGGGTTCCCAGGTAGAAAGGTTGAAACCTCTCCTGATCGTGGCTTTGCTAAGTGCTCCTCTGATAGGCTCTCCCAATTATCTGGCGATCTTGATCAGATCGTAGGGCCTTCAGCCGAGGCTCCTCCTATTGGGAACTGTGGTACGGATTCTCAGATGCAAATGGACCTTACTGTGGGGGCTTGTGATGATGAGCCTTCTAAAGCTGGTTGCCCCACTGATCACCAATTGCTGGATATGGCTGCCTTGTCTGTGAACGATTTAGTTGCTGGCCCCCTTCCTTGGCCGCTTGTAATCCCGGATGTGCAGACTCCGGTGATTGTTCAGGCTGCTGGTGATCTTGGGGTGAGCTGTGAGGGGGCATCAGCTGTGAGCTGTGAACCCCTCTCTGAGGCTAAAGTCCACCCATTGGTGGGAGTTGCTGATTTGGTGTTATCACATAACTCACTACCTGTTCCGGCCCCAGCCTCTGAGATTTCGTATGTGTTGGTGGCTGATGGGGCTGTTGCTAATTTGGATCCCAAAGATGGCCCTGCTCTTGCTCTTTGGATCCCAGATAGGTTTTCTAGTTGAGGTTTCAAATAATTATATGCATGTCTCTTCTAGGGGGGCCCTTAAGCCCTCCTTGTCCACTCCCTTGGCTTCCGATCAAGTGCTTTGTAACCTGGCACCCAGTAACCAAATTGATGGCCTTCCAGCAAGAGATTTGGCTCATGTTAATTGCCTAATTCCTGGGGTCAACGACTCTACTCCGGAGTCTATTGTGCGGATCGTCCGTAAATACTCCCTGGATGCTCCTTCTTCCGGAATACGCCTAAAGGATCCATCTGTTGATGGTCCTGTGGATCCAGCTGAACTTGCTAATCGTTCTATTCAGAGATCGGTCCCCGTCACTGGATGCTCAGATGTGAATCCTGAGCCGACAGCGGCTGATACCATGGGATCTGGTAGTGAATTTGGTTCTGCTAAATCCTCTTTGAATCCTGTTGTTGGTGGTGTGGGTCATGCCTATTATGAAGACCGCCAACGATACGAGGATGAGCTTTTTGCTAGGCAGGCTATAAACGGGTGGGAACGAGTGGTGGCTGAACGCAGACGGCGTAAATCTGCTTCCAAGAAAGCCCGGCATCCTCACTCCTGATAAATGCTGCAGTGGATGCTATGTTCGGCTGCTTGCTGCCCCTGCTGGCAATTTCAGTGTGCTGATTTTTTGCTGCTTCTGAATTGGCGGATTTGTGAAGTTTGGTTTGGGGATTTGATGTGAGTTTCTGAATCGGGCATCTGATGTGTGGTGCGGCCTTTGCTACAAGGAATTAGTTGCAGTTCTTGACCGGGAGTGGCCTTCCTTGTCCATAGATTTCTCCCTGGTTTAATAGTATGTAAGGCATGCTGTTATTTTGTGGTGCTTATGCTGTATCGTTGCCAAATGGTATTTACAAGTAGGTGCTAGTTTGGGCTTACACTCCGGATGGGTGGTGTCTGTCATCCTTGTGCTGATGCTGAGATGCATCAGAAGTTCGTGATAAAAGAGGTGCAGCCTGGCGGATGCTGAATTGCCGCCCTCTGGGAAGTCCATCGTGACTAAGATGCTATTTGCATTGGTATTGCGCTATACTGCTTGATGAGGTTGGAGCCTTGGAGTTAAGGATTCTTTTGAGTTGTTGCTGCTATGTTCAACAGCCGAAGATGGTGCTGCTGTCTCAGTGCTAGAGCATTCTGCTGTCTCATGTGCAAAGTGCCTCTGTCGTGCCACTGTGAGAAGCCGATTATGTGTGTCAGCTTCTGCATGCTGTGTTCAGTTTTGTTTATGATGGAAATGTCATATTTTGTCGTTTTCGGTAAACGTTGTCCTCCTAGAGGCCTTTTTGTATATGCTGATGTACTGTCCGCTCGGGGTATACCCTAGCGTTCTATGTTTTATCTTCAAGTCAAAATACTTGGAGATAAACATATTTTTTTGTACTATTTTTCTCCCATTAATCCAAAATACTTACTTACCAAAAAAAAAGTTGTGTGTTGCAAATTTCTGTGATGGAAGTATAGTGTCTTCTAGTAGGGTATCGGTGATCCTGCCTCATGCCAAAAATCTGCAATGTTCAGACTGCAATCTGAGCTGTGGGTTTGGCTCCAAAGTTTGCAATGAGGACTTGTTTGATGCATTGGTCCGAGGTATTGCATAAAGCTCAAAGTCTGCTTCTCTTTGGGCAATTTCCTTGATCTAATAAACTGACCATGATCAGTATTACCTAGATGATGGGCTGTACTTAATAAAAAAAAAGATTTTGATGGACTAGTCTGATGTTCCTAATGCTGACCATGTTCTTTTGGCCGAGGTTCTACCGATGCTGAGGGTTTGGAATGATGGCACCTTGGTCATTTTTCTTTTCTTTCCTTTGAATCTTATTACGTTCTCATGTTTTTGGCGGGTTCTTTAGATTCGGTTGATGGCCATTGATGGATGTAATTCTATTTACTCCATTTTTTTCTTTACTTTATATCGATTTTGTGACATGTTTCTCGTTGCTCGGGGTCTGCCCTAGCGTCTTTGTTCTAAATCAAAGTCAGAAAAACACTTGAAGATAGAACATTGGTTTTGTATATTTTCCTTTTCATTTATAAAATTTACTTACTTACCAAAACAAGATTTTATAGATCAGCAGGTAGATTGACCTATTGATAGAATAGGTTTCGTAAATTTTTAGATACTTTTAATACAATTTTTATTACTTACCAAAAAAAAATAAAGACGCAAAATTGCTTAAAAATGGAGGTCATCCATCTGGCTGAATTTTCAACCACACAATCAATTACGATCGATGTGGATAAGTGGTGGAGAAGGCGATGAATCAGAGAACACCATATGCAAATTATTGAAAAAGAGGTTATCCTCTTGATGACTGAGGACATAGCTTATGACCGAGTGGATATGTCCAAAGACTTACAATTGAGACTACTTACCAAAGACTTACAATTAAGACCGAGAAGGTAGTTATGGCCGAGGTAAATGTTGTAGCAATTTTTGGTTGTGTGTGCGCTTTTGGGATGAGTTGCCTTGACCAAGTTGCTTGAAAGGTCCAAGGAGGAAAGCAAAATGGCTGAGGGAGTTTTCATAGGGCAAAGCACTTGATTCTGCATGTGGGCTTCGATTATATCTGCTGGTGCTGATCTTGGCCCATTGACAATGAGACGAACCAGATTATTCTCCACCGAATAACCTCCGTCAATAACATCTAAAGACAAACCGAGAATATAATAATCATAAATTCTACAGAAAATTTGGCAGAGTTTCGTCTGTAAATTGGAGATTTCCAAAATACAAACACCTGAAAAACGCAACCCTGCACAATAATCCACAAATAATTCTCAAATAAAATCCCATGGCAACAACACAGGACCCAAACGCCACAACAGCCAAGGTGGCACCGCCGACTTAAATCAGACGACACCGACAAAGAAGGATGCCAACTAGGAATCTCGAAATCACCATAAGTTAAAACCTGCGGAAGCATATAAGGACTACAATGCACAGTGGACTAATAAATATACATATCATCCATCTTCCACTAACACAATATACTACCTTACATGTTTGATCTGATACAAAAGCCAAAAATCCAAAATATTCTTGGCATACATCTAGCCAATCCAAGTCCAAGTCCCGAGCCAAGCACACAAGACAGCTAGCTATCGAGCTTCTAGGGTCTACGCTGACTCATCAGGTATCAAGGTATTCTCATCTGAAAAATATAAAGTAAGGGTGAGCATAAAGCCCAGCAAATGAAATCATATCCCACTAACTAACAACAGGCAATGGTACTGAAAGGAAAGAGCACAGAAACAGTACAAGGGGACATAAGAGGGAGGAGAGAACTTGAGATTACCTGATTCATTTTATTCATCTTTATTTAAACATTTATCTTTGTGGACCCTGGAGCTAGTAGATCGTACTAGCCAACAAAGTAAGAGAACGAGGAAAGTAATGTGTTCACTACACATTCTAAAGCCACGGCTACATTCTTAGGTCCGTAGCACACGACCACTGGTTGCATCCATGCAACAATCCACAGAACAACTACATCTCGATATGTAGTGTTCAACGACACGCCCACACCCCTGGGGACCAGGGCAATCCTCGTTCTTTCACTGTAGTGTCCTAGAACTTGCCATGTACGTCACCCACCCCCAAGGGCGGCCAGAGTATTTCTTGGGTTCCCACCATGATGTACGTGGCAAGTTAGAGGACACCACTCCTATCAACCACGGTCCTAATTTCAAGATTTGACTCTTCGGGAGGGAGGACCCACTACACGACACACTCAATCATCACTGGGAAGTCCCATTCCCATCACATGTCTCCATCCGGGAGATCACGTTCTTCACGACACACCTAGTGGGTCTCCCTCCATTTACTTATTGGATTTAATTTCTTCTTTGAGATTAACTTTTATCACAATTTAACACAATTTTCACAAGGAGTTTGGAATTCCTTACCTCCGGTGGACAACCACCACCATAAAAGCTCTCGGGACACGTTCCCACGTTTCTAGTGCACAATTTATACAGTTCAAAGCTTATACTTTCACATCAACACATATCATAAGCTTCATCATAATTATATAGGAGCAACATGAGCAATTTCACAATTTATTCACGGATGAACAGTAACTTAGAGGACTCGGAGGCCACGAACGGGTCATAATGCGTGAGATTTTTTGCTCGGCCAACATATGCGCAGTAAGAACGTGGGGATTCATATTATGAAGTCAATTTAACGATTCACCGATGGGAAATGGGAAACCCCCAAAATCTCATGGGTTAAGGTTTGACGAAGCTCCACCGAACGAATCGGTGAGCAAATCAGCGAACAAATTATACTATCCTTGCTCTTGAGACACGAGTACTACATTTTTCGAGCCATGGGTGGGTATCGACACAAAAATACCCGATAAACAACGAAAATCAACGAAAGAGGAAAGTTAGTGGGTATGAGAACACTTGCCTCGACGCGTGCTTTAACTTTAGTAACTGGCTCTCGGACGGATTCGGACTCCCGGCTTCGATCTCTCTCCTTCTCTCTCTAAAAATTGCCCCTCTCTCTCCTGGCTCGAGCTCGGATCGAGCGGGAAGCGAGCGGCCCCGCCACTTGTTTTTTCACTCGAGCGGAGCTCGAGCGGCTAGCAAGCCGGTTCGCTACTGGTTTTTCGGCTCGAGCTGAGTCGAGCGGCCAGCGGGCACTGGCTGCTGACCCCGGACCTCAGCAGGAGAAATTCTGAATATTTCCCAACTTTTTACCTTATACACATCCCTACATCGTTCAATCGATCTATAATTAATTACTAAGACGACGATTATTCCTTAACTACCCTGCCCATAAACCCGGAACCTCACAACTCCCCCCTTAATAAAATTTCGTCCTCGAAATTTTTAATGACTCTATAAAACCAGATTTAGTTCACTTACATGAAAACAGATAGGGATATCTTTCCCGTATCTCCTCCTCTCTTTCCCAAGTCGCTTCCTCGCTGGAATGGTTCCTCCACAAGACCTTCATGAGAGGAATGACTTTTGATCGCAAGATTTGGTCCCTTCGATCTAAGATCTCCACCGGCTCCTCAACATAATGCAAATCTCTATCGATAGCCAAAGGACCGAATTCGATCACATGAGATAGGTCATAAACATACTTCCTTAACATCGAGACATAGAAGACATTATGCACTTCGGCCAAGCTTGGGGGTAAAGCTAGACGATAGGCCACTTCACCAACTTTCTCAAGGATCACAAAAGGCCCAATAATATGCGGCTTCAATTTTCTTTTAACTCCAAACCTCAAAATTCCTTTCCACGGTGATACCTTGAGGAAAACAAAGTCTCCAACCTCGAATCTAAGCTCGGACCTCCTCTTATCTGCATAGCTTTTCTGTCGGCTCTGGGCAACCTTTAACTTTTCAAAAACGATAGCGATTTTATCCGATGTCTCCCGAACAATGTCTGGACCTAGTAACCGCCTGTCCCCAGTCTCTTCCCAATGAATGGGAGATCGGCACTTCCTGCCATAAAGTGCCTCGAAGGGGGCCATACCGATACTCACTTGAAAGCAATTGTTGCAGGCGAATTCGGCGAGTGCCAAGTGATCATCCCAATTCCCTTGGAATTCCAACACTGAAGCTCGAAGCGTATCTTCCAAAATCTGAATCGTTCGCTCGGACTGACCATCGGTTTGAGGATGGTATGCCATACTAAACTTCAGGCTCGTCCCTAATATGCGATTCAAACTCACCCAGAATTTAGAGACAAACCGTGAGTCACGATCAGACACAATAGATGCTGGCACACCGTGCAACCTCACGATCTCACTAATGTACAGCCGTTCCAGGCGATCACGGGAGAATGTAGTCCGAATGGCTATAAAATGAGTAGATTTCGTCAATCGGTCCACAATGACCCATATTGCATCATGATTCCTCAAAGTTCTTGGCAATCCAGATACAAAGTCCATTGAGATATCATCCCACTTCCAACAGGGAATGGGCAACAGCTACAACAACCCCAAAGGCTTCCTCTTCTCGGCCTTTAATTGCTGACAGACCAGACAACGATTAACAAAGGCCACAATCTCTCTCCGCATGTTCCTCCACCAGAACATTTTCCTTAGATCCTAGTGCATCTTATTAATACCAGGATGAATTGTGTACCGAGTCCTATGCGCTTCCTTCATAATTTCCTCCTTCAGATCCTCGACATCTGGCACGCACAAGCGTTCTCGAAACCTCAAAATCCCATCAGGACGAACACTGAAATCAACTCGAGAATCTCTATCGATATCTCCCGCAATATCCATCAAGAATGGGTCACACACCTGTCCTTCCTTGAACCTTTGGAGGATCTCGGGCTGCACCTGAAGAAAGGAAAACATCATTCGGTTACCCTTGACATAATGCTGGATATGACATGACTTTAAACAGTCAAGCAACTCCATCTGCTTGATCTGTAAGGACGCCACCCAACAGGTGTGACGACCCAAAGCATCGACAACCACATTTGCTTTTCCCGGTCTGTATTGAATTTCACAATCATAGTCCTTGAGGAACTCAATCCAACGCCGTTGCCTCATATTCAACTCTTTCTGGGAAAACAAATACTTGAGGCTTTTGTGGTCGGAGTACACAAGAAACTTCTCACCGTAAACAAATACCACTGGTTGCATCCATGCAACAATCCACAGAACAACTACATCTCGATATGTAGTGTTCAACGACACGCCCCACACCCCCGGGGACCAGGGCAATCCTCGTTCTTTCACTGTAGTGTCCTAGAACTTGCCATGTACGTCACCCACCCCCAAGGACGGCAAGAGTATTTCTTAGGTTCCCACCATGATGTACGTGGCAGGTTAGAGGACACCACTCCTATCAACCACGGTCCTAATTTCAAGGTTTGACTCTTCGGGAGGGAGGACCCACTACATGACACACTCAATCATCTTTTGATGATTGAATTATATATATATATATATATAAATTAAATTATATAAATATATTTATATATGCATATATATATATATATATATATATTTATATATATATATTTTTTTCATTTCTTGCTTCATGGCCGGAGTGACTTTGCGTCTTTTGATTCCGGTTTTCCAAAATCGGAGTGTTTTTCTCCTTAGTAGCTGAATGCCGAATCACACTTATGTGGTGCTCCTCAGCCGGAGTACTATTATCCGGAGCCCACAAGGACGGAGTGCACCTCTCAGTTGGACGGAGTCCTTCCTTCTTTCCGAAATTCTAAATGCCAGATCAACTTTTCTCGATGCTTTGAAAACCGGAGTAGCCTCTTTGCGAACAATTTCTGGAGTCCCTTTGGTTCTCCTATTGGAAGGACGGAGTGGCTTGTATTCTCTGCTGGGCGGAGTGCTCATTACTCTTCTTGGGAAAGAGAGAGAGAAGAAATCATTACTCTTCTTGGACGGAGTGGATTTATTCTCCTTCGTGACTGCCTCTTTGCTCTCTTCAAGCGGACATGCTGACGTGGCTGCGCTCGCCTCCTATTGTGGAATTGCTGATGCAGCGTCCTCCTGCTCAGTTTCGCTGTCAACTTTTGGTCTTGCGTCTTAATAACCGTCTCCAATTGTGTTATCTTTTATTTATGACTTCTGTGTCATGTCTAGGGTAATCCCTTTTTCTATGTCTCCTCTTCCAAGTTGGTAAAACACTTGGGATAATGTGAGGTTCCGAGTCAAGGAAATAATAATTAGAAGGCAATTAAGTTAATATAGGTGCATCATGGTCAAAAGGTATGAGAGGAATCGGATGAACAGCTCAAAGAGCCAAAATCGATAAATCGGAAACGAAAACTGTAAACCGAGTTATGTAACTTTGTAAATACGATTTCAGATTTTAAAGCATGATAATCATGGCTTATTAAGGTTATATAATCAAGGACAAGGTCGAAGGATGTGAAAGATTGGGTTAGAATGGTCAAAACGGGTCCCGAACGGCAAAAACGTGACGTAGGCTTGCTGCTGGCTTGCCGCGGCTCAGACCGGCGCCCTCCGGGCGCTCGAGCCCTCCTATCAAGCAGAAAAACAAGAAGCGATGTCGTTCGCTGTCCGCTCGAGCAGCGGACAGCCTGTGGTGCGGCCGCTCGCTGCCCGCTCCAGCCGAGCTCGAGCGGTGTGCGTAGTATAAATACGTGCCGAGTTTCCTTCTCCTTCATTTTCCAGACCGACCGAGGGTTTGAGGAGAGAGAGAGCACCGACTTAGAGAGAGAAGAAGGGAGATCGAGCCCGGGAGTCCGATTCCGTCCGAGAGCCAGGTATAAAGGTGAAAGCACGCGTCGAGACAAGTGTTCTCTTTTTTTTTGGTAAGTAATTAAATGTATTAAAATATTAAATAAACAGTACAAAAAGGCCATGGTCTTAACCCAGTGTTTTTCCGACATGGGGAAAGAGACATAGTAACAGGGGAGGCCCCCAGACTAATGACATCCGTCATTAAAAAATAAGCATACAATAATATTCGGTCCTCATAAGAAATAAAAAACCGAACGGCCAAAGTGAATGAAGAATCACCCGGGTTCGGGTTCGGCCTGGTGGTTAGTAACGCTTACACCTTCCCTCTCCACCCGGGTTCGAATCTCCGCAGAAGCACCCGTGGTACTGAGCCTCCCTAAAAAATCCTTCGGGATTTCTGGGGTATGGGGCCGCGAAGCGGTGGGGCCAGTCACGTTAAAAAGCTTACCCTTACCACAGTTTTCATATATAGGTCTGGTCTCCCAAGACCCGCTGGGCCCTAATGCTTGTTCCCCTTCTGTCTCTGCTGGTTTTGGAATCCAAATGAGGGTTTCGGAAGGCTTTGGGTGCTTAGATGGGCCTATTGATGTGCAGCTTAATCCTTCCTCCCCTGATGATGAGCTCCAACATCACCAATTTGATATTCAAGAGTATATGCTTACCCCGTGCTCTATACAGAGGATTACCAAGAAGTATGCTCTGAATTCCTCTTTGGTAATTGAAATGCAAGGCTCGGAGTCTGAGTGGAAGACTTCATTGTCTAAGAAAAAGAAAAAAGCTGCCTCTAAAAAATCCAGGGGCAGTTCTGGATCTTAGTCCCTTCTGTTGGGCTCTTTTTTGATCTTGCTCCTGTGGCATGTTTTTAAATTGAATAATAAGGTGGATTGCCCCTTTGCTTTTTGTTTGGGATTTTGCTGTGGTGAGAAGTGTTGCTGTTGGCATATAGCCGCTTCTATGCTGCTGGGTTCTGATAATGCAGGGGTATGTTGGAAACTTGTTGCCCAGCATTGTTTAACTGCTGTGCTGGTCTCTGTTTCTGCTGAGGCATGCTGCCGGTTTAATCTGCTGACCCCTACTCTCTATATGGTTGGGGGTTGCTGTAGCATCTTCGGATTTCTGGGATGTGTTGCCCTTCTAGTCAACACTAATGCTGTCGCTTTAGATGCACTGGTGAAGTGAAAAGCAGCTCCTGATGCTGTAAACTGTCTGAAGCTCTGACTGCCATTTGGCCAATTTTGGTTTTCTAGCCTAGGGCCTCATTGGTTGTGTTCATCAACCTCTTTGATCTCAAATGATTTCTTTGGGCTGTGTTAATCTTGCTGTGATGCTGCTGGGGTGTTCACATAGCCAAATTTGCTGTAGACGTTAGTGCAGTTTCTTGGCACGACGGTGGTTTATTGCTGATGCTGAGCTGGCCTAATATTGATATAAATATTAGGACTCTGATTTGGCTGGAATTTTTGTGTGGGCTGCTGTCTATTCTAGAAGGATTGATACAGCCGAATCTCCTCTGGTGTTGCTCTGATCCACTGGCTGTGTGTCCCATTTGTTGAATGGGTTGGGGAGCCCGTGTGCTTATGGATTGGGACCTTGTGGTTGAGGGCTGAGTAGCTGACTGAGGTCTTTTTGGTTGTTATTCGTCTTCTTGTTGAGGCGGTGCCCAGTCTGTGTGCTGCTTTTTGAGTCTTCTTGGTGGATTGGCCAGCTGAAGATGGTGCCGGTGTCTGCCACTGTTAAGGCCTTGGCATTTTTCTGCTGACAGGTTTGTGAGTCTGTGGATGCTGTGTTACTGGCATTGGATGAGGTTGGGTCATGGTGCTGTACTATTGGGCCATGATGCTACTCTGTAAAATTAGGCCACAAAATTGGTTCTGCTGCATGCTCATCAGAAGTGCTATTTGGGTGCTGATTTGTTGGGTTTTGTGGATGCTGATCCTGGTGCAGCTGTGTGTTCCATTTTGCTGGCTGCTGCCAGTTTATGATGAAGATGGGACCTGTGAGCTGCTGGCTGTGGTACTGGAGCATTCTGCTCTCAAGTGCTATGTGATCCTGGCGCTGATCTTGATCTGCTGAGGCGCCTCCTGGCTGTCCATTCTGCCTTGCTGCTGGGTCCCATCCTCTTGAAGATAGTGGTGGCCTAGAAAGTGATGCAATGCTGAATTGTCTTCTCCTGATGCTAATGCCGGCTGAAAATGCTGTTGTCTTCAGTTGCATGCTAGATATCCTGTATCCAATTTGTCTTGGATGCATGGCTGGTGGACGCCAATTTGATGATGTGGCTGTTGATAGGTGCTGCTACTGCTGTCGTCTTGATGTCCAATGATGTAGCAGTTGTGTGGCGTTGAGCTTTGCTGGCTGCCTCCAGATGGTGTATGCTGTGTGGCAACCGTACGATGCATTGCTTTGCACCGCAAGATGCTCCTGCTAAGTTGGAAATTGTGTATCTGCTTATGTGTAATTTCAGATTACATATGTTTGTTTTTTGTTGAACGTTGTCCTCTCAGAGGCTTTTTGGTATTATCTGTTGTACCGTTAGCTCGGGGTATGCCCTAGCTCTCTATGTTTTAATTCCAAGTCAAAATACTTGGAGTTAAAACATAGCCCTTGTAATTTTTTCTCCCTATAATCCAAAATACTTACCAAAAAAAAAAAGAATGAAGAATCACCCTGCCACTAAAGAAAAAGCACTCTATCTCCAGAAGGCCACATCACCTCGAAATGCACTCCGTCTTCAGAAACCACACCGTCCTCAAAAGGCACTCCGGCATTGAAATGCCACTCCGTCCACAGCGCATGCAAACCACGAAAACCACTCCGGCCTTTTAGTGAGCAAAAGGCACTCCGTCATTATAAGCCACTCTGGCCTCACGCTGCACTCCGGTAACAAGAGGCCAATCACTCCGGATTCACTCCGGCATTAAATGAATAAAACAGAACAATCCTCCCGCTTCAAAACCGCTCCGCCTCAAAATGCACTCCGGCTTCAGGCCACTCCGTCCACTAAAGGCATTCCGGATTGAAATGCCACTCCACCCATATCACACGCAAGCCACGGACCGACCAAGAGATCGTCACTCCAGCCAGCAAGGAGCACAAGCCACATCATCCTTCCATTTAGTGAAACAAAAGGGCTCCGAAAAAAGCTTGCAAAGAGAAACGATTTTTTAAGAACCGGGAAAAGTTGAGCCGGCTTAAAGAGCACCAGAATAAATAACTCCGGAATCAACAAGCCACTCCGTCCGGATTCCAAAATGCAAAGTTTTTTTTTTGGAAAGAAACTCACTCCGGAGTTCAAAAACCTCAACAGAGACGGAGCTAAACCAGCAGCTCCGGATACGAAACGCACAGACTCCGAAAGCAAAGCCCACTCCGCCATCACTCTTTTTTTTTTTTGGGAGAAACGACACCGGAACCGAAGTTCTCAACAGATCGGGAGCCAAAACAAACATCCCCGAGGCAAGTGTTCTCATACTCACTTCTCGTTCTCTTTCAATGTTTTATGTATTTTCGTTGGGTATTTTGTGTCGATACCCATGGTGAATGTTAGAATCATGAAACCCATGCCTTGAGGTCCAAGAAAATGTAGTTGTTTGTCCGAATCGTGTCCGATTCGTCCGGGTGGGTTTTACCGAAACCCTAACCCACGGGATTTTGGGGGTTTTCTGTTTCCTGGCTGTGTATCATGAAATTGACCTCAAAATTGGAATCTCCACGTCCCAATGATGTGTCTATGTCGGCCGTGGGTCTGATCTTGCACGTTTAGACCCATTCGCGGCGTCCGAGCCCGTTAAGTGGGCGCTGTTACTGTTCACCCGAGACCGGAGGTGATAATTGCGCATTGTCACCTCCATGAAATGATGAAAGGACCCTAGAATATGAGCCCCCGTGTTCCAATTGTGTGTATATATCGACCGGATGCCGAATCTCGCAAGATTCGATCCGTTTGTGGCATCCGGGAGCCTTAAAAGTTTCCCATTGTGGATAATCCAAAAATGAATGGGAAGTTGCATACTCCTACCCTCGTGATAAGTTAAATCGAACCCAAATGTGGAACTCGTGCATCAAGTGTGTGTACGAATCCACCGGACGTCCAATTTCCAAGTATTGAACCGTTTGCGGCGTCCGGGCGTTCAAAAGGAAATCTGTTATCATTCATCGAAAATTAAATGAGAAATATAAGTGTTATGCTTCCATAATTGTTATTGATATAACGTTTAAATGTTTAAATGCAAATGTAACCTCCGAAACGTGTGTCAGTGTGCTAGAGGTAAGGTATGAGTCCCGGAGGTTCCAAAGTGATATATGATCATCGGAGGTAAGAATCTAATCTCTCTTGTGAACTTGGATGACTTGTTTTGGATTGAGGGAATTGAGTCCCTTTGGATATCGAGAATCGTGACGTGATTGGAAGGGAGTCCACATTGTGCTTGGATGATATAATCTCCTGGATGGAGATGTGTGTGTGATGAGATGATCTCCCGGTTGGAGATCTTGTGATGGGAATGAGATTTTCCGAGATGTGATTGTGGGTGGAAAATGTGGGTTTCTCTCTCCAAGTGTTGAACCTAATCTTGAAACTAGGACCCTGAGTCGTATGGGTAGTATTCTTTAGTATACCATGTCCATCGCGGTGTGAACCCGAGGAATATTTGGCCACGTATTTCGGCTGCTCGTGGGAGCAGGTGATGTCTGTGGTACCGCTTTAGAAACTACTGTGGAAGAACGAGGATTGCCCTGGACCCCGGGGGTGTGGGTGTGTCTGTCGACGCTACATATTGAGATGTAGTCGTCTGTGATGATTGTTGCATGGATGCAACCGAGGGTCGTGTACTACCGACCTAAAATAGTAGTCGTGGCTTTAGAATGTGTAGCGAACACATTCCTATCCTCGTTCTCTCGTATCGTTGGCTAGTACGGTCTACTAGCCGGGGTCTACAAAGATGATGTAATAATAAAAATGAATAATGCTCAAGATGTGGACCGTGAGAACTGTGTGAATCTAGTGGCTCGAGATGAATCGTGTGACTTGTGGGAAGCTAGTGATTCCAAATGATGACCAATCAGTGTAATCGTATGAACCGTGAGAATCAAGTGATTCCAGTTGTTTCCTGTTCTCTCTCCTGTTTCTTGATTATGGAGAGTATGTGTATCTTTCCCCCGTTCCAGTTCTTGTACATGTCTAGGAGATGTGTTTATGATTATACTTGCTGAGCTGTTAGCTCACTCTTGCTGTTGTTATTTCCTTTCAGATGAGAACACTTAGCTGACGTCAGATAGATAGAGCAAGGAGAGAGGCTTGCTTGATGAGATTGGCTGGACGGCGGGAGCACGAAAGCTTTGGACTCAGAGTTGGATCGGATTTGAGCAGCCACTTAGAGTTGGGCGTGGCTCATTATTGTTATTGCTTTATGGTTTTGTTATGTTTCCGCATTTATGATGATGTAGTTATGCTTCCGTGTCTGTATTGATGATTGGAGTCTTATTTCATTTAGATGGCATCTCTCTAGATCCAGTATAGTTGATAGGAGTACTGTATTGGAGCGATGGATGATATGGCAGATATGTGGTCCTATGTGGTGTGTTGTAGGCTGTGTGTAAGCCTTTTGATAGATGTGTGCTTGTACAAGATGATTTTTGAACAGGTTGTATTTCAATTTTTCATCCAGTTGCAGAGGAAACTCAGCCGGATTTTCTGTAGAGTCCATAGTTTAATTATGGGCTTAGGGTTGTGTTGCCATTGATGGAGGTTATTCGATGGAGAATAATCCGGTCTGTCACAGTTGGTATTAGAGAAAAAGAGAGATGCCTTAGGTTGATTGAATCATATGCGGAAACTTAGGTTTGATTAAGATTGATTATTTTTGCGAATGAAGGCGTGTGAGGACTGAGTTGGTCCGGGTAGTTTTGGTTACCCCAGTCCCAGGACTTAGACTAGAGCGCTAAGTTAGAAGTAGTAACTTAGTTCGGATTGCTAGCCTATACGTCCTAGCTTGTGTTCTAGGAGTGGCTAGATTCGAATTGTTTCGGTTTTAAGGAAATATTAGTAGGGGCTCCTTGTTATGGACTACTAATATTTGTGATTGGTTATAGGGAAGAGAAAAAGATGGTGTGTCGAGACACCTTAGTGTTTGAATTTGATCGGTGTTGATTGGATTTTTGAACTGTTCAGTATTGATTCGAGGCCTTGGGTAATTAATCTCGGTTTGAGGTTTAAGTTTGATCGGTTCTTGGTTGAAGTCCTTGGATTGGTACTTTGCTTCGAAGGGTTGCTAGGTCAACCTAGGAAGCGTGATGAATAGGGTGGAGCTAAGTTTGGGCATATGAAGTCCTAGGTTAACACTCCATGATTGTTTTGGAGTGGGAGATGTTAGAGTGTCTGGACTTCTGGGCAGTCCAGATCCTTTTGAGGTCGAGATGTGAATTTTAGAGCCTTAAGATATCGTTGTGGTGACCCCATGTCTGGTAGAAGATATGACGTGCTGTCCCGTGATGGGTAAGAAGAAAGTTGACCTCGGGTGGTTGACGTGAGAAAGATCTTGGGTCTCGAGGATTAGGAAATATGGTGCCATGTGCTTTGGAAGTTTCTTGAATTGATTTTGTGTCGATGAGACTCTTGGGAGTGTGTCTCAATAGTGGATAGTCCAATCGCGAGATTTAAGGATATCCTTAGTCCTGGACAGGTGGTGAAAAGGCTCGGTGTTTTTATATTGGAGTCCTAAGGTATGAACTCAAACTCAAAGTGTTAATGTCGGTGTTTTATGGTTTTGTTATGTTTCCGCATTTATGATGATGTAGTTATGCTTCCGCGTCTGTATTGATGATTGGAGTCTTGTTTCATTTAGATGGCATCTCTCTAGATCCAGTATAGTTAATAGGATTACTGTATTGGAGCCATGGATGATATGGCAATATGTGGTCCTATGTGGTGTGTTGTAGGCTGTGTGTAAGCCTTTTGATAGATGTGTGCTTGTACAGGATGATTTTTGAATAGGTTGTATTTCGATTTTTCGTCCAGTTGCAGAGGAAACTCGGCCAGATTTTCTGTAGAGTCCATAGTTTAATTATGGGCTTAGGGTTGTGTTGCTATTGACGGAGATTATTCGATGGAGAATAATCTGGTCTGTCACATTGGTATCAGAGAAAAAGAGAGATGCCTTAGGTTGATCTGAATCATATGCGGAAGCTTAGGTTTGATTAAGATTGGTTGTTTTCGCGAATGAAGGCGTGTGAGGACTGAGTTGGTCCGGGTAGTTTTGGTTACCCCAGTCCCAGGACTTAGACTAGAGCGCTAAATTAGAAGTAGTAACTTAGTTCGGATGGCTAGCCTATACGTCCTAGCTTGTGTTCTAGGAGTGGCTAGATTCGAATTGTTTCGGTTTTAAGGAAATATTAGTAGGGGCTCCGTGTTGGGGACTACTAATATTTGTGATTGGTTGTACGGAAGAGAAAAAGATGGTGTGTCGAGACACCTTAGTGTTTCAATTTGATCGGTGTTGATTGGATTTTTGAACTGTTCAGTATTGATTCGAGGCCTTGGGTAATTAATCTCGGTTTGAGGTTTAAGTTTGATCGGTTCTTGGTTGAAGTCCTTGGATTGGTACTTTGCTTCGAAGGGTTGCTAGGTCAACCTAGGAAGCGTGATGAATAGGGTGGAGTTAAGTTTGGGCATATGAAGTCCTAGGTTAACACTCCATGATTGTTTTAGAGTGGGAGATGTTAGAGTGTCTGGACTTCTGGGCAGTCTAGATCCTTTTGAGGTCGAGATGTGAATTTTAGAGGCTTAAGATATCATTGTGGTGACCCCATGTCTGGTAGAAGATATGGCGTGCTGTCCTGTGATGGGTAAGAAGAGAGTTGACCTCGGGTGGTTGACGTGAGAAAGATCTTGGGTCTCGAGGATTAGGAAATATGGTGCCATGTGCTTTGGAAGTTTCTTGAATTGATTTTGTATCGATGAGACTCTTGGGAGTGTGTCTCAATAGTGGATTGTCCGATCACGAGATTTAAGGATATCCTTAGTCCTGGATAGGTGGTGAAAAGGCTTGGTGTTTTTATATTGGAGTCCTAAGGTATGAACTCAAACTCAAAGTGTTAATATCGGTGTTTTATGGTTTTGTTATATTTTCGCATTTATGATGATGTAGTTATGCTTCCGCGTCTGTATTGATGATTGGAGTCTTGTTTCATTTAGATAGCATCTCTCTAGATCCAGTATAGTTGATAGGATTACTGTATTGGAGCCATGGATGATATGGCAGATATGTGGTCCTGTGTGGTGTGTTGTAGGCTGTGTGTAAGCCTTTTGATAGATGTGTGCTTGTACAGGATGATTTTTTAACAGGTTGTATTTTAGTTTTTCGTCCAGTTGCGGAGGAAACTCCACCGGATTTTCTGTAGAGTCCATAGTTTAATTATGGGCTCAGGGTTGTGTTGCCATTGACGGAGGTTATTCGATGGAGAATAATCCGGTCTGTCACAGATAACAAAGCTGTTTGTACAGATTATTTAAATTTAATGCAATTAATTACTTACCAAAAAAAATTATCACTGGGAAGTCCCATTCCCATCACACGTCTCCATCCGGGAGATCACGTTCTCCACGACACACCTATTGGGTCTCCCTCTATTTACTTAGTGGACTTAATTTCTTCTTTGAGATTAACTTTTGCCGCAATTTAACACAATGTTCACAAGGAGTTTGGAATTCCTTACCTCCGGTGGACGACCACCACCTTAAAAGCTCTCGGGACACATTCCCACATTTCCAGTGCAGAATTTATACAGTTCAAAGCTTATACTTTCACTTCAACACATATCATAAGCTTCATCATAATTATATAGAAGCAACATGAGCAATTTCACAATTTATTCACGGATGAACAGTAACTTAGAGGACTCGGAGGCCACGAACGGGTCATAACGCGCGAGATTTTTCGCGCGGCCAACATATATGCGCAATAAGAACGTGGGGATTCATATTATGAAGTCAATTTAACGATTCACAGGTGGGAAACGGGAAACCCCCAAAATCTCGTGGGTTAGGGTTTGACGAAGCTCCACCGAACGAATCGGTGAGCAAATCAGCGAACAAATTATACTATCCTTGCTCTCGAGACACGGGTACTACATTTTCCGAGCCATGGGTGGGTATCGACACAAAAATACCCAATAAACAATGAAAATCAACGAAAGAGGAAAGTTAGTGGGCATGAGAACACTTGCCTCGACACGTGCTTTAACTTTAATAACTGGCTCTCGGACATATTCGGACTCTCGGCTTCGATCTCTCTCCTTCTCTCTCTAGAAATCGCTCCTCTCTCTCTCACTTAAACCCTAGCCATGCGAAAATGGTCAAGAAAAAGGGATGGGTGCATATTTATACTGCGCTGTCCGCTCGAGCATAGCTCGAGCAGGCGGTGAGCGGGCTCGCCACGGGTCATCCCCCGCTCGAGCCTAGCTCGAGCGGGAAGCGAGCGGCCCCGCCACTGGTTTTTTCACTCGAGCGGAGCTAGAGCAGCCAGCAAGCGGGTTCGCTACTAGTTTTTTGGCTCGAGCGGCCAGCGGGCACTGGCTGCTGACCCCGGACCTCAGCAGGAGAAATTCTGAATATTTTCCAACTTTTTACCTTATACACATCCCTACATCGTTCAATTGATCTATAATTAATTACTAAGACGACGATTATTCCTTAACTACCCTGCCCATAAACCCGGAACCTCACAGACATAGTCTTCTGTTTTGTTTTATTAATCTGCTTTTCATGACTTGTTTCATGTGCTCGGGGGTTGCCCTAGCTTCTATGTTCTATATCCAAGTTGGCAAAATACTTGGTGATAGAATATATTTTTTGTAAATTTTTACAATTTAATTTAATTTTACTTACTAAAAGAAGATGTCATCAGATTGGGTCACTTTTCACCAACATAATCACTTTTGATCCATTGGAATATGTGGTAGAGAATGAGATGAATCGGAAAGCACCAGATCTTTTCTTTTTCTTTTTTTTTGTAAGTAAGTGAATTTTATAAATGAAAAAAAATGTACAAAACCAATGTTCTATCACCAAGTGTTTTTCCGACTTCGGTTTAGAACAAAGACGCAGGGGCATACCCCGAGCAAAAGTGAGCCAAAGCATCGAAATAATGTAAAGTAAAGATGGAGTAAACCTAAGATCCATCAGCAAAGCCACCAACTAAGCAAAAGAAAGTCCCACCAAAAACTTTTTTTTTTTTTTGGTAAGTAAGTGATTTGGATTAATGGGAGAAAAAATTTACAAGTAATGATTTATCTCCAAGTGTTATTCCGACTTGGGGATAAACCATAGTTGCTAGGGCATGCCCCGAGCACTCTGATACAACGAATGAAACCAATAGAAAAACAAAAATGCTATTATTCGTGCAGTACAAACAAACCACTCTAACATCAGTAAAGCAGTTCCTAAACAAAATACGTGCCAATCCAAGGCAATACTCTTGATTCCAGCCCATACCTACGGCAATGAAGCATGATGTAGCCAGCAACCAGCAAATCTCAATCAGGACCAGCTGCAACTCCCGGCAACAAAGGGTGCAGGGCCAACAAAATCCACCGCCACTCAATGTAGGCAGAGAATTCCAGCATGCAATCTGCAATTCTGCAGAGAATTCCAGGCAGAAGATCCAATAGCCAATCAGCACTTCAGCGAATGGCCCATTACAGTAAACAGCAATTGTCCACTCTGCATTAAAAATCGTGGCATCAAGGAACATTTGCAAAAAAATTCCTGGGCCAAACATCCTTTACGGCAGGTTAAACACAACCCAAATAAATGCCCAACAGCAGCAGCTTTGCTAACCGGTTAAATACAGCATTGGGCAACAACAGCAGAGCACCACCAATCAAGCCCTGCAAAGAAATACCACAACACAGTCGCGAACAGCCACCGTCTAGCACCAGTTGCATTAGCAATTTGCCACTCCTAGCAGCTGGTAGTGCAAAGCAGAAGATCTGCATCAAAGACCAGAATAAAAGGCCCAAAATCCACCCCCAGCAGTAGCTACAACATCAATTGCACAAGGGGCTATTCTAAGTCCCACCAGAAAAAGGGGAAAAAAAAGCAAGATATAAGGAAAAAAAAAAATCATCCACGTATCTTACTCAAATTCGGCACCTAGTGCACCCGGAAATGATTATATCATTGCAACTCAGCAGCAGGCAGCTCAGAGCACTACAGATAAACAGCCAGGGGCAGGTTTATAGACGAACTACCAGAAGACACTACAGCATTCTGCAGTTTTTGCTGCAGCACCACACGATCAGCGACCATCAGTGCAGCAGTAAAACCATGGGCCACACTGCTGCCTTCCACAGCACCGATCCTCTCCAGCATCTTCAGCGCCAGTAATCGAAACTGCAGCTTCATGGACATAGAGGAAGTTTGGAACTATCTATGAAAACCACGGCCGCTTGAAAATCAAGGCGGCAACATTGGGGTGCCACCCACACAGCGGTACACACACAGTCGACTGGATCAGCATCAGATCACTTTTGGGCACTAGATCACTTTTGGGCAGCATGCAACATTATCCATTCAGCAATATTTTCAATGGCATGATCAATTGCAAACCACCACACCATGCAGTTCCCAAGGAGACAAATCCGAGAACTTAGAATTACTTTTATGTAAATTGCATTGCATACAATGGAAAATTGCTGTAAAAACGAGCTATTTGGTTGGCCCAGTTTTCGACGACATAATCAGTCATGATCCATGTGGATATGTGCTAGAGAATGTGATGAATTGGAGTACGCCGGATCACTCTTCGACTGTATGCAACTAGCACACGTTAAGATTGTGGAGTGGGTGACGTCATCCATTCAGCAATACTTTCAACGGCATGATTACTTGCAAATCACTCTGCCACGCAGTTCCAGAGGTAATTCCTAGAATTTCTAATGACTTTTCAGCAAATTGCATAGTGCACGATGCAAAATTGCTAAAAGAAAGTGGTGATCTCTTTGGCCCAAATTTCAACCACAAGTGGTGTTGCTGTGTTGGCAATATTTTCACTAACATGATTATTTACAAACAAGTGGGACGCGCTGTGACGGAATGGATATTTTTTTGTCCTCAGATAATTCCATCATTACAGATACAGAAATTGAAGCCCCAATACAATTTAAGGTTCAAGGAAAAAATTGACAAAGTTTCCCCTAAAACTGGGCTAAATTGGGATATAAAACCTGTATAAAACCAACAAATATACAAAACAATATCCATCCACAAACATCTCTTTTTTTTGGTAAGTAAGTCCACAAACATCTCAACCATAACATAGGATCATTAGACTCCGTGTCTTCTCCCATGGCTTCAATTAATCAATCCTATCCACTATACTAAAAATTCAGAATAAGAGAAGCCGTCTAGAACTTGTATAAATCCAGAAACATATAGCGGAAGATGATATACCTGTGGAAGCATAAATCCTTGTTTCATCACATGCATAGCATACATTTCATATACAAGATCCATATACACAAGATCCATATACAAAACCAAGTATTACATTCAAGCTATCCCTTTCCAAGATCTTTAAATTAGCTTCAAATCTCCAAAAGTTTGCAGGCTAAGTTTTAACTCACTCATTCTCATCAGGCACTAGCTCTACTGTCTTATCTAGAGGGAAAAAAGTAAAACAATAAGCTAGAATCCCAACAAGGCACATAAAAATATGCAGTGTTAATCCTTTTATACAGAACATGCATATAGATATGCCAAATCACGGAAATATGCAGGAACAGAGGGGTACATGAAACATGAGAAAACATAAATCAATATCAACATGCTTCAAAAATCATAAAACAGTATAACGAGTCTTGAAAATGGAAAACATATATCAAATTCTATAAGTGTTGGAAATCGCTTTTTCTACCATAAAGGACCATACTAGAAGACCCTATTAGCTAAGGGGGTAAATAATTGTGGATAGATTGTGTTCACTTCACACAATCCATGGCAAAAAATAGTTATCCCTTCTCATGGGATATATCCTTTCTTGTGGGATTTAGAATAGGGCTGCCGGCTAGTAATAGTAACAATCCTTTAACCTAATGCCCTAAGGAATGGCGGACCACGTATAACTCCATGGATAGAGTTATCCTCGATTACCACCATAACGTTTTAAGGCATGCCAGAAAACCTTACCTTACTGTATATTAGTCTTAGGTCCTATTAAACAGAATCAGAAACATTTTTCGTCTTATTTCTTAACTTATAACCTATTAAACTTCAGAAGGCGGTCAAAAACTACATCGTTAACCTTTCAGATTTGCTTTAGAAATTCCATAGTAATTTAATAGAACATTTCCATGTAAATATTTCAGATGTGAATCATAACATGGACATTACCTCTTTACAAATCAATATTTATATGTCAAATTCATGGGTTA
Organism: Nepenthes gracilis; assembly: GCA_033239525.1. NCBI lineage: Eukaryota > Viridiplantae > Streptophyta > Magnoliopsida > Caryophyllales > Nepenthaceae > Nepenthes > Nepenthes gracilis. The sequence goes on along the minus strand of BSYO01000003.1, from coordinate 14,157,345 downwards.
AAAACACCAAATCCCTTCATTTTCGTGCTCAGGGTTTCAAGGAAATTTTTGGACACAAAACGGATACTAAATAGATGTATTTACATGAAATTGAAGCTAAATATTGCAATATATACAAGTAAACATAAAATCTATCTGATTAATCAGGAGAAACATGCATCATTTACCCTAAACATGGGAAAACATGGATTTAGAGCAAAAACACAAATTTTGAGATATTGAAATGCTATAAAAATGGTAAATAGCATCCGAAGTACACTTGTATAAGCTCGATTTACAGTTATTCTTACTCGAATCAGATCGGAACGGACGATTCCTCCTATTTTTCGTCTCTTCCCTCTCTTTCCTCTCCTCTTCCTCTTGTGGTTGTTGTGGTTCTGCTGCAAATTAAACCCCCAACACCCAAAATCCCACTTAAAAACATGATGAAAGAAATCACGTGGGGGTCACATGACTGGCACTCAAGCGCCAGTCGAGCGGTCCTCAAGCGCATGCTCTAGCATTTTTGTTCCTAGGTTGGCGCTTGAGCGCTAGTCGAGCGCCACCCTCACAACCTAATCCCGCTCCCGTGCTGCCTTGGGCAACCCTCGAGCTACACTTTTGCATTTTTTCACTAGAGTGGGTGCTCGAGCAGCCTTCAAGCGTTGGGTCACTTTTGCCTCCTTTCACTTAATTTTGCTTCAGTATCAAATATTTTACTATACATAAGCCCTAACATGATTTTTATCCACATAATTATTCCATAATTATCATGTTCTAGGATCAGGATCTCACACGTGCTCTTCCAAAGGAGATGGATCCGGGAGCTTCTGATGACTTTTCAACAAATTGCATTGTGTACATTCCAAAATTTGTGAAGAAAAGATGTCATCCATTTTGCCCAATTTTCAACCACATAATTACTTATGATCCATGGGGATGTCTTGTGGAGAATGAGATGAATCGGAGAAAACTAGTTCTCTTTTGGGTAGCACATACTATACAAAAGTTAAAATTGGAGAACGTCGGATCTGTTTTGCACTGCCCACTATGTGCACAAGTCAAAATTACAAGCCACTATGTCACGTAGTTCCAAAGAAGATGAACCCGAGATCTGCCGATCATTTTTCAGCAAATTGCATTGGGCACGATGCAAAATTGATAAAAAAAAGATGTCATCCATTTGGCCTAGTTTTCAACCACATAATCCCTTATAATCCTTGGGGATATCTGGTGGAGAATGAGATGAATCGGAGAATGCTTGATCACTATGGGCTGTGTACGTAACGTGCACAAGTTAAAATTGCACAAACAAACGACATCGTCCATTCAGTAATATTTTCAACGACACGATTATTTACATGCCACTGCACCATGCTGTTAAGAAGGAGACAAAATCGAGAAATATCGATGACTTTTCTCGAAATAGAATCGTGCACAAAGCAAAAATGCCCAAAAAAGATGTCATCCATTTGGCCCAGCTTTCAACCGCATAATCACTTATGATCCAAGGGGATATCTGATATAGAAGGACATGAATCGGAGAACACTGGATCTTTTTTGGGCTGCACATAACGTGCGCAAGTTAAATTGTGCAAACAAATGACGTCATCCATTTAAAAAAATTTTCAACCACACGATTACTTTCCAATAAATAGGCCATTCATTTCAAGTGGAGATGAATTCGATAACTACCGATGACTTTTCCAATAAAAGTATCGTGCACAATGCAAAATTGCAGACAAAAGAGGTCATCCATTTGGCCCAATTTTCAACTACATATCCAGTCATGTGGATTTGTGGTGGAGAATGAGTTGAATTGGAGAGCACTAAATCACTTTTCAGCTATACGCAACGTGTATCTGTCAAAATTGCACAAACAAGTGACGTTTGTTCCGCAATGTCTTTGTTCACATGATTACGTACAAATCATTAGACCACGCAGTTCCAAAGGAGACGAATCTAAGAATTATCTATGACTTTTCTACAATGTGTATAGTGCTCGACGTAAATTTGCTTTTGGATTGTAGGCACAACGTAAAAAAAGAGGAAATCTGTCTGGCCCACTTTTCGAGCACAAAATTTCTTCTGATCCCTTTTTTTTGATATGTAAATTTCTTCTGATCCTAAGAGAAATGAGGAGGAGAATTATATGAAAATGAGAATGCCAAATAATATTTTTTTTGGTAATTAATGAGTATTGTGTATATTGAATTTTAAGAATTTACAAAAACAATGTTCTAACTTGATATAGAGTAGAACCTAATAGCTAGAGCATTCCCCGAGCTTCACATTCAGCAATGTTTCTTAAATAAAACAAAAAAAATTTGTGGAATTTAACAGCACAGCCAACATGCAAAAAATGAAAAAGGAAGAACAACGCCCTTTTCATCTCGGTCGTTTATTTCTCGACTCTTTGTAGACTTTTTTTTAGTAAGTAATTAATTGCATTAAATTTAAATAAACTGTACAAAGAGCTATGTTTATACCAAGTGTTTTACCGACTTGGAAAAGGAAACATAGAAAAAAGGGATTACCCTTAAACATGGCACAGAAGTCATAAATAAAAGATAAAACAATAGGAGACGGCTATTAAGACGCAAAACAAAAAGCTGACAGCAAAACTGAGCAGGAGGACGCAACATCAGCAAATCCACAACAGGAGGCGAACCCAGCCACGTCAGCATGTCCGCATGAAGAGAGCAAAGAGGCAGTCTCGAAGGAAAATAAATCTGCTCCGTCCAGGAAGAGTATCAAGCACTCCGCCCAGCAGAGAACACAAGCCACTCCGTCCTTCCATTTGGAGAAAACAAAGGGACTCCGGAAATTGTTCGCAAAGAGGCCACTCCAGTTTTTAGAGCAACGGGTAAAGGTGATCCGGCTTTTAGAACTCCAGAAAGAAGGAAGCACTTCGTCCAACTGAGAGGAGCACTCCGTCCTTATGGGCTCCGGATAATGGCACTCTGGCTTAGGAGCACCACATAAGTGTGATCCGGCATTCAGCCACTGAGGATAAATGCACCCCGATTTAGGAAAACCAGAATCAATTGACGCAAAGTCACTCCGGCCATGAAGCAAGACTTCTCAGCCAAAAGCAAATATCTCAGTCATTTTCATCCTAGCTCTTTGCACCGGCTCTTTGTAGACTTCTTGGCGAAAAACAGATATCTCGGTCATTTGCATCCCAGCTCTCTGTAGACTTCTTGGCCAAAAGCAAATATCTCAAACGTTTGCATCTTGGCTCTTTGCAGAGTTCTTAGCCAACATGCAAAAATGAAGATGCAGAATTTCAAAACCCCTTGGCCAATCAATGTGTTGACTGGACAATATGCTTCATTGCCGTCAGCGCATTGACTAGCAATTTTGCCCAAGCGCCATCAGTCGAAATCTGCCATCTTGGCCAGTCAACTAGTTGACCGGCACTTCTTCCACTAAAATCCTTTGCTCTTTTGCCGGTTAACTTGTTCTACATATTGAGGCACCATCTTAGCGACTTTAGATGTGTTAATATTTTTGAGTGAAATTTTCGTGGCAGGAACAAAGATAGTTTTAAGTTGTGGGCCATGTTAGAAAATTTTCTGAACATACCCTAAACCCTTTTTATTTCCAGCTACTTTCCCAAGCCCCAACATATGATCAAGTTTTTTGATTCCGCTTAAGAATTTTTTCAGATCATTTTTAGTGTTTTACAGCTCCACTTTTAGGGAATTAATTTTAGCGATTAAGGAGCTGTTTTTGATTTCCAGATCATGATATTCAATAGTGGCACCCTTCAATTTTGTCATAACTTTAGCCTTTTCTCTTTCCAAGTCGATGAGTTTACTGTTTAAGGTTTTATTTATTTTCTTTACTTTTACGCCTTTCCTAAACAATGTCATATGCTTCTTGAAGTCCATTAAAATTGTTATTAGATTCTTCATGAGAGGAATCTAATTGTTCAGAAGGCGCACCAGTGGCTTTATCACCACTAATAATAGATGTCTTGAATGCCATATAATTCACTTCGTCATCTTTAGAGAATTTTTCACCATGATTTTAATCATCTTCATCATCCATTAGAGACACATTTAAAGCGTTTCCTTTCTAATGTTTAAAATTAGGGCACTTGGTCCGGATATGACCAAAGCCATGGCATTCATGAAATTGGAGTCCTTGAGGTTTCTTATTTTTAGAATCTTTAGTTCCTTTTTTATCTTTGTTGATTAAAGAACGAGATAAATCAGTTTCTTTGAAGGGTCATTTGTTGTTCTTATTTTTAAAGAATTTCTTAAAGTTTTTAGCAAATATGGCAAAACTCTCATCACTACATGACTCATCGTCCGAGTGACAATCTCTCTCTTCCTTTACGGTTTTCAGGGCAATTGATTTGTTTCGTTTCGATTGAGGAAGAATGTGCTCATAAGTTTGAAGGGACCCAACAAGTTCTGCTATTTTCAATTTGTCTAGATCTTTACTTTTTTTGATTGTAGTAACTTTAGGTCTAAATAGCTCAGGGGGAGATCGAAGAACTTTTCTAACTATTCTATGTTCAGGAATTCATTCTCCTAAATTAAATGAGGAGTTTACAATATCATTTAATTAAGCATAGAATTCATCGAATGTTTCATCATCTTTCATTCAAATTTCTTCAAATCTAGTCATAAGAATTTGTAGTTTTGAGTTTTTGACAAGTTTGGTGCCCTCATGAGTGATTTTAACAATATCTCATGCATCCTTTGAGGTCTCACAAATAGATATGCCTTTAAACTCTTCGGGGGATACGACCATAAAAATAGCATGTGACCCCTTGCTATTCCAATTGCATGAATCAAGCTCTTCTTTTGTCCATAAGGATAGAGCTTTCTGTTCATCACCCATAGTACTTTTGGGTGAAGTCCACCTAGTCTGAGTGCATGCCCACACGTGCTTGTCCATCGATACTAATTGAAAAGGTTGTTTCATCCCAAATTATACAATAAAGTTTTGACCTCGTGCAGGATTAGCAGAAGTAGTATAAAATTAAATATTCAATATACGTAAATATGCATAAATACAAAGACAATAAGCAATACAAAATAAGAGATAATTTTTTTTATGAAGGAAAAACTCGATACCTACAGTAATCAAGAAAAAACCCTTTAGGCTTCAATGGCTAGAGAAGATATCCACTAGAAAAATCAACTCACTGATTGGATGGTACAGATGAGCTAACCTAACCGACTTACTCCCGTCTTGTGATCCCTACCAAGGAACTCCTTGGATTTACCCGTGGCAACGGAACCAGATGCCTTTCGGCCTTCACGTCAATCTTCTCTCATAAACTGCTTGAAGCAGCAAACACCACCAGATCCCCATCTTCACAATACCCACGTCGCCAACGAAGGTAAAAGGGTAGGAGTGTTGAATCGGTAAGGAGAAGGTGGTGAGAAAAACTAATAGCACATGAAACATAGTTATGTAATTTTATTTTTCTCAATTTGAGCAAGATTAATGGAGTAAAAGTTGGATTTCTCTCAAAGGGGGCACCCCAAAATGCTTTAGCAAAAAGTTGGGCAACTGAAATAATGAAGAAATTTAGAGAGAGCTTGAAAATTGTGTTTAAAATTAATGACCATTGTCGTGGCGCACGAGCGTACTGAGGGTTTCAAGAGAAAACCCTACTGGGGTTTGAGCGAGAAGGGGACGAGCTTCAGGTAGATAGTTACTAAATTTTGGGATCGAGCATGAGGCCACCGCACAAAAGGCACAGGGCTGCTGGAATTGGGGCTCGAGCAGATGGTGAGCGCAAGGCAGGCACGGGGCTTCTAGAATCGCAGCGTGAGTGGGTAGCAAGTGAACCGTAGGCGTGATGCTCCTGAAACCCGAGAACAGATAGCCACAATAATAAGTAGATGCAGCACTTTGATGAACACAACCAAACAACGACACAAGACTAAATATGGTCAGAAAATATGCTAATCACAAAAATAACCCTAACAATTCCCCCTTTGGCAATTTTGTGACAAAACACAAAAAGTAAAAAAAATACGAGAGAAGTATGGGTTCAGACACCATCGAGATAGAACCCATATAAATAAAAATCTACACCGTGGAAGGAATAAAAATAATATAACAAGTAAACATAAAAATCTACAAGAGAGCTATTGTGATGATACTATAACTGTTGTGCCGATATTATAGTTGTGTCACCTGGTCAACCATGGTTAGTATAAATAGACATAATACAAAAAGATATAGTGTGTCTAGAGCAACATAAAAAGAAGATAATCATGCACAATAGTAGTAGGAAGAGCATCACAATAAATGAAGGCAGTAAAGTCAGTAAAGTAAAAACTTACCAAAAAAAAAGTAAAGTCAGTAAGACAAATAAAAGTATCACTAAAAATCAAAGAAGAACTCCCCCTAACAAAAATAAGAATATCTCCCCCTAACAAAAACAACAATGGCTCCCTTAAGCAAAATAGCAAACATATGGTCTCCCCTTATCAAAATAGCAAATGGTCTCCCTCTTTTTGTCACGAAGAGCCAAAGAGAGGGGATCACTGAGAGCTTAAAGAATTGCTGGAGGGTTGATGACCATAACAACACTGCCATCATCGAAGCTTAGCCTCCTGTGTAGCCAAATAGGCATCCATACACTCAAAGCCAGCAAGAATATCCAAATGCAACTGAGACTGCAAAGCATAAATGCGCTCCTACAAGAAATAGAGATGCTCAAAGCGATCAGCAAGGTAAGACATCTAACCCATCAGAGTAGCGGAGGAAGAGGTGGAGTGCCGGGGAGGATCAGAAGGTCTAGGACCTGAGGGGTCAGGGTAGGATGAGGCAGAGCCAGATAGTCCACCCTCGGGCTGAGAGGATGGCACCTCAGGAAGAGGCTCATTGAGCAGCTCCTAGGGATCCTCTACAAGGTGACAAGTATGGGATCAGCTCTGGGAAAAGGTGGTGGAAATGATAGGGCGTGCAAGCTAGAGATGAGAAAGATCGAAAAAAATAAGACTGAGTCCAGCAAGTAGCCGCTGAATGAGGCACCCATGAGGAAGGTTGTCATCTTTACGGGTGGTGAAATGGGAAAGGATGTGAGAAAAGATGTGAGATGGCAAATCAATAGGCCGCCCAGTTAAGAGAGGATACAAAAATAGTGCTTTGTCCAGTGGAATGGTGGAAAGTGAAAAATAAAAAAAAGGTTCGTGAGCATGATGCGGCCCATGACCAGTCACCTAGGGTGAGAAGGAAAGTCTTGAAAGATCTCCCATGCCACTCCATGGAGGCACCATGAAGGAATGTAGTGATTTCATTTGCATGTGGCCTGGAGAATGGGGGGAAAGGGTAGTCATGATTTATCACCCGAGGAAGGCCAAGAACTCGTGCAATCACATTCGGAGTAATCGAAAGATGTCACCCCCACAAGTACGTCAAAAAATAATCAAAAGAAGAATCATGAATGTCAGAATAAAATTCTTGAATAAGGATAAGAGAAGGGGCAATCAAACTGGTGAGGACTAGCTCCTAATATCGGTTAGTAAAAACAGAGGAGATGGAAGGGTTGAGGGAATCAAGGCTGACTTCTCGTTCAAGGGAGAGTCATCGATGGGACATGTGCATGGAAAATAAGGCCTCAACCTCGGGACTAATAAAGCGGTTGGGAGCGGAGAGCCCACTCAGCTGATTACATTTGCCGATCATTTTTTGAGCATATGACTTATGCGAGACTAACACTTGAAATACACAGAGAAGGAGAAGATTGTAAGAACACCCCAATAACATTATACTGACACCCCCGTTGATAACCGATGCACAAAATCCACGTAATAATCGGTGGATCTAGATCAATTTTTTTTTCAGTAAGTAGTTGATCTAGATCAATTGGGTAAGAAAATAGTGACCCATGAAGAAATCCAACCAAAAACAAAACGAAGAAGGACCGGCACCGCAATTAATGGCGGACGAAATGCAAAGGAAGAAACGGAGGGGAATGAGAGATTATCTCGAAGAAGCCCACAATGGAGAAGAATGAAGATAGATCTGGAGGTGGGTATGAGAGAGAGGCAGCCGGAGAGAGGGGAGAGTGGCCAAGAGGAGTGAGCGTGGAATGTGGGTTTGCCTCGTGCACATTGCTCGCTAGAAGGTAATGGGAGAAGCGTGCGCTTGAGCCCATGGAAGGCCAGTGCAAATAATGCGCTCCTTTTTTATGATAAATATGTGTCATTCCTTGGAAGGCGAACAAACACCGATGGCCGTTCTCAAAAATTCAAAACGCACACTATCCAAGGGTTTAGTGAGGTTGTTGGCCAATTGATTGTTGGTTGGAGTATGTTCAAGTGAGATGACTCGAGTTTCCATGAGCTCACGAATGAAATTGTAACAACCCAAAGTTTTTGGTAAAATCTAAAAAGGGTTAGTAATCGGGTCCGGGTCCGGTCAACGCAGGTTGACCGGAAAATTGTTAAATGAGTGAAAGGATGTCAAAGGAAAATGTTTCCTTCATCAAATCCGGTCAACGAAATGTTGACCGGAAATGGTAAAGGAAATCCGGACTTCCCTTGGTAAAAGGAAGTCCGGTTTTCCTCGGCAAATTGCTTTCATCAATTCCGGTCAACGCAATGTTGACCGGAAATTTAAGGAGAAAAGTAAACCGGCTTGTGAAGGATTTGGGACTCAGCTGCGTGCAGGCGGTTCTTCTTGCATTAAGGTCTCCGAAACTCCAACTGGATTTCCCTCATCAAATCCGGTCAACTCGCGTTGACCGGAGAACGAAAGATGAAGAAGTCCGAATTGGCATTGAAGAAGTTGCTGTCAGTTGATTTAATGCAGTCGATTTACGAGAATAAAAGCCTCCGAATTTCGGTCCGAAAACTGCAGTCCGGTTTTACGCGGCATATAACTCTTCATAAATGCAATCAGGTTTTGAAAAATGCAAACAGACTTTGGTGATGGAGCCGAATTAATGACGCCTTGTCTTTGGGAATCCACGAATTAAATATTGTAGGCATTTTCAATACTTTGAGAAGGGAACAAATAGTAAATGGCATCTTGGGAATTAATTGGGCCATAAATAATAGCCTCTTTACCTAAGGATTATAAGTATGAACTTAGACATTTGACAAAGACACCCTAGAAATTCTCAAGATCATACAACGTAGGAAGGAGCAGTTAAAAACTAAGGCAACAACTTCAGGCAAGATACTCACCACATTTCTAAATTTCATGTTTGATTATGTTAATATGAAATGTTATGATTTTTGTTTATAATATGTTTTGATAATTAAAATGCATGTTTAGAAGGAAATTCATTATGCATGATTCTCGTTAAGAATTTTGAAACTCAGTATTATAGAAAGAATTTTGTATGAATCGGGTGCTACAAAGATGTCGTTCTTCCGAATTTTAAGGCCTCCGAATTGTATGACCTCCGAAAATACCGATCGTTCAAAAAGCACTCCGGCAATATCACCGTTCTTATGAATTTATGTACTCCGTCTTAAAAAAACGTACTCCGGCCTTTTATGATTTTATGTACTCCGTCCACTGTGAAAAATTAACTCCGGTCTTTTATGAATTTTATGTACTCCGTCCACTGTGAAAAAGTACTCCGGCCTTTTATGATTTTATGTACTCCGTCCACTGTGAAAAAATTAACTCCGGTCTTTTATGATTTTATGTACTCCGTCCACTGTGAAAAAGTACTCCGGCATTTTGAACCCGAATTTGTACACAAAGACCTCCGGCATTTTAGGTCTCCGGATTTCAGAAATAATCTCCGGCATTTTGAACCCGAATTTGTACACAAAGACCTCCGGCATTTTAGGTCTCCGGATTTCAGAAATGATCTCCGGCATTTTGAACCCGAATTTGTACACAAAGACCTCCGGCATTTAAGGTCTCCGGATTTCAGAAATGATCTCCGGCATTTTGAACCCGAATTTGTACACAAAGACCTCCTAAGATTTAAGGTCCTTTTCGATCTCCTAATTTTGAACCCGAATTAAAGCATTCTGAGCATTTTTTTACGAATTGCAATCCGGTATTTGAACAAGTCACGAAATGCACTCCGCTTTCGATGCACTCTGAAATCAAGAATTACACTCCGGTATCCTATAACATCCGAATTACAAAAATACCCTCCGGCCTTTAAGCATCCCGGTTTTCAAGTAATGCACTCCGGCATTTTAGCAGTTCGAATTCCACCCGGCAATTGAGCACCCGAATTGTACGGAATTTCACTCCGGCATTTTGGTATCCAAATTTTATGAAAACGCAATCCGGTTTTCCATACTTCGAATTTGAATTACGGCTTCCAAATAGATTCGTCCGTTTTAAGAAAAGCCCTCCGGTTTTTAGTAAGAAAGGTACTCCGTTTCCTTTAATGAAAAGAACTTCGGATTTTGTACTCCGTCCTTTATGCACTCCGGCTCTGGAAATAAGAAACGAACTCCGGTTTTTGGACTATTGACAACGAAACTTTTTTTGACTAACGAATACGAACTCCGGTTTATGAATTTCGACCTTCCGTTTTCGGAAGATTTATGAACAAGAATTTCTTCGGTTTATTAAATAAGAACTTTGGATTATGTTTTGAAAGATGAACTTCGGCTTTTGATAAGATGATATGGACTTCAAATACTGAAGTTAAAGAACAAAGAACAAGGAAAATGTAAGAATACGGACAGCAAGTGGAACTCTTCCGACTTTTGATCTATGATGAATGGCCAATAAGAACACGAACCAAGAACCGAGTTTCCATTAAGCTTGCTGTTAAAGAATGGATGAAGGATATAGGAGTGACACTCGAGGATGCCTCCTGGGCCACGAGAGGGGACCTTTGGTGGCACAAGAACTCGGACTATGGCCCCGTATGCCGGGTTAAAGGCATTACCTCCCGCCCGGGGAGCATAATGAGGACACGGCTTTAGGTTGTGGGGTAGCACACAACCCGTCCTCGATGTTGTCCGCTCCCGTCCGGTCCCTAAAGATGATATGAACTCCGAATGATTTTGATAAAGACAAGATGAAAAGAACATGAACTAAAGAAAGAAATGATATGATGATTTTTATGCTATATTATGATCTATGTTCTGATTATATGTATGCTTGTGTTTTCTGCATGTGAGTATCCTGCTGGGCTTTGTAAGCTCATTCTTGTTGATTTCAGATGATGAAAAGCTCACGAAGGACGAAGTGAAGTAGGACCTTTATGTTATTACAAGATGAAGTAGCTGGGCAAGAGAGATCTATGTTTAGTTTTTGGCTCATTATCTTTTGATATTTTGGAAAGTCATGTCTTGAATATTCCATTTATTATGAGATTATGTTTCCGTACTTATACCTTGGTTAATGAAATTGATGATTCCTAGTTGCATCTCGGTGTTGAGTAAAAAAAAAAATTTATGTCCACCTTTTTATCCTATGCTATGAAATTTCTTAAAAGTAAAGAACTTAGTTTTGACGACGACTTTTCAAGGTGGAAAAAGTCGGGTCGTCACAGAAATGATGCGAAATATCGATATGTTTGGTGCGGGATAGGTTTTTTAGTGGAGTTGCAGACTCTACCTTTTGGGCTACTGTTGGATTGTTTTGTATGTTCTCGGATGTTACGCTCCTGATGCTGTGAAGTACTCCATCTGTTGCTTTTGTTGTGGCTCCTTTCTGATTGTTGCCTTCTGGTAGCAGCTGCTGGCCCTGGGTGAGTCCCTGGCAGTGTCCTCTGCCACAGTTGTTGTTGAAGGTGGATTGGGTTTTGGCTATTGCTGGGTTTAACTGCAGGATCACTCCTGTCAATGTTGAGCCCCTTCTGTGCTCTCCGCTGATATGTTGTTGCTTTAGATTCAGCAGGCTTGTGGATCTGCTATCTGTCGGTATGTTGGTTGATGCCTTGGATGCAATGCCTCTGCTGATAAGGGGATGGGCAGCTTTGCTGATGATGTCGGGCCGATGATGGTGGGTGCTTTGAGTGGCTGGCCACTGTTACTTGGCCGAATCGAATGGCATGGCATATTTGGAGCGGGTGGTTGCTTCTCTTGTGCTACCTGGAACGAATATGAAGATGTGGCTGGTGTTTCCCATTTTGATGCTACTACGGTGGCATTTATGTTTTTTTTGTTTTTAAGTTTGTATAGTTATAGGGCCGGGTAGCTTTCGGTCTATCTTGGAAATACCACCTTGGTGAGGTTTTTTCAATTTTTGTAACTCGGTTCATGATTTTGTTCATGATGATGCTCGGGGTATGCCCTAGCTCGTTATTCTAAGTCTAAGTTGGCAAAACACTTAGAGTTAGTACATCATTTTTGTAATTTTTATTTCATTTAATTCATTAAACTTACTTACCAAAAAAAAAAATCACAATAAATGGTGATAGTGTCCTGGAAATACTGTAATGCCAAAGTTATCCTGTCGCGCGTGCCTCTAATGCCTGATTTTATCCAACTGGGCCCCACAGAATGGGCGATGCGAAGTGCAGGCCGCCTAAGGCCCAAGCAAGAGGCAATGCGTGAAATGGGCTGCGCAAGATTAGGCCCAAATTATTATTATTATATTCCAACACTTCTATTGAGCGTGTTTGGGTTGGTTGGGGCTCAGATCAAGTTATCCACTATAATGCCCGCTTCAAAATGGAGAATAAAGTTTCCATGGTTTCTTTTGTTTTTGGGGCTAATTCAGATTTACAGCGTTGCACCCTTTGGGACAGTCTTCCTACTCACAATCATCAAGTGCAAGCTATGGCCTAGGCAGTGCTAGGGGACCTTAATGCAATAAGGTCTCCTTTAGAAGGGTTGGGGAGTATTTAGCACACCAGGAGCTCCGCGGATCTGGATTCTTATGTATTCAACTGCAACCTTACGAATGTTTGCCATGATGGTGCTTTCTATACTTGGAACGATGGGAGAGATACGTCTGTTTGCATCTACAAAAAGCTTGACGAGGTTGTTGTTAATGGCAATTGGTTTTTGGATTTTGGGGTGTGTAAAGCATCCTTTCTCCCGACTAGACTATCGGATCACTCTCCATGCATTCTTAGTATGGAGGATGAGAAGGAGACACGTAAAGGTATGTTCCGATTTAATATCTTCCTAATAGCACATCTAAATTTCAACAAGGTTGTGAGAGAGGCTTGGCAAGAGGAGACCCAGGGAGTTCCAATGTTCCATGTTCAAGCAAAATTAAAAACACGAAGAGCCGCCTTAAGAAGTTAAATGCTCAGCTGGGCAATGTTTTTGAGGGGGTTGTCTGTACGCACAAGGAGTTGGAGGACATCCAGCAAGGTGCGTGTAATGTCGAGGAGGAAAGGAAGTGTAAGTTCGCCTATGCCAAAGCTTTGGCCTGGGAGCTAGAGCTTCTTCAACAAAAAGCTAAACATAATTCGCTAAAGGATGGGACCAATGCACCAAATTTTTCTTTCGTGCTATATCTTGCAACTGCAATAGGGACTGGATTCTTTCTTTGGTTAAAAAGGATGGAAATACCACCGGTGGTAAGGATGAAGTTCAAGAATTGATTGTTGTTCACTTTTCCCAGTTTTTTGGGTAGGGGCATGACCCTAAGCTATTTAATAAAGATAGACTCTGCGTGTTCATCCTTCATTCTATTCCAAGCACCTTCGGGAGTCCCTTTGCTACCCGATTAGTGATGATGAGATCCACCACACTATTTTCTCCATAGGGAACAACAAATTTTTTCTTTTTTTTGGTAATTAATGAGTATTGTGTATATTTTCATGAATTTATAAAATCTTAGTTCTAGCTCGATATAGAGTAGAACCTAATGGCTAGGGCATCCCTCGAGCTTCACATTTATTTATTTTTTTGGTAAGTAATTAATTGAATTAAAATGAAAATAAACTGTACAAACATCTATGTTTTTTACCAAGTGTTTTACCGACTTGAAAAAAGAAACATAGAAAGAGGGAAACCCCAAAAAAACAAGACACAGGAGTCTTAAATAAAATATTATACAGATGGAATCAGCCATTGAGACTCAAAACCACAACTGCCAGCAGTACTGAACAGGAGGACGCTACTTCAGCAATAGGCGAACCTTGCCACGCCAACATATCCACATGTAGAGAGAAAAGGAGCAAAGGAGCACAAGCCACTCCGTCCACCTTTTGGTGAAGCAATGGAACTCCGAAAATGATCGCAAAGTGGTCACTTCGGCCAAGAAGATCCACTCCGTCCAAGAGGAGCATCAAGCACTCCGGCCAGCAAGGAGCACAATCCACTCCATCCTTCCTATTAGTGAAGCAAAGGGACTCCGGAATGTTCGCAAGGTGGACACTCCGGATTTTTGAACACCCAATAAAGATGTTCCAGCTTTAGGAGCTCCGGATAAAAGGAAGCACTCCGTCCAAAGGGCTCCGGATAGAAGATGACATATGGAAATCATTAAAATAAACCTCGAAAGCAGGGCAGGATTTTTTTTTTTTCTAGAGCTCAAGCCACTCCGGCCAAAGGGAGAGCCAGCTTCGAAAACAATCAACGAGGCTAGGCACGAAGGCCACTCCAGCCAAGCTCGAGCAAATACGCACTCCGGATTCCGGAGTCCACGAGAGCGCCGGATAAACCAGTGAACAAAAAAAACACTCAGAAATCCGGAGTTCACAGAACAGCGACTGAACCCGCCTTTTTTTTTTAAGAAGCACAGAAAAAGAAGGAAACACTCTGGAACCGGAGTCCTCAGAAGAAAAAGCACTCCGAAAACCGGAGTCCTCAAAGCCAGGACAAAACCTTTTTTTTTTTCAATAAGAGCACAGAAAGAAACAAACCGGATCCGGAGTCTCCAAAGGCAAAAGCACTCCAGAAGCCGGAGACCTCGAAAGCACCGAAACAAGCAGCGCACAAAAACACTCTGGAAACCGGAGTTCACACACCCATTTCTTTTTTTAAGAAGCACAGAAAAAAAGAAGGAAACACTCCGGAATTGGAGTCCTCAGAAGGAAAAGCACTCCAAAAACCGGAGTCCCCAAAGCCAGGACAAAACCATTTTTTTTAAGGCACGGGAAAAAAGAAAGACAACAAACGCTCCAGATCCGGAGTCCTCAGAAGCAAAAGCACTCCGGAATCCAGAGTCCTCAAGCGCTAACAACTCCGGATTCAAGTCACATCCTCTAATTTGCAACCGGAAATCTAGTCATCCGAGTGCAAGTTGGAGCAAGGAATGTTCCACCTATCCAAAATTCGCCTGTCTTGTACATTAACTGCACTATGGGATGCCTCAATCTTTCCCCGGACTGTCGCAGAAATCTGGGTAACCAGTTGGGTTACGTTAAGGTTCCCCGAATCCTTAAACATACGATGATTCCTCTCTTTCTAGATGAAATAGACGGAAGCAGCAAGGGTAAGGCTGAATGAAAATGCTTTGAGATATTTGCCCTTCCACCGTTTAGCTGCCCACAAGATGTTTGAATTCCAATTAGGGTGGGGCCATCTACAACCGGCTTTGTGGCACATTTTCCGCCAGACAGACGAGAAAAAAGGGCATTTAAAGAAAAGGTGATCCTGACTCTCCCTTCCGGAGGAGCAGAGTATACATAACGAGGAATGTGAAGGTAACTACCAATCCTGTCGAGTGTGCTAAGCCTCTGGCGGATCGCCAGCCAAAGGATAAAGGTGTGAGCCGGGATTGACATCGGGCCCCAGACAAGGTAAAACCACTCCACCACACCTTTCGACTCTCGGAAAAGCCCATAGGCAGATTTTGAAGAGAAGACCCCACTGCGGTCGGCAGTCCAGACTACGACATCATTGCGAGTAGGGTTAGGGAGGTATGAAGGCATTTTTTTTTTTTTGGTAAGTAAGTGTGTATTTTGGATTAAAGGGAGAAAAAATTTACAAAAAACTATGTTATAACTCCATGTTTTTTGACTTGGAGTTAGAACATAAAGCGCTAGGGCATACCCCGAGCAACTGGTACATCAGAGAATACATCAAAAAAACCTCTAAGAGGAGCGCTCTAACAGAAAATAGAAAATGAACAAAGTCATTTTACATAAGCAGATTCAACTAGCTAGAGCAAAACAATGCTGCCCAAATCCTAAATGCACCCCAAGTTCAGGGAGCAATAGACTACTGCATCACTTCCACCGCCGGCTGCTGTAATACACCACCAGCAGCAAAGAAATCCACCGATCTTCAAAAATCAAACAGCAATGGGATCGTCAATCAGCAATGGATCAACAGCCAGTAACCACCGGCTTCCATGCATCCTGATCATCAAACCGGATCCAGGGCTAATCCAGCATCCACATCCAGATCATAATCTAATCCAACCACTGCAGCAGTAGAACTGATATCGACAGCAGGGGAGTAGAGAGCAATTTGTGAATGCCAGTAGCCAGCAAAATTACAGCCATGGCAAACAGCAGCCACGATCATCCAGGGAAGGCAGATCAGTGCTAACACATCAAGCTGAGCTAGGCAGAAATTTATAACTATGCTGCTCCAACCATAACCCAGTTCCAGCTGCATACTATCGTAGCAAAACCCAGCAGAGGGATCCTGCCCATCTACAAGACCCAAACGGCCCCCATGCATCAGCAGCATCACTCCATTCATCAAAACAGGCCCAGCAATTCTTTCGCTCAGCCATAGGAAGAATCGACCGAATTGGCATCAAATCATAGCCACCGCCAGCAAATTCAGCACAATTCTCAGCAACAGAAGATCATCCAAGAATCAAGTTGTAACCCATGAGAAAGAAGCAGCATCTCCACTGAAAATCTCTTTCTACAACAAGCAAAGAACCGGCCAATGTGCCAACAGCTACATCACCTTAACAGAGCAGCTCCACCACCATAACAGAATCCCTCACGAGACCTGATGATGGAGGTAGATGAGGATCCCAGGAGTACAAGATCAGACCCGCTGAAGAATTGGGCACATGTTGCAGCCAACCCTACAACAAGAACAATCACCATTCCCCAGCATCAGACAAAAAACCAATCTCATTCATCAGCTGCTGTCATCCATCCACAGCAGATGTTGAAGCCCACCACATCAGACAATTGACGCCTCATTTGGCCTAACTTTTGAGCAGCAAGAGCTTCAAGAGTAGTTCATATACAGCCAGTATACCAGCTGAATGAAGCCCCATCTCCATGCCAATCCAAGATCAGCAATTAATACCAGCCACAGATCCAAAAGACTGAAAATGCAAAAACAGGCGAACAGCGATACCAAGAGTTGCAACACAATTGCAACAACAGCAGAAAGCAGGATAAAAAACGCGTTCCACTACAACTCTGCAGAGCAGAATAGAAATCAAAGACACCAAGAGCTGAACCACCCAGGGGCCTAAAATCAGCATCACCAAATCTCAACCATCAGTATGCAAAGTCAGGCATAATCAGAACCCAATTCAAACAATCGTTCATGACAAAATTGCAGCTCAACTAAACCAGCACCAGGTTAGAGGATCTGCAGCTGGAGGCCAGCACAACTGCACTCCATAAGCCAGAAGCCAAAATATACAAGCTGACACAAAAAAGCCAGCAAAGCAAAATCTGGGTTTATTTGCAACCATACAAAACTGGCATAACATCAGCAGCACAACCCCTAAGAACGGGGTGATGCCTTGGATTTTTTGGATTGTTTCTTTTTCTGAGATCTAGCAGGCTTCCACGTATCACACTCCAAAGCCATCGCCTCATTTACATTAAGGCATGTTATTCAAAATCCTATCAACCTCCGGAGCTTTTATGGCTAGAGTGCAATGTCCGGAGTGCCTCTTGGCTATCTGTTGGACGGAGTGTTTCTGGTACCGGTCTTGACATGCGGCTCACAAGTTTCTTTCTGCTGCTGATTTGCTTTTGTGGCTGGGCTTGGTTCTTGACGTGGAACTGCTGATGTGGCGATCTTCTGAAGCATGGCAACTGGTGGGCACTGGCATTCGACTCTCAACTGCTGCTTGTCTCTCCCATTGCTGTGTTGATTCTGAGTATGGATTGGTGGTTATTCTTTTGTTGCTGGATTGCTGAACTGTTAGCTATTTCGGGTGATGCAACTGATCATGTTGCTATTGTATTATTGCTTTTGGCTTGTTTGGGCAGCAGGGGATTGCGGTTTCCCTTTGTCTGTTGTTGTAATATTTTTCATATTCTGTTGGTTCTTAGAACGTTGGACTCCTAGAGGTTTTTTTATGATTTTTCTGATGTACTTACTGCTCGGGGTATGCCCTAGCAGGTTATGTTTTATCGTCAAGTCAAAATACTTGGAGATAAAACATCAATTTTGTAATTTTTTTTCTCCCTTTAATCCAAAATACTTACCAAAAAAAAAAAAAAAAAAAACCTCCATATCAAATTGGTTTGGCCAATTCCAAACCCCGTTTCTAATGATATCCTTGAACTTAGAATCCAAGGGCAAGCCAGTGATACACCTGATTCTCTCATTAAATCTTTCCTGAAGCGGATCTAAAGGGTGCCAAAAATCAAGCCAAAGGAAGGTGTCGCCACCATTACCAATATGATGCCGAATCTTACTGCGAAGAGTAACACGGAGCTTCATAAGCTTTTTCCAGCTCCAAGGGGCAGCATCCAGAACTTTGATGGTCCAGATGCAATGATCTTTGATACGATGACCGTGACACCAAGCGACCCAGATGGATTCGGGTCCTTAGTGGTAATCCACCAGAAATGTCGGGCCAACAGTGCTTTATTAGATGCAATCATGTTTTTGATGCCAAGCCTGCCTTCCTCTTTTGGAGAACACACATTCGACCAAGCAACCTTTGTAGATATTCGATCAGCTGAGGACCCGTGCCACAGAAAGGTACGAAGGGATTTTTCAATGTCTTTCAAGATGGCTTTGGACAAAATGAACATGGAGGCCTAGTAATTATGGATTGTGGATAAGATGGACGAAATTAATTGAAGCCTGCCCGCAAACAAGAGCCAACGATTCTTCCAGGAAGAAATTCAAAGCTGGACTCTATCAAGGAGCGGTTTGCACTCAGAGGCAGAGAGTTTAGTGGTTATGAGGGGGACGCCAAGGTATTTGAAAAAGAAGAAGAAGAATTTTAGAAAGCCCTTGGCTATTCAATGCGTTAACCAGCCAATTTGCCTCTTTGCCGGTTAGCGCATTGATTAGCAATTTTGCACCAAGCTCCTTTAGCCGTTATCTGCCACTTTGGTTGGTGTTGACTGGCACTTATTCCACCAAAGGCCTTTGCTCTTTTGCCGGTCAATGACGCGTTGACGGGAATTTCTCCGCAAAGTCTGCGGACACCACGCACAAACCTCATCCTCGTCTTTAGGCTGTCCCCGGACTAAGGCACTTCCTCACTTCCATAGGTGACAACAAAGCCCCTAGTTCAGATGGATTCTCATCAAAATTCTTCAAGGAAGCATGGTATATTGTGGGGCCTTCAGTTATTGAAGCAGTTTGGGATTTTTTCATACATGGTAGATTACTCGAGTAAGTAAACATGACCAACATTAGCTTAATACCAAAGGTGATTTCTCCTTCCAAGGTGGGTGACTTCAGACCTATTTTATGTTGCAACGTTATCTATAAAGTCATTTCAAAGATTATTGTTAATTGCATCAAGCCCACTATTCCATTCCTAGTAAATAGATGTCAAACAACTTACAAAAAAAAAAAAAAAGATGTCAAACAACTTTTGTGGCTAGGAGGAAGATCAATGACAATATTTGCTTGCCCAAGAATTGCTTCATAAATATCACATAGGGAAAGGTATCCCTAGATATGCAATGAAGGTTGACCTAATGAAAGTGTATGACTCCATCCAGTGGGATTTCATTATCGCGACGCTGGAGTTGATGGGATTCCTGCAGTAGATGGTCTCTTGCATTCATCAATGCATCCTGGCTACCTCCTTCTTTGTCTACATCAGTGGTGAATCCATGGGGTTCATTAAAGGTGTGAAGGGTGGTTTTAGGCAAGGAGACCCGATATTTACTTACCAAAAAAAAAAGAAGACCCGATTCACCTTATCTATTTGTCCTCACTATGGATTTCTGTACCATTGAAAATGTGATTCAACTCGCACTGTAGTGCAAGCACTTGCAGATAATCTGATCCTCTTTTCTAGTGCAGATGCTACATCTGTTCATTTACTCCGTTGATGCCTAGAGGAATTTCAAATGCTTTCAGGACTAACCGCTAATAATAACAAAAGTGAGATTTTTATATACTCCAAGAATGAGTCACTCATCTAGGAGATTAAAGGCATTCTGGGTTTCAAATTGGGTAAACTACCAGTGAGATATTTAGGGCTTCCTCTCATCACTACACATCTCACAGTGGCGGACTGCAAACCATTGATCGATAAGGTCGTGAAGCGTGTGTCCTCTTTGGCTAATAGACTACTCTCATTTGGTTGTAGATTCCAGCTTATCGCTTCTATTCTTTCATCTCTTCACCTTTATTGGGCTTCCATTTTCATCCTTCACGAAGCTATATTGAAGACGATTGAAGGATATATTGGACGGTACTTGTGGCACAGATTCATAGATGGGAGTACAATGGCTAAAGTAGCATGGGAGGAGGTTTGCAGGCCTAAAGCTTTTTTTTTTGGTAATTAATTTATTTTGTGCAAAATAACAAGAATTTACAAGAACCTGTGTTTAAGCTCTAAGTATTATGCCAACTTGGTAGAAGAAACATAGAGATAGGGCATCCTTGAGCCCATGTGTAAGGTACAGATATCAAAAATATAGTTAATCCTAGTAATTAAATTGGTATAATAAGGTTTGGGAAAACAAAAATTGAGAAAAGTAGGAAATTGCCTTAGTGTAGCAAGCAATAGATCCGGGCTCACTATTGGCTCAAGCCCAATAGCAAGCGCAAAAAACAGATTGATCCGAAAAGGCGCGAACACGCTGTTCTCTTGTAGTGAGCTGGAAGGTGCCAAATCCAGTGCATGTACGCTTTTTTTTTTTGTAAGTAATTAATTGTATTAAAATGTAAATAAACTGTACAGAGATCTATGTTTTTACCAAGTGTTTTACCGACTTGGAATAAGAGACATAGAAAGAGGGAAAATCCAAAAAAGCAAGACACAGGAGTCTTAAATAAAATATTACACAGAAGGAAACAGCCATTGGGACTCAAAACCACAACTGCCAGCAGTACTGAACAGGAGGACGCTACTTCAGCACTAGTCGAACCAGTGCATGTACGCTTGCCGGGCGCTCGCTAGGTGCTTGAGTGAAAACTCGATTTTTTCCACTGACCTAACTTTGTTTTTGTTATAAATAGGAAGGGGGAGAGGTTTTTGAGCACAACTACGAAGAGTAGCAAGGAGGAAGGAGGAGAAAGAAATGGCAAAGGGATTCTTCGCCAATTTCGATCCAACCTTTTTTTTTTTGGGTAAGTAAGTAAAGATGTATTAAATAAAAGAAAATTGTACAACCTATAATTTATCTCCTAGTGTTTTTCCGACTTGGAGATAAAATCATAGACGCGAGGCATGCCTCTTGTTTTTTTTTTGGTAAGTAAGTTAAATGAATTAAATGAAATGAAAAATACAAAAACATTGTTCTAATTCCAAGTGTTTTGCCAACTTAGAATTAGAACAACGAGTTAGGGCATACCCCAAGCATCTCCATGAACAAAATCATGAACGTATGAAAAGAAAAAAGAAAACCACACCAAGGTGTAATTTGTGTAAACCGACCGTATACATTCCAGTCAAACAACACAAACAAACCTTAAAAACGGATTCAACAAGGACATTACTAAAAGGAGCCCCAGCATCATCTAGCCACCAAGGTACAGAATCAGTAAATCCAGAATCTGCACCCTATTTCACTCCGCCCCATAACGAAAGAGATCCAATGTACTCCGTCCAATGCACATCGGCATCTCCATTGCACTCCGGCCTTCAGATAAAGGTACTGCACTCCGGATTCCACAGTGCACTCCGGCCTCCAGAACAAAGCACTCCGGATTCTGCAAGGCCACTCCGTCCAATGTACTCCGTCAAAAGCACTCCAGATTCAACAATGCACTCATACTGCCAGATTGCTGCAGTGCCTCTATTGCAACCGAGCCGCTCCATCCAAGGAGACAAAAAGCCACTCCGGATAACGGGCGCATGAACACCGAAATCTAAATCAAGGCCACTCCGTCCAAAGTGAGGACTAGAACAACGAAAGCATGAGTTAAGGCGCTCCGTCCCAAGAAAGAAAAAGCACTTCGCCACCACAAGAGATGTATTTTTTTTTCACTCCGTCCGAAGTGATAAGAACCACTCCGTCCAAGAAGACAATAAGTCACTCTGGAAAATCGCAACAACACTCCGGAAGCTCAACCAAATAATCTCCGCCCCAAACGAGAGGAGTCACTCCGCCTTCACAAGAAATGCGAGGCATGCCTCAATCACCATAAGGCAACACATGTCTCCAAAATAAATAAATGAAAACATAGTCGTGCAGGGAGGATAACATTCTACAATTAAACCCAGCGCTGTTATAATAATCAATAGAGCCAGCAGTAGACCAATCTAAATAGAGCAAATGGCTAATCCAGCGTTACTTAAACTCAACTACACTACTTGAGGAAAAGCAAGTAACCCAGAATCACAAAATCTGCTTCTATGCTTCTTTAGCGACGTACTAGCAACATCCCCAGCCACATCACACTTAGTTAAGGCAGAGGGCTCTTGCAACATGTTCCATCCACCCAGCAGCTTCTTCCTGAAAGCAATACACTTTGGCCTGCTGCATGAGTAGCCGTAATTATCTAGTTCAGGCCGGAGGAGGCAGCTTTAGAATGGATTTGAGCATCAGTCCATAAGCATCAAACACACAGCCAGAGCAATCTGCCCTGTAAAACATCAGCATTTGCGAGCATCAGAATGGCAAATTCAGCACCACCTACAGCCTATAGAACCACCAACAGCTGAACTACCACAGTACAAATTCAATCCAAAAGTTTTGCAACAGCAGCAACACAAACAGATGAATGCATCTCATACAGCAGCCCTTTACATTTGCAAACCATACATTACTCACAGATTGGCTACAAATCGAATCAACAAAGATATACACTACTCCAATCCTATAGCACCCCTTGGCATTTGCTGCGCCTCAGCAAAAAGACTCTCCAGAGTTGGCAGCCTTTTTTTTTTTTTGGTAAGTAAGTATTTTGTATTAAAGGGAGAAAAATTACAAAATTGATGTTTTATCGCCAAGAATTTTGACTTGAGGATAAAACATAACCTGCTAGGGCATACCCCGAGCAGCAAGTACATCAGAAAAAAAAAACAAAAAACCTCTTGGAGGCCAACGTTCTAAGAACCAACAGAATATGAGAAAAAATTACAACAACGAACAAAAGGAATCCGCTATCCCCTTCTGCCCAAAAGCACCAAAAGCTATAGTACAATAGCAACATGAACAATTGTATCACCCAAATTTGCCAACATTTCAAGAAATTCAAGAGCAAAAGAGAACCACCATCCATATTCAAATCAGCACAAAGATAGGGAGAGGCAATCGGTAGTTGAGATCCAAAAGCCAGAACCACCGCCTGCCATGCTTCAGGAGATCGCCACAGCAGCAGTTCCACATTGAAAAAACCAAGCCCAGCCACGAAAGCAAATCAGCAACAGAAGAAATTTGAGATCCACATGTCAAGCCCGCCATCAGAAACACTCCGTCCAACAAATAGCCAAGAGTCACTCCGGACAAAGCACTCGAGCCATAAAAGATCCGGAGAAGAGCAATCTAGACAAAGAGCTCCTGCTAAAACAACAGCAAAATTTTATTTTTTTTTGAACTTCGGATACAAAGGAACCAATCCATACCAGCCAAGAGAAAAACTGACAGAAATGGAATCAGCCCGGATTTCGGAGTTCATGAGCTCCGAAAGCCGGAGTTCACACACTCCGGAATCCGGTGTACTTACACTCCGAAAACCGGAGCTCTCCCACTCCGGAAACTGGCCACGAATTCCGGAGCTCTTTCACTCCGGAAACCGGAGTACACACAATCCGCTTTTTTTTTTTGAGCCAAACGGAGATGGCAAAGAAGGTCATTCCAAACAAAATCAGACCCACTCCGGAAAACGTATAACACACCTCACACTCTGTATTCTAGAGTTCTCACACTCCGGATTCCGGAGTACAAAATAATAATTTTTTTTTCTTTTTTTCCTCGCCAGAGAAGGGAAAACACAAGCACTTCGGAAGGAAGTGCAAAACACACAGCCAGATTGATAAAGGCACATCAACCAAAGTGAGCAGCCACTCCGGTCACTAAACACAAGGATTTTCACTTTTATTATTATTATTTTTTTTCCTTTCCTTTTTTTTTCCTTTTTTTTTCTGGAAAATTGCAATCCGGAGAATTTTCTTTCGGATTCAACAGACTCAATCCCACTCCGGAGTGAATAAATCCACTCCGTCCAAGAGGACAGCAAGGAGCTCCAAAAAATCGCTACATCACTCTGGGAATTCGATTAAAAAGACTCCACTCCGCCCAGAATGAGAAGGAGCAGACCAACCAAGGAGCCAGAAAGCACTCCGGATTATAGACACCTTCAATCCGTAAGCTCACGCACTCCGTCCCAATCGAGAAACAGCATTCCGCCACCACCCAAACTTCTATTCTTTTTTTTTCTTTTTTTTCCTTATAAACCCCAACGGATCCGCAGCGGCCCAGAAATATCCACATCAGACACTGCGACGGTCTTCAATTTGAGTCTCACAACATTAATAATCGTCGAGAACATATGGGAGATATCACGGGGATGGGACTTCTAAAAGATACAATTATTGCGCTCCCTCCAAATGTAGTAGACCGTGGCAGCTAGCGACAGTCGTTTTGTGAGGGCTAAGAAGCTTTTCCCTCTCCAAACAGTCGCCGCCCATGAAATATTGTGCTTCCACTCGGTGTAAGGCCAATGAATGCCCGACTGTCTTTGGATTCTGCCCCATAAAGCTCTGGAGTATGAACAGGAGAAAAAAAGATGATCATGGGTCTCATCACCTGTATTGCATAGTGTGCATTTTGAGGATGTGAGGGGAACTCCATGGATGCGGTCAAGGGTATTGAGGCGACCCTTGACAGCTAACCATAGCGTAAATACGTGAGCAGGGATATGGTGTGGGCCCCAAACCAAAATAGCCTAGCTAGCTTTTGGTTTGGGAGGATGGATTAGGAGATACGCAGATTTAGTCGAGAACTTTCCATGAACATTCCCAACCCATCTAACAGAGTCCTGTTGGTGGATGCAAGGAGAGTAATTCGGCATGTTATCAATTAAGTGAGATACCTCAAAATCATAAGGGGTTAGGCCAAGCCCATTTGTTATTTCTGATGATTGCAGAAACCTTGACATCCCTAGGAAGACCTGAAACTAGGCGTGTACGGTCAGAGCAAACCTCACTCAGGGGGCCAAGAGGGTGCCAGTTATCGAGCCAGAGAAAAGTATCAGAGCCACCCCGATAACCTTAATAGTGTGAGTTCGCATAAAGGGGCGAAGCTTCATGATCTTACGCCAACTCCAAGTGGCCGACTCTGGGACTTTAAGAGTCCAGATGCACCGATCCTTGATTCTATTTTTGTAGATCCAAGAAGACCAGGCCGAATTTGGGTCTTTGGAGATAAGACGCCAAAGAAGCTTGCAGTTAAGGGCTTTATTCTGATCAGCCAGATTTTTGAGGCCCAAACCCCCTTCGGACTTGGGGTAGCATATATCACTCCAAGCCACTTTAGCATTAGCTCTCCCATCAACAGAGCCCTTCCAGAGGAAATGGCGCAGGATGCACTCAATTGATTTAAGAGTGTTCTTAGGCAAGATAAACATGGAGGTCCAGTAAAGATGAATGGACGAAAGAATGGAGGCGACTAGTTGCAACCGCTCCCCAAACGAGAGCCATCTATTTTTCCAGGAAGTGATCCTCCTAGTGATCCTATCGGTAAGAGATTTGCAATCAGAGGCTGAGAGGCGGGAGGTTAGAAGGGGGACACCCAAGTATCTGATTGGGAGTTTGCCCTCCTTAAACCCCAAGATACCAGCAATATCCTTGTGAAGGGAAGCGTCCTTTGAACAGATAAAAAAATCACTTTTATTCGGGTTTGTAGAGAGACCAGAGGAAGCTTGGAATTCCTCAAGGCACTCCATGAGAATTTGAGTGGATTTAGTATCAGCATGGGAGAACAGAAGGAGATCATCAGCAAAGGCTAGCATAACAGTTTGTGTATCAGCGCATTTCCAGTGGTATTTGAAAGCGGCATCCCGCCTCGCCTTGAGCTCAATAATGCTGTTGAGAACTTCCATAACCAGGACAAAGAGATACGGGGATAGAGGGTCTCCTTGGCGAAGACCCTTGCCTCCTTTGAAGAACCCGACCACTTCCCCGTTGATGTTGAGGGAGTACGTCGGAGTTGTGATGCATTGGCTAATCCAATTGACCACCTATGGAGGGAAATTCATGAGGGACAGAATATTGATGATAAAGTCCCATTGAACAGAGTCATAAGCTTTCATCAGATCAACCTTCATAGTACATCTGGGGGGACTAAGCCCAAGATGATACCTGTGAAGGAGCTCCTGAGCTAAGAGTATATTATCACTTATCTGACGCCCCGCCACAAAGGCCGCTTGGCATTTGTCCACCAGGTGTGGAAGTGTTTCTTTGATTCTGTTTGCGAGAATTTTAGAAATCACTTTGTAAATGACGTTGCAGCAAGAAATCGGGCGATAATCAAAGACCACTCGTGGGGACTGGACCTTAGGGATCAGACTGATCAAAGTGTTATTCATTTGTTTTAGGAGCTTGCCATGTTTAAAAAAGTCTAGAACCGCTTCACAAACCAGACCACCGGTTATCTCCCAGGAATCCTTAAAAATTTTTGAGGAGAAACCATCAGGACCAGGGGCTCTGTCATCCCCAATGGAGAACAAAGACAAAGATGGATTTCCTCCACAAAATCGGTTTAACCAAATGACCCAGTTTGCGCCCCAGGTATAGTATGGAGAATGTATGGGCGAATACGATTGGCCTCGGCCGACCCATGAGTACGTCCAGTCCCTAAAACATTTTTGAAGTAGCTAAGAAACAAATCATTCAACTCATCCTTCCCAATAGTAGGATTCCCAGAATTATCAATGAGGGAGATGATCCTATTCCGATTAAGGTTCCCACTAACAGACTTAAAGAAAAATTTTGTGCATTGGTCGCCCTCTTTGAGCCATCTGATTTTGGCTTTTTGTTGGAGGAAGGTTGCCTCTCTAGCCATAGCTGAATAATAGTCAGCCCTACAAGAAAGTTCAGCTCCGCAGGATCCTATGGAAGGGGAGGTTTTGGATTGGATATCCTCAAGACACTTCCTAGTGCGCAGCACCTTTCTATGTGCAGGATCCTTGACCAAAGTTGGCAGCCTGCTACTGCACTTTCAAGCAAGCAAGAAAACAAATCTTCAATGCACATAGAAAGTCCTAGCCCACAGGTTCACATTAGTCATTGAGTATTTGAGATATTGGACATGGTTTTAATCTTCAGCCAACCTCCACTGTACTAAGAAAATTTCCTAGCCTTGCTTACAATCTGATTCCAGCACCGTGAGGACAACCTGATCATAGCATCATTACACAGCATCAGCAGCCTATATACGCGAAGTCAATAAGTAGGTGCACTGGATATAACGGCTGAGGTCTGGGCTGAGGACCTGATTGTTGATGGATATAGCTGATGGTGTGTTTTGACTATGGACTGTGAAAGGGCTAAGGTCTTGATGCCAAGGAATGGTTGAATAGACCAAGGGCATTTGATATATCTTCTATTTGAGATACGGATCATACCGTGGACTAGTGGTATGTGTTGCAGCACATATAAAATATCAGAAAGTAATAATGCATAGGTAAGGGTGTGCAAATGATCGGGAACTTTTCATTGGTTTTCGGCCGCGGTTCCACAAGACTTGGGTACTCTAGTTGTATGAGGCTCTATCCGAGTGAGTTGTAACCGGGTCATTGCCTTTAATAGATCTTTTAATTTGCTATTTCGAATTGTTTCATGGTGCTCGGGAGATACCCTAGCCTCTATGTTCTTCATTCAAGTTGGCAAAATACTTGGTGTTAGAATATAGATTTTTGTAAATTTTTTATATTTTAATACAATTTAATTAATTACCAAAAAAAGAGGCAACTATCCGGATTTATAGAAAGCTGGATAAAATTGCAATTATTTTTTTTGGTAAGTAAGTAAATTGTATTAAAAATAAAAAAAAAATCTATATTCTATCTCCAAGTATTTCCTACTTGAAGTTAGAATATTGAAGTTAGGGCACCCCCAAGTACCATAAAACAAGTCATGAAAATAAAATAAAAACACAATAGGACACAGTCAAGTCTTAACACAAAAATATCTAACAAAGGCCTTTAGTATCACCATCGGCCATTAGTCAGACCCTCAGTCCTATGCAATTCCCACCCTTCGGCAGTCAGTAGTGACAAGATCGGCCAAGCAAGGGAAAGTTATTCACCAGTCCTTAGATTTCTTAAGGATGGATTTCAGCGGCTTGAAGGATGGAGCTTGCTTCATTGATCTTACTTGGTCTAACCGTGGAGGAGCAATCACCTGATCAGCTAATCCTTGAGGTGAAGATTTGCAATCAGCCCTCTCTCCCTTGACTGCAGACGGTAAGGCTAAATTTGACAGTCCAGCTTTATTACCCATCAATGATTTATCATCATTAGATATTGCGTTCAATACCGAGTGTACATGTTCTCTATCTATTACAACATGGTATATTGCGTTCTATCCCTATGCTACAGTCCTCAATTGGTTGACACTACAACTGCCAATTAAATCGGTAGCAACAAGCACTTCTGCCTGAGATGAGCCAAGCCAAATTGCTTCATATTGCTCTCCTCCTAGGTTCTATTCAGTCACTTCCTGAGGTGGAGATTTGCAATCAACCCTCTCTCCCCTGCCTGCATACTCCAGATGGGTTGCACATGAGCTTGGCTGCGTAGCTTCATTCAGATTTATCCCCTGCTTTAGAATATGTGCATACAAAACTGTATTATGATCAACAACTTTTCAATGTTTCACCACAATGCCTCCTCATGGAAACAAATTGCACTTTTGCAATCCAGCCTCTATCTGTACATAGCTTAGGCTACCAAGAATTGCATCCCTTCCATCTAAGGAAAGTAAATCTACATATGGCAGTACCAGTTTTGCATCCACCAATAGCTTATTAGCAACTATTAATGACTGTACAATTTGGACGGACTAGTTTTGGCGCTGCGCCCGGAGTGTAGTTGCCTCTGCGAGATGTTGGCACTTGCTGGACGGAGATGTTGGCACTTTCACCTGCGTTGAAAGTTGATCTTATGAAAGCTTATGACTCCGTGCAATGGGATTTTCTTATTGCAGTCCTGGAACTAATGGAGTTCCCTCCCCTAATGACTCGGTGGATCCAACAATGTATTACGACAACCGCCTTTTCCATTAATATTAACGGTGAATCCGTGGGATTTTTCAAAGGGGCCAAAGGGCTGAGACAAGGAGATCCCCTATCTCCTTATCTTTTTGTCCTTGCTATGGAAGTTTTGAATGCGGTTATTGAGATCAAAGCTAGGCGCAATGAGGCGTTTCGTTATCACTGAAAGTGTGAGAGAACAAAAACTGTGATGCTCGCTTTTGCTGATGACTTGATGCTCTTTTCCAATGCTGATGCGTACTCAGTCCATCTACTTCAAGAATGCCTTGAGGAGTTCCAGGGAGTATCTGGTCTTTCTGCGAACAAAAACAAAAGAAAATTTTTTGTTTGCTCTACTGATGATAGTCTTATCCGGGAGCTTCAGGACATAATTGGGTTCAAATTGGGGAAACTCCCTGTCAAGTATTTGGGGGTCCCCCTCATCACTTCGCGGCTGTCGGTGGCTGATTGTAAGACCTTGATTGATCGTGTTAGGCAGCGTATAAATTCGTGGACTAACAAACTTCTATCCTTTGGGGGCAGGCTTCAACTAGTTCGATCTATCCTTTATTCGATTCACCTCTACTGGGCATCTATTTTTATTATTCCCAAATCTATTCTGAAACTCATGGAGGGTTATATGCGCCGGTTCTTGTGGCACGGATCCATTACTTGGGGAACTACTGCTAAAGTGGCATGGGAGCAGGTCTGCAAGCTTCAATCTGAAGGTGGCCTGGGCATTCATAATCTACAGAACTCTAACAAGGCCCTGATTTCTCATCTGTTATTGAAGATTATTACAAAGGACCACAAATCTATTTAGGTCTCCTAGATTTATGTGAATAGATTAAAGGATAGGTGCATTTGGACAATTAAGGTGCCAACTTCCACTTCCTGGTGCTGGAGGAAGTTGTTAGAGCTTCGACATACTATTAGGCCCTATATCAAATACGGGATAGGTAATGGGGTTGATACCTTTTTATGGCTAGATAATTGGCATCCGAGAGGTCCCCTTGCTGATTTATATTTCTCAAGGCTGATGTCTGTAACTGGGCTGCCTTTGGATTCAAAGGTTGCGTCGATAGTGGTTGATGGAAATTGGAGGTGGCCGAACCCTTATGATATGGAAGTGGATCAGATTATTTGCGACATGCCAGATTACTGCCCGGATCCAAAAAGGAACGATTTAGTTAGATGGACTGCGGATCCCAAAGGAATATTTACCTCCGATATGCTTACCGCCTTTTCCAAGGAACTGCGGCTAAATGTGAATGGTCTTTTATCGTATGGGGACCGTCTCATATTCCTGCTCATGTGTTTATCCTATGGCTTGCCATCCTTGGCAAGCTATCCACGATAGATAGATTGGGAAGATTTGTAAATCTTGTCAATGTGTGTATCCTTTGCAAGATGTCTGGAGAATCTCATGATCATTTGTTATTTGGGTGTTTTTTTCCAATGAAGGTCTGGAGCACTCTTTGTCATCTGGCTGGGTTAACCTGGCCATTCTAGGAATGGAAGAGGAATATTGAGTGGGCTCTGTGGTAACTGGAGAGGAAAGAATACCAGGTCTCTCTCTTTTAGACTCACGCTTGCTGCTGCAGTTTACTTCATTTGGCAAGAACGAAACCGAAGAACTTTTGATGAAGCCAATGGAAGGACCCCTAATCATATCACTAACCTCATAATTGAAGCTGTTCGGAGGAAACTAGAGATTAGTATCAAGGGTGATGATTGCTACACCAGGAACGTTATTATGCGATGGAGGCTATCGTTTGATGAGGCGTAGTGAAATGCGGGGCCGATCTAGCTCTGTGGTGGAAGAAAGCTTCGTTTCCGGAGTGGTTTTTTATCCGAAGTGCCTTGCACTCTTAAAATCCAGAGTACTTCTTATCCGGAGTGTTGATTTATCCGGAGTGCTTGTTTTTTTCCGGAGTGGTTTTTTCGCTCCAAAAACCGGAATGACCTATGTTGATTCCGGAGCTCTTAATAGCCGGAGTGAAGATTCCGGTGTCCCTTGTGTGCCTCGGACTCTTGTTGTTGGTTTTCGTCTCCGGAGTGGTTTTTTTATCCGGAGTGCCTTGGCCTCTTATGATCTGGAGTACTTAACCAGTGTGTTGATTTATCCGGAGTGCTTGCTTTTTTCTGGAGTGGCTTTTTTCCGGAGTGCTATTTGCCTTTCCGGAGTGGTTTTTTTCGGGAGTGCAGTTGCCATCTAAAGGGACGGACTAGTTTTTTTCGCTCCAAAAACCGGACTGACCTATGTTGATTCCGGAGCTCTAAATGGCCGGAGTGAAGATTCCGGTGTCCCTTGTGTTCCTCGGAATCTGGCTGCTGGCAGTGGAATCTTGATGCTGACTAGGTTAGCTGTTCTTCTAGTGTTGGTGAGGAGGACAGAGTAAAAGTGGCTTTTTGTTTTCTTGTCGGCCGGAGTGGATATGCGTGAGATGAGGCCGGAGTGGCTTCGCAGCTGAAGTGCATATTTCGCTGAAAGGCCGGAATGGGATTGAGTCAGTTGATTCCGGAGTGCAATTTTTCGGAGTGCATTTTGCCAGAGTGCGTTTTTTGTTGGAGTGGGACTGCGTCAGTTGAATCCGGAGTGCAATATGCCAGAGTGCATTTTGCCGGATTGCATTTTTGCCAGAGTGGGATTGAGTCAGTTGAATCCGGTGTGTAATTTACTGGAGTGCAGTTTGCCGGAGTGCTTTTTTTGCTAGAGTGCTTTTTGCTTGTCTCACCCTTTACTTGGGGTTTGGAGAAGCGGCTTTACATAAATTTGGGTTGTTGCCTGTTTTTGTTATTTGGTCTAGGTGGGCCGGGATCTAAGTGGCTGGTTTAGATGATGTACATCTAATTGTTGTTTCTTTCGCTTGGTTCATGATTCGGTTCATGATGATGCTCGGGGTATGCCCTAGCTCTTTGTTCTAATTCTAAGTTGGCAAAACACTTGGAGTTAGAACATCCTATTGTAAATTTTCATTCTTTTTAATGCATTTACTTACTTACCAAAAAAAAAAGAGATATCGTTATTGTATTTTGTGTCTAATGTCCTTAGTCTTTTTTTTTGGGCTACCCCTTTTCTATGTTTCTCTTACCTAGTTGGCAAAACACTGGGTATTAAACATAGCTATTTGTACATTCTTTTAAATTTAATACACCTAATTACTTACCCAAAAAAAAACTATTAATGACTTAGGAGCCTAGTACTTACCAAAAAAAAAAGACTTAGGAGCCTAGGTTAAAGATTTTCGAAACCCTACAATTGATCTGAGTGTAGCGGCAGTGCCAAGAATTGTAGTTAATGGCACTTGGCTTTCAAAATTTGATGCATACAAAGCCTCATTCCTCCCAGGTAGAATATCTGATTACTCTCCCTGTGTTCTATCTTCGGAAGTTATTGATCAACCTAGGAAAGGTATTTTATGGTTCATCAATTTTCTCACCAAGCACCCGCAATTCCTTCCTCTTGTTCAAGAAGCCTTGCAACAGGAAATTCTAGGCATTCCAATGTTCCAGATTGTTTCTAAAATGCGGTTTGCTCGTGCATTGCTAAAAAATATTTACGGCTGTATTGGGAACGTTTCAGAAGTTGTCAGGACTTGAAAGACCCTAGAGGATTATCTGATGACTTCTTTCCATCTTCCACATAGTATAATTATGACTGAGGAAGAGAATCTAAAAGCTGCCTATCATCCTGCCCTGAGACAAGAATTGGATTTCCTTCAGCAAAAGGTAAAATTTAAATGGTTCAGGGAGGGAGATCAGTGCACCAAATTCTTCTTCTGCGCAGTTGCTGGGAACTGCAATAGCAACAAAATCCTTTTGTTGATTTAAAATGTTTTTTTTCATAAGAACGTTGATTAACAATGATGGTACCCCAACTAGTAACCTGGAGGAGGTTTAGTAATTAATAGTCAACCATTTTTGAGTTTATTGGGCCACTGATCGAAATAATGTTTCATTTGATAAGGATAGACTTCAGCTGTTTATTCTGCATACCATCCTAAATAACATCCGTCCTATGCTTTACAGACCGATTAGTGCCGAGGAGGTTCATCAGTCGCTATTCTCAATTGGAGATTGCAAAGCCCCGTGTCTAGATGGGTTCTCTTCAATGTTTTATAAAGAGTCTTGGCATATTATTGGTTCATCGACTATGGAAGCTGTTCAAGATATTTTTCACCATGTGAAACTCCTCAATCGGATTAACACGACTATTATCAGCCTAATTCCCAAGGTAAAGTCTCCTTCCAAGGTAACTGATTTTCGACCTATTTCACGTTGTAATGTTATATATAAAATTATCTCAAAGATCATTGCTAATCTTATCAGACCCACCCTCCCTTATCTGGTTGATAGTTGCCATACCACTTTTGAGGCAGGGAGGCATATTGGAAACAATATCTTGCTGGCTTAGGAATTACTCCACAAATATCACTCGGGCAAGGGAGTACCCCGTTGTGCCATGAAGGTGGACATAATGAAAGCATTTGAATCGATTCAGTAGGATTTTCTGATTGCATTACTGGATTTGATTGGTTTTTCCTCTCAAATTGTTAAGTGGATTAGTCAATGCATGACCACCACCTCCTTCTCCATCAATATAAATGGTGAATCGGTCGACTTCTTAAAAGGAGCCAAGGGACTTTGCCAAGGTGATCCTCTCTCGCCTTATCTATTTGTGTTGGCCATGGAAACGCTTAATGATATTCTGGAAATTAAAGCCCAACAGCATAGGAGCTTCCAATATCATTGGAAATGCAAAAAAATGAGGACAGTGATGCTTGGGTTTGCTGATGGCGTTCTTCTATTCTCTAAGGCCGACACTAATTCTATAAATGTTATCCATGACTGTCTTAAGGAATTTGAAGTACTCTTGGGTCTCTCAGCTAACAAAGATAAAAGCAAAATTTTTATATGCTCTGGGGATGAGACCACTAATCAGGAATTCCAAGACATTATGGGCTTCAAAAGGGGCTCACGTCCTATGAAATACTTGGGCATTCCACTCATTACTACTAGGTTATCTACGAAAGACTACCAACCCCTACTGGATAGGGTGCTAAAGAAAGAGACTTCCTAGAAGAATAGATGGCTGTCTTTTGGTGGCCGGCTTCAGTTGATCTCTTCCACCCTTTTGACTCTTTTGGGGGCTTGTAGGGAATTCTTTATTCATGCTTAGAGTGTCAGGATTATTTTTTTTTTTGTCAGGATTTCCTGCTTAGAGTGTCAGGATGAGTCTTTGTGCTTGGCATGGGAGCATTTGGGTGGTAGAAAAAATGCGCGGTATGGTGCAAAATGCCTAATTTGGTGTATTTAGCCGGTTTGGAGCATTTGCTACAATTTTGCAATTTGCCAGAATGAAACAATTTGCCAGAATGCTGCAAAAATGCCAGTATTCTTTCGAGAAAAAAAACGTGGGCAATTTTGTGAATTCTTCCTTGTATGGTGTATTTTTCCGGTTTAGAGCATTTGCCACTATTTTGCATTTTTTCGGAATGATGCAACTTGACAGTATGGCGCTAATTGCCGGTATGCTATTAAAAAGGGGGGAATGAATTGTCGAAATGGTGCCTGTGGGTGATTTTGTGCAAAATGCCCTGTATGGTGTATTTTGTTGGTTTGGAGTGTTTGCTGTAATTTAGCATTTTGCTCGAACGATGCAACTTTTCAGAATAGCACAAATGCTGGTATGCATAAAAAGAAAGTCTGTGATCCTTCTTTGGCTGTGTTCCTTTATCAGTGTGTGGGGTCTATTGGTCGATGGCACTTGGGTGTGCTATAAAGACCAAGGTAGTAGGATTTGCACTTGATCGTGGTTAGTGATTAACTGCGTCGATTTGCTTCTGAATATGGTAACATTGTCTCCTGTGATCTTCGCTTAGCCATGGTAGCAAATATGCAAAGCTCGGTTTTCTACTAATGTTACATGTGTGATAGTGTTGCTCGAGGGATGCCTTAGCGTCTATGTTCTAAATCTAAGTCGGTATAACACTTGGAGATAGAACATTGGTTTCTATAATTTCTTTTATTTTAATACAATTTCCTTATTACCAAAAATATATATTTTTTCATCTTACCAAAAGTGATTTTGAATAAACATGAGGGCTATATACAATGTTTTCTTTGGCGAGGCTCCATAGATGGAAAGTTTGTAGTTAAGGTTGCATGGGAGGAATAGTTTGCTCTGCATGGGAGGATGTGTGATCTGCAAAAGACAAAGGGGGCTTGGGAATAAAAAACCTCGTTGCCTCTAATAAAGCATTTGTTTGTTGACTTTTTCGAAAGATCACTACAGAAGACCTAGACTCGGTTTGGTTAACTTGGTGTCATGAATATTGTATAAAAGGCCGTTGCATTTGGACTTTAGAAGTGCCGGACTCAGCCACATGTAGTTGGAAGAAGCTCATGAAGTTACTTTTTTTTTTTTTGGTAAGTGTGTATTTTGGATTTAATGGAGAAAATAAATTTATAAAAACTATGTTATAACTCCAAGTTTTTTGACTTGGAGTTAGAACATAAAAAGCTAGGGCATACCCCGAGCATCTAGTACATCAAAGGATATTTAAAAAAAAACCGCTAAGAGGAATAATCTAAAAGATCGAAAATGATCAAAGTCATTATACATAAGCAAAACTAAATGCACCCTAAGAATCCAGCAGCTGGAAACATCATCAACACCACGCATAGCTGGTTCACCCACCCCAGCTCCACAGCATGGTCGTTGTACATCAGCATTAGCCCACCACTGGGCCGGACCGCAAAATGAGCAGCAGCTACATGCCAACCAAGCCTTTCCATCACCACAAGGTGAACAAAATCTGAAGACCAGGCGCAGCATCCAGCCAGCACCTAGTACTCAGCAACCAAACACTGCATCCAGGCTCACACACCGGTAAATACCAGGCAGAAGATCAGCATCAGCATCCCGCAATACAAAAAACCGAATGGCACAATCATCAATGCCTCAAAACTCATATGGTCATAAGGATGCTGCTCAAACAGGAGCAGCAAAGCGCCAGCCCCTACTTCAGCAAAGCACCAGCCGAATCTGCAAACCGATCAAGGAAGTACCACTAAACTACCTCAACCTGCAAACTCCAAGAGCATTTTCAACCCCATGCCAACTGGATAGTGATATAGCCAATGCCATAACAGAAAGCTGACGCCAGCACCATCTTCAGCTTGCCAAACCAGCAGGAAGACTAACAGATTAGATCAGCAATCCCCTGGACAAACAAAAGGCAGCAGTTAGCAAACCACGAAACATAGCCATTCTAAAACAATCCACAACAAAGCCGCCTGCATCCACTACCCCAATAGCAGGCAGCAGTTGCAACCGCCAATTAGCCACTCCTGGCAGCAGGCAATGCAAAACACGCCAATGGGATCAGCCAAAAAGGATCATCATCCACTGCAGCCCAAGCACAATTGTTGCAAAGCAACAACAGCAACAACCTGGCTGTAGAAGCCAGACAAAAGCAATCCGATGGACTGCAACATAATCCCACCACAATAAAGCAGTAAACGGATCAGCACCACCTCAAATAAGAAATTTTAGCCACCAAAATATTCCACAGCCAGCTACTCAGCCCTCAGCCAAATGGTCCCAATCCATAAACACACGGGCTCCCCCAACCCAATCAACAAATGGGACACAGCCATAGAACAATCAGAGCAGCACCATAGGAAATTCGACTGCATCAATTCCTTCAAGATGAGACAGCAGCCCACAGAAAGGCACTTAAGCACTCCATCAACAGCAGCCTCCAGATACAGCAGCATCAATTTAAGGGAGCACCCCATAGAGACAACATCCAGCAGGAGCTCAACTCAACAGACAGCCACTGCAGCCAACAATATCACTGTCGGATCAACATACCACAGCCAGAAAGCCCCACCCATAGCAGTACGGCACCCCCAACCCAGCCAACAGGGGTGACACACATTGGCAATGGATAGTCAATCCAGCATCCCAAGACATTTTCAGGCACAGGAAGCCGAACATAGAGCGAGACACACCAGGAAGCCAGAGGAAGTAGCTCCCGAATCCACAAATCTGAGAGAGACCAGTAATTCGCTGCAGTCCATACCAAAAGCATCCAAGCCATTCTCCAAAAATGGAAGCGCAAGGACAGTCCCCAACACACCCAGAAAGTTCAGAGGCATCCAAGAGGTCCACGGCCGGCACTTCAGAGCATCGGCCAAGTATCACCAAACCAGCACGACACGGCATCCCCCTAAACCGTCCGCCAGAAGGGAACAACCAGGCATCGGCACCTCAGAGCCAGCACCCAGGCCATCAAAAGCCCCATCCCAAACTGAATGGTAGAGACGAAACTAGATCAAACCCTAGGCGCAAACCGAGGATAAAAGGAAACGAGCTGGAGAGAGATGCGAGGACTCAAAGTGAGCGCCATCGCACTCTCAGAGGCCATAGGGCCCCAGCCACAAAGTCTTCAACAGATGGAAAGCCTTCGCCCCAATCAGAAGGCGAGATAAGAAGACCAAACTCTCAGGCAACTTCAAAAGCTTCGAGGTCGCCGAGACCGATAACTCCAGAGTAAGGAACGAAAGGATGGAAACGGATAACCGGGTGAGGGGGGTATCGGGCAAGCAACCGGAAGGCCGGCCATGGTAGGCACCGAAGCCGCCCGGCACCCAAGATGGAAACGCTGATGATGACGCCCCGGGCAGTTCAAAATTCAAACGAATTTGAAAATAGCTCATGAAGTTACACCCTATCCTTTTCCTTAAGATATGCCACCACATAGGGGATGTGTTGATATGTTCCTATGGACAGGAAATTGGCACCCTAGTGGTCCACTATGTGATCGATACACAAAGTGGTAATAAACATGGATAACATGTCACGTAACAATCCTAATGCCACATGAAACGATGTAATTAAATGGTGTGCTAGCCTTTCGGGTGTCTACTCTGCAAAATTGGCATATTTGATTTTCTAGTAGCCCAAGGACAAAGTGAAGTGGTATAATCTAGTCTAGGGCCCATATCATATCCCGGTAGATGCTTTTACTCTGTGGTTAGTTATACATCAATGACTCAGCACCCTAGATTGTATAAGCTCCTTCATTCATCAACCAACAACCTACATTTTGTGTAACTCCGGGAGTGAAAGTCATGGGCACATTTTCTTCTCCTATCCCATTTCATCAGGTGTGTGGAGGATAATGTGCCACCATACTGGAACTATGACGGACCGGATTATTTTTCTAACAAATAACCTCTGTCAAAGGTAACACAATTAAAGCCCATAATTAACCTATGGATTCTACAGAAATTTCGGCAGAGTTTCCTCTACAATTGGACGAAATCCAAAAATATAACTTGCTCAAATACATCCTGTACAAGCACACATCTAACCAAAATAATTAACACAAAGCCTACAATACAACACATAGGATCATAACATCTGCCATATCATCCATGGCTCCAATACAGTACCCCTATCTACCGTATTAGATCTAGAGAGATGCCATCTAAAATAAAACAAAGCTCAAAACATCAACATAGATGTAAAAACTAAATCATCAAAACCTGCGAAAGCATGACAAAACCATAGCATAACAACAAGCCACATCCATCCATGAGTGGTTGTTTATGTTCTAATATTATAAACATAACCCAATCTTCAAGCTTCGACATCCAGCTAATATCTTCAAGCAAGTCTCTCTCCTTGCTCTAACTAATCTGGCACCGGCTAAGTGTTCTCATTTGGAAGGAAAAATAGCAAGGGTGAGCATACAGCTCAACAAATGTAATCATAACTCTTTTTTTTTGTAAGTAATTAGGTGTATTAAATTTAAAAAAATGTACAAAAAGCTTTGTCTAATACCCAGTGTTTTGCCAACTAGGTAAGAGAAACATAGAAAAGGGTTAACCCAAAATAAACTGTGACTAAGGACATTAGACACAAAATACAATAACGATAATGGAGGTGAAAACAGCTCCGTCTACACAACTCCGTCAAGCAAGTGTCAACAACTCGCAGAGGCAACTACACACCGGGCGCATCGCCAATTCAGTCCGTCAAAATTAGAGCGTAGAGGCAGTCCGTCAATCCGAAAAGGCAAGCACTTTTCCGCTCCAGGCATTGCAACAACTCCCTCCGACCAATAGTAAGCAGAAAGCAGATCGAGTCGCCGCATTCATTGGGTAGAGAATGCCACTGTAGAAAGCACTCCGGCTTTTTAGAAGACAAAAGCTGGCCATTCCGGCCTAGGTGCGAATATAATGCACTCCGTCCTCAGCGAAAACAGTCCAGTCTTCAGACATAATCACTCCGGGGTGAAGGCACTCCGGACTAAAACGGCACACTCCAAAGTCTGGAGTTCTTGCACTCCGGAATCCGGAGCTCTCAGCCTCCAAACTCCGGATTGCCTTCACTCCGTCCAACAAAAGACACTCCAGCAAAATAGGAACTCCGGATGTAAGAAAGCAATCCGGTCAAAAGAGCTTCGGATAAGAGAGCTCAAGCCATTAGGACAATCCGGCCAACAAGGGCACCAGAACAAACAGACGCAAGACACTTCAAATTTTTTCTTTTTCCAAAAAGAGCTCCGGAATCAAAAGTACCTAGAGGGCACTCCGTCAAAAAGACAAAAAGCACTCTGGCCTCTTTTTTTTTTGGGGGGGGAAGAAGAAACCACCGGCTGGTAAAAAAACAAACCGGCTAAAAAAAGAAAAGAACTCTGGCCAAGAGAGCACCGGATTAGAAAAAAATCAAGAGGGCACTCCGTCCTTAAAGACAAAGAGCACTCCGTCCCCCTTTTTTTTTTTTTTTTTTTTGGGAAGAAACATACACCGGATGAAAAGGAAAAATGAACACCGACCTTTTAGAGAACCGAAAACAAAGATACCAACAGGCACTCTGTCATTAAAGACAAAGGGCAAACCAGGTAAAAAGAAAGAAACAAACTCCGGCCAAGAGTGCACCGGATTCAAAAACACCAAGAGGGCACTCCGTTCATAAAGACAAAGAGCACTCCGTCCATAAAGACAAAGAGCACTCCGTCCTCTTTTTTTTTTTTTTTTTAATATGATAGACACACTCAGGCCCCCTAGAGGCCACACTTACTCCGGGCGACAGCAAATGGATGTGCTTGGGCACTCCGTCCCCCAAGAAGCCACAATTACTCCGGACGACAGCAAATGTATGACGCTTGGGCACGTCGGACGACAGCAAACGTATGACGCTTGGGCACTCCGGAATCAACCAGCAATGAGTGACTCCCTCCATGATCAAAAGAGTAATTCACTCTGGCTGTCAATCGAGAATCACAACATCTGAAAGCAGACTTGTATTAGGGATGCTCCATCTGTTCAAGACCTGCCTGTCCAGCTCTGAGACTACATTATGAGATACCTCAAGCTTCCCCCGAATTGCCGCAGAAATCTGGGCAACCATTTGGGATTCGTTATGAGCCCTCGTTTTCTTAAACATGCGATGATTCCTTTCCTTCCAGATAAAGTAGATAGAAGCAGCAAGAGTAAGACAAAATGAGAAAGCTTTGAGGTTTTTGCCTTTCCAACGTTTAGCAGCCCACAAAATGTTTGAATTCCAATTAGATTGTGGCCAGCAACAACAAGCTCTATGAAGCATATGACGCCAAATAACCGAGGAGAAAGGGCAATCAAAGAAGAGGTGGTCGTGACATTCCCTTCCATTGGGACAGAGGATGCATGCCGCAGGGATGTGAAGGTAGTTGCCAATCCTATCAAGGGTGCTAAGCCTATTTCGGATAGTCAGCCAGAGTATAAAGGAGTGAGACGGGATGGACCAGGGACCCCAGACAAGGCTAACCCACTCAACCGCAGCATGAGGTTCACGGAAAATCCCATATGCCGATTTTGATGAGAACACCCCACTACGATCAGCAGTCCAAAGGACCACATCTTTGCGGGTTGTATCTGGGAGGTAAGGAGGCATATTATTCAGGATCTCAGCAACCTCCATAACAAAAGGGTTAGGCCAACTCCAGGAACCGTTTCTGATAATATCCTTAACCTTAGCATCAATTGGCAGCCCCGTTATACATTTGATTCTTTCGTTAGATCTATCACATAGTCGACCGAGTAGATGCCAACTGTCGAGACAAAGGAAAGTGTTGCCACCATCACCGATTTGATGCCGAATTTTAGAGCGCAGGGTTATTGTGGAATTTCATTAGCTCTTTCTAGCACCAAGGGGCAGAGTCCGGAACTTTGATGGTCCAGATGCATCGGTCTCTGATACGATGTTCATAACACCAAGCAACCCAGATGGAGCATGGATCCTTAGCAATAATCCTCCAGAAGTGCCGAGCCAACAATGCTTTGTTAGAAGCAGTCATGTTTTTGATTCCAAGCCCACCTTCCTCTTTAGGAGAACACACGTCAGACCAGGCAACCTTTGCAGAGAACCGATCAACAGAGGAACCTTGCCATAGGAAGGTGTGAATAGACTTTTCAATGCATTTCAAGATGGATTTAGGAAGGATGAACAGGGATGCCCATTAGTTGTGAATTGTGGATAAGATGGAGGAAATCAACTGGAGCCTACCCGCGAAGGAGAGCCAGCGGTTCTTCCAGGAAGAAATTCGAAGCTGGACTCTATCAAGAAGCGGTCTGCACTCGGAGACAGAGAGTTTAGTGGTTATGAGTGGGACGCCGAGGTATTTGACAGGGAGGGAGCCCATTCTAAAACTGAGAATCTCAAGGATATCCCCCTTGGTGCTCTCACTTGCAGAGCAACAAAAAATTGCGCTTTTATTCGGGTTAGGAGTAAGCCCAGATAGAGAGCTGAATGTATTAAGACTCTCGTGTAAAGCTTGGACAGATTTGCAATCATCTTTGGAAAAAAGGAGGAGGTCATCCGCAAACCCAAGCATCACAATTCTAGTGTCCACACATTTCCAGTGGAAATGAAAATCCGGGTTAGTCTGAGTCATTCTAACAAGGATACCATTAAGTCCTTTGGCACCACGGAAAAAACCCACCGACTCACCATTGAGGCTTAAAGAGAATGAAGTTGTGGTAATGCATTGACTGATCCATTTAGTCACAATGGGGGGGAAGTCCATCAGTTCAAGGACCGCCAAAATGAAATCCCAATGGATGGAGTCGTATGCCTTCATCAAATCCACTTTAATCGCACAACGCGGGACCCCCTTATTCAGGTGGTATTTATGCAGTAATTCCTGAGTAAGAAAAATGTTATCTCCAAAGCTCCTGCCTGGAACAAAAGCAGTTTGACATTTTGCCACAAGGTGAG
This sequence comes from Nepenthes gracilis, assembly GCA_033239525.1. Taxonomy (NCBI): domain Eukaryota; kingdom Viridiplantae; phylum Streptophyta; class Magnoliopsida; order Caryophyllales; family Nepenthaceae; genus Nepenthes; species Nepenthes gracilis. The sequence continues at coordinate 14,114,719 of BSYO01000003.1, read as the reverse complement.
GAAGAGAAGGTTTAATGCGGGAGACACTGACCTTGAAAATGATCTTATATAAGACATTGCAGCACGTAATGGGCCGAAAATCAGAGACATTGGATGGCGATTTGATTTTTGGGATTAAGCACAGTAAGGTCACGTTAATTTGTTTTAACAGCTTCACATGGTGAAAGAAGTCCTGAATAGCTTCAATGATGGAAGGGCCAATTTCGTTCCAGGTAGCTTTGAAGAATTTGGCAGAAAACTCATCTGGCCCAGGAGCTTTATTATCATCAATGGAGTAAAGGGCCAACCGGATCTCCTCATCATTGATGGGCCTGCACATCTCCATCCGGAGCTCATTAGGGACGGAGTGAAGAATAAACGGCCGGAGACGCTCTTTAGGGAACGGCCCACTCCTTCTCCCATACCCAGGATCTAAGTAAAGTGCTCAATGAAAAGATGCTGGACTTCGTCCAAGCTACTCGAGACAGATCCGTCTCCTTTGGTTAAGGATACGATACGATTCTTGTTTCTATTGCCAGCAATTGATTGAAAGAAAAATTTTGTACATTTATCGCCATTCCTGAGCCATCGGATTTTTGCTTTTTGTTGAAGAAAATCAAGTTCAGTTCTTAGAGCTCTACAGTACGCAGCTAAAAGGTTTTCTTCCTCATTAACTCCGGATTGAGGGACAGTGAACGGGGCATTTTTCTGGAAATCCTCAAGGGCCGCTCTCGTCCGAGCGACACCTTCAGAGATGTCCCCCATGCTACGATTAAGATCCTTTAATTTCTCTTTTATGATCCTCAGATTTGAAACAACCCGGAACATGGGGACGCCCTGGATAGAGTTGTTCCAATATTGTTGGACAGTAGGAATGAACCTAGGGTGCTGGGTGAGGAAATTATTGAACCGGAAGCAACAAGATTTATGGGGCCTAGATGAGGAGGGGGATAACACACAGGGAGAGTGATCCGAGAGGCGAGGAGGGTGGAAAAAGGCCCTGTAGTTGAAAGCCGCCAGCCAGGGACCATTAACCACCACTTGGTCGAGTTTACGATAGATGCGGGAACCCGGATCTCTGCCATCATTCCAGGTGAAAAAGGCACCTTCATAGCTCAGATCATGGAGATCGCAATCAGTGAGGCATAAGTCAAGGTCCTTTGCACTGTTGCCGTGCCAGCATCCCCCCAGATTTTCAGAGGGTGCTCGAATAGCATTGAAATCGCCCAAAACAGCCCAAGGATTACCTGAAGAGAGGGAGTGGATGGTACGCAGGTTATCCCAAAGAGTTCTCCTAAGAAACTCGGAGTTGGAGCCGTAAATGAAGGTAATAAAGAAGGATGACACATTGATTCTATTAACAGCTCTGCAATGCATGAATTGGTCTGATTTGGATAAAATGCTTAAATCAACAAAGGAATCATCCCAACCAATCCAAATACGGCCAGAAGGGTTTTTCGAATAGTTCATCTCCCACTTCCAGGAAGGCATCACCATGTTAGAGATATAAGGAGCCTTATTTTCTTTGACCCGAGTCTCCACTAGACCAAAAATAGAACAGCGGGAAGACCGAATGACGTTCCTGACTTCATGGGATTTGATTGTCCCGTTAAGTCCACGGACATTCCAGCAAGCAATGCTAACCATGAGGTAAGGGGGAAGGGGGTGTTTTCTTTTTAGGCCCCTTTGTTTTTTCGCTTGTGACATCACCAAAGGAGTCTCGCCGTCCTTTTCAACAAGGACAGGAGGAAGGCTATTAGTGTGGTTGGAGCAACCGGCCACATTTGGAGAGTTAGGGACACGCTGGGCCATCCGAAGAGAGCTCCTAGAAATAGGAGGGTTGCCCAAGTTGGAGGAACATGGAGGCTCCCCCCCCCCATCTGGTCACCTTCCGGAAGAGGAGAGATACAAATAATGCCTCTCATGTCCCTACTGCTGCAGTCATGGCCAGAGTCATCATTTTTTAGGAGAGACTCACCCCGATTCTCCCGCTCCAGCACAGAAGGTGTCAAAATCCTTATATCCTTCTCCACACCGTTCAGGGTGGGGCCTAGATCAGGTTCAGCTAAATCACTGGCATCATTTTTCCCAACCCCATCAGAAGGGCCTGAAGGGGTGTCATTCTCTGGGCATTGTAATGCCGCAAAGGAGTTGGATTCCGGCACAGGTCCAGCAGGAACAACCGCAGGTTGAGAATTACTTTTAACTCTCCAGGGACCATTTCCCCCCCGAGCACCGCCTACAGTGAGTAATCATAACTCACTAACAATCATGATAACGATGAAAGCAACAACTGGGAGTGGGGAAAAGCACAGGATATCAATAATCAGGAATCACGAGAGAAAACAGGGAACATCTTGGAACATTAGATTCTCACGGTTACATCATTTATGTATTTTTTATTTTCATCATTATATCATCTTTGCAGATCCAGGCTAGTAGGCCGTACTAACCAACGATGTGAGAGAACGAGGAAAGGAATGTGTTCGCTACACATTCTAAAGCCACGGCTACATTTTAGGTCTGCAGTACTCGACCATCGGTTGCATCTCCACTATGTAACATTTAACCAAACGGCTACATTTTAGGCCTGCAGCACTCGGCCAACACACCCCATATCCCTCGGGGACCAGGGCAAACCTCGTTCTTCCATAGTAGTTTCTTAAAGCGTACCACGATCATCAACCGCTCCCACGAGCGGCCAGAATATGTGGCCAAGTATTCCTCAGGTTCACACCGCGATGGACATGGTAAGCCAAATGTTACTACCCCTATGAATCATGATCCTAATTTCAAGATTAATTCCAACACTTGGAGAGGAAAATCCACATTTGCCATACACATTCACAACTCGAAAAATCCTATTCCCATCACATACATCTCCATCCGGGAGATCATTCCATCACAATGCACAATGTGGATTCCCTTCCATTTACTTGCACGGTTCACAACTTTCTAAGGGACTCAAATCCCCTTATTCTTGACAAATCATTCCAAGTTCATGAGGGAGATTAGGATTTCTTACCTCTGATGACCACATATCGTTTAGAAGCCTCCAGGACTCACTCCCTTGCTTTCGGTACACGAATACACCTTTTCGGGGCTTACATTACATTAAAACATTTAGACATCACTTTCATAACAATTAAACGAGGGCAAAGCATGTAAATTTCCCATTTATTTTCGGATGAACAATGTTAGGCCTCATTTAGAGCATCCGGACGCCGCGAACGGTTTGATACTTGTGAAATCGGGCGTCCAGTTGATACATATGCACAATTGGGACATGGTGATTCATCTTTTGGGGTCGATTCAACATACACGAAGGTGGAAACACGCAATTTCCCCCTCTACACTCGGATGAACAGTGTTAGGGCCAATTTAGAGGGCTCGGACACCGTAAACGAGTTGAAATGTGCAAAATCAAACTACCGGCCGACGTATGTACATCATTGGGATGTGGGGATTCATATTTTGAGGTCAATTTCATGATACGTGGAAGGAAAACGGGAAATCCCCCAGTTTCATGGGTTAGGGTTTCGGTGAAACCAAACCGAATGAATCGGACACAATCCGAGCAACTAACTACATATTCCTTGGTCATTAATCATGGGTTTCAAGATTCTAACATTGACAATGGGTATCGACACAAAATACCCAATCAAATCAAACAAAACATCGAAAGAGAACGAGAAGTGAGTATGAGAACACTTGCCTCGACGCGTGCTTTTACCTTTATAACTGGCTCTCAGACGGATTGGGACTCCAAGGCCTTGATCTCCTCCCTTCTCTAACTAGTATCGGCGCTCTCTCTCTCTAGAAGCTTCAGGGATCGTGGGAAAATGAGGAGAAAGAAGCACGATGCGGCTTAAAAAGGCGCCACCGCTCGAGCGCGCCTTGAGCGAGCATCTGTGGCCGCAATTTTGGAATCCACTCGAGTGGCCAGCAGGCGGGCACAATTCTGGAAATCATGCTCAAGCCACGACTCGAGCTCGCAGCAGGCACAAGCCTGCTTCGTAGCGCTTTAGCAGCACGAACCCAAATTCTTCTCGATTTTTCTTCCGATACCCAACCTTAGTCGTTCCATAGGCCTAGTATTGATTATTGGCATACTAATCACCTCATCATTATCAAGTTTTTTGAGCCGAAACCTCACAAGAATATGCTGGCCATATAATGAATGGCACTCCAATATTGTCAAGGCAGCAAACAAATGGAAGGGACTAAACATCATAGCCCTCTCCTTCATCTCACCCTGGCTGCAACTGTTTATTATATTTGGAGAGAAAGAAACCAATGCACTTTCAAGAATGTAGCTCCGCAGGATGAATCCCAAGTGGCGAACCTAATTTACACTACTATTTGTTGAAAGCTGGAGGTTATCTCCATTAATTGTAATCAGAGCAATAGATCTCCCTTTACAAGATGGGGTTTACCGTTAACTGGCTGTTGCAGTGGATAGAATATGGCCTACAGTTGGGTGTGACGTAAGAGTTTGAGAGATGAGGTCTATGAAGTAGGGGAGAGGTATCCAGGAAGACCGGGGTTAGTGCTAGCAAAACATTTTCAATCAGTGGGCAATGTAGAGCAAAGATCGAGGTGGGGTGAGGGACACGAACATGGAGGACTAGCCCATCATCAATACAGGGTAGTCGAGATCATTGAGGCCGTTTTCTCAAGTGCTATTCTGACTGGTGTGTGAAAAGGTCCGAGTAAGCATGTTGCAAAAATAGAGGGAAAGACCGAGGACATTGTTGAAATGGCCGAGGCCGTCAAAGAGTAGAAATGTAACAGCCCAGATTCTAAATCATAGAAAGTCCCAGACATTAAATTAATATAATATTGGAAGTAAAAGAAAGTTTATCCGGTCAACGCCAGTTGACTAGAACTGTAAAGGGTACTTATCTGGTCAACGTAGGTTGACCGGAAGTAATAAATGAGCAATTATAAGACTAGAAGGCAAGTCGAGGTAGTTAAGTTGACCAGAATTGTGTAATGGTTGACCGAAAAGTTGAGGGTGAATTGTTGATCGGCGTCAAGAGGTTGACCGAAATGGCTGACCATAGTGCTGACCAGTTTTAGGAAGTGTTGAGAGGAAGCCGTGGCTGGCGGCTTATGACTCAATGGCCGACTATCTCATAAGATGGTCAACGCACCATTGACTGCCCGATTGATTAGTGATGACTAATTAAGGTCTGGATGACCTTGCCTGAGTATGTAACCTACTCCTGACCGCCCCGCTAACCTTCTAGAAAGGCAAGGGGAGCAACCAAAGAAGTACAAACAGTTGACCTGCCCTACCTACTACCACCAACCCCAATGTCTATAAGTAATGGCCCTGGGAATTAAGATGGGAAGCTGGGCAATTGAGGGGGGTGAAGGCGCTAAAAACATCGAGCCAGAAACAAGTAAGGGGTTCATAGATCCAATCCATGTAAGTGTACTCACCATTTTTAAGTTCATGTTTTAATGCAAGTATAACTAATGATGTTTAATTATTCCATGATGTTCACTTTTTTTTTTGGTAAGTAAAAACTGTGTTAAGGGTAAGCTTTTTATAGTGACTGGCCCCACCGCACTCACGGCCCCATAACCCAGAAACCCCTTGCGGGATTTTTTGGGAGGCACAGTACCACTTTGGTGCTTCCGCGGGGGATTGAACCTGGGTGGGGGAGGCACACTTTCGTGTGTTTAACCACCAGGCCAATTCCGCTTCGGCATTCCATGATGTTCACACGCATGAAATTTGATTTTTGCATGATTTAAATGATGACCAATTATTTGTTTATGAAAAAGTAAGTCAGCCTTATAATATAGTGAGAAATCGGCTTAAGTAAATATTGAAACCGACCTTGTATTGTAATTTGAAACTGGCAATTGCTCTTTGATTTTGAAACTGGCCTTGATTTGAAACCGGCACTTGCATTGTAATATGAAGCCAGCATTTGTTCTTTAATCTTGAAATCGGCCTTAATCGAAACCGGCATTAGTATTATGATTTGAAACAGGCATCTACTCCGTGATTTTGAAACTGGCGTTGCCTTGTGATTTTGAAACCGACTTTGTAAAAGTGATGTATAAGTTTTATGATTTGAAACTGGCTTGAAGTATATGATTTTGAAACCGTCCTTAAGATATCGGTACACAATCTCTAAAAGTTTTTATGGTTAAATGCATATTTGACTTTGATTTTCTGAAAAGCATGATTTGCGGAACTAAGTATTTAATGGTCTTCTTGGAGCGCCTGTTTGTCTTCTTGGACAGAGTGGTTTTTATCACTCTGGACGGAATGAATTTTTAAATACCTCCGGTTTACCTTTTTATTTCAGGAAAAAAAAACAAATCAAAAGAAAGAAAAAAAAGGGGAAGGAAAAAAAAAAAACAATTCATCTCATGTGGTGGCGGAATGCTTCTTCTCTCTTGTTGGTTTACAATAATCAACATTATTGTAATTTTTTTAATGACTGTTGTCATAGGATTAGGGGTTTCCCTATTTTATGTTCCATCTCCAAGTTGGTAAAACACTTGGTTATGAACATAATTTTTTGTACATTTTTTAAAATTTAATACAATTAATTACTTACCAAAAAAAGTTATACAGATGTACCTTATCCTGGAGTGCTCTCTTGACTCCAGGACGGTAAGCTGATCCTCAATCTGAACGGAGTGTCCTTGATTTAGCTTCCGGTGTACCCTTTATCCGGAGTGGCTTTAGTCTCCTTGGACGGAGTGGATCGGCTGCATGTGTGACATTGCAGAATCTGAAGTGCCTTTATCTGGAGGGCGGAGTGCATTGTTGAATCTGGAGTGCATTGGACGGAATGCATGGGATGGCGTGGCTTTGCATAGTCCAGAATGCTTTTTTCTGGAGGCCGGAGTGCACTGTGGTATTCAGAGTGCATTGGACGGAGTACCGTTATCTGGAGGCCGGAGTGCAATGTTGGATCTGAAGTGCATTGGACGGAGTGCAATGGACTTCCTTCGCAGTGGGGCGGAGTGGCTTGGGATGCAGGTTCTAGATTTGCGGATTCTGGACCTTGGTGGCTTGAAGATGCTGGAGCTCCCATTAGTAATTTCCTAGTTGAATCTGTTTTTTAGGATTGTTTGTGCTGTTTGACCGTGTTGTATTCGGTCTTTTTAGACAAATTACACTTGGTGCGGTTTTCTATTTTCTGTTCATCCGTTCATGATTTTGTTCATGGTGATGCTCAGGGCATGCCCTAGCTCGTTGTTCTAATTCTAAGTCAGCAAAACATTTGAAATTAGAACATCGTTTTTGTATTTTTCTTTTCATTTAATTCATTTAACTTACTTACCAAAAAAAAAAGTATTTAATGGTCGAGAGCTGCAGACCTTAAATGTAGCCGTTATTGATATATGATGGTCAAGAGTTGCAGACCTTAAATGTTGCAATTTGATTGGTCATGACTACGAACCTTAAATGTAGCGTTTTGGAAGGTCTTGACAACGGACTTTAAGTGTAGCGTTTTGGAGGGTCTTGACTATGGACCTTAAATGTAGCGTCTTGGATGGTCTTGACTACGGACCTTAAATGTAGCGTTTATGAGATATGATGGTCGAGAGCTGTAGACCTTAAAGTAGCCGATTTTTGACGAAAATGAATTTTTTAATAAAAGCATGTTTTTGGAAATCTAATTGCATGATTTCAGAATCTGTTTGCATTGACTCCGGCCATGTTTTATGAAAATGCATGCATATACACCTCTATTGCATTCTGTCATGATTACGCATGATTTCTGCATGAGTACCTTGCTGGGCTCTCTAGCTCACCCCTTCTACTTTTCAGATGATGATGATGGTGATAACGAGTTTATGTCGGATGAAAAAGATAAGGTCCGATAGACTAGATAGGCAGGATAGCTGGCTGGAATTTAAGCAGCGAAGGAGCAAAATTGATGTTTTTGCTTTTGATGTTTTGGAAAAGATTTGTAAATTACTTCCCTTACTAAAAGTTAATGAATATTAGTATGCTTTCGTACACTGTTATGGTTTAAGAAATTTGTGATTCCTAGAGGCATCTCAGTTTGTTAGGGACGTTCATGTAAGACCGACCTCGTCTTAGCCGGTCAAGAGAGAAAAACCACAACCCCTAGCCACCAACTCACGAAATTGGGCCTTACGCGATCCTATGCATGTGATGTAAAATATATATAAAAGAAAAGAAAATTTTAAGTCCACCTTTTTATCCAAAGTATATGATCGATTTCGATCGATGGGCGGCCGCATGCAGTGGAATGTGGCCGGTCCGTCACAAGAAACATCTGAGGATAGTGCTGGATAGTTTTCTCTTCCTTATGATCGAAATCTAAGTTGGAAAAACACTCGAAGGTAGAAGAACATAGGCTTTGTTTTTTAATCCTATTCTTTAATACAATTTTTACTTATTTACCAAAAAAATAAACCTAGCGCCTTTATCACCCTGCAACCTTTGCCTCAACTATGCCATCTTCGGTCCTAACATCCATTCTAGCAATTCTCAACAACCTCGGCCATTACTGCCTGTCGTTGATCACTTATATCCTCTATGGCTACCTTTAGTGTCTGCGGCCATTCCTTCAATCGATCATGGCCACTATAGCATCGCCCTTGGGCATTCCATCCTCTACGGAAGCCTTTAAAGACCTCGGGCACTTTGAAGACCTCAAAAACTATATTAGTCATATTATCCACTATGCCAGCCCTAAACATCTGTGGCCTCTATGATCTCGGCTACACGGCACTAACATCGAGCATGTCTTCCACTTCAGCGTCCCTCAATTGACCCCAGCCTCTGCTAAATCATACCGCCCGCGAATTGGAGAGGTTCTAATGCACTTTGAAACTATGATCACTTTTGGCTTCTGGGGTTTCTAGCTTGGAATGCACCAAATCTGTGATCTACTTAACCAGACAGCCTTCATTTCTGTTACTTGAGTTGTTGAAAATGCGTTGGTTGCGTTCCTTCAAAATGAAGTATACCAAGGTCACCAATGTAAGTCGGAAAGAAAGGGCTTTAGCATTGGTGTCTTTCCATCTACTGGCTGCCCAGAGAATGCTTGACCTCCAATCACCATATGGCTAATGCATCACAACCTTTTGGCACATCTGTCTCCATACATTGGCTATGAAATCACATTTGAAAAAGTGTGGTCATGATTTTCAACCTCAACATTGCAAAAGGAGCACTTATTGGAGATAATAGTAAGGTAGCTAATTCGGTCCAAGGTACTAAGTTGACGATGGATGCACGACCAGAAAATAAAGGCATGAGCAGGAATGTTGTGCAGTCCCCAAACCAGCGTGGCCCATACAACCTTTTCTTTTGCACCTTGAAAGAGGTCATAGGCAAAGCGAACTGAGAATCAACCATCTTGGCTAATATTCTACCGAATCAAGTCTTGTTTATTCGGGCTGGGTTTATATTTGGGCATGCTTTCGATAATGCAATGCACCTCCATATCATGCTTATTTGGCCAATTCCATTCACCATCTCGAATGATTTCCTGGACCTTAGCATCAATGGGAAGGCCTGTAACAATCCTCAACCACGCTGAAAATCTATCACAAAGTAGGCCCATTGGGTGCTAATTATCTAGCCATAGGTGTGTTCCTGTGATGTTTCCAATGACATAGCGAACACAGTGCTGAAGTTCCAATCGAAGTTTCATGATCTTCTTCTAGCTCTATGGCATAGATTCCAAAACTTTAATAGTTGAAATGCATCTATCCTTTATACAATAAGAGTGGACCCAAGACAACCATATAGATTCAGGATTTTTAGTGACAACTTTCAATAGAAGTTGGCTAATGAGGGACTTATTCAAGACAAGAAGGTTTTTAATTCCCAAACCCCCCCTCTTTCTTAGAAGGGCACACCACTTCCCATGCAACTTTTGCCATCGTTCGACCCTCTATATTCCCATGCCATAGGAATCGCTCAATGAGACCTTTAATCTCCTTCAGCATAGCTTAGGGAAGAATGAAAATGGAGGCCTAATAGAGATGGATGGAGGATAAAATAGAGGATATAAGTTGTAATCTCCCCCCAAAGGAAAGCCATTTGTTCTTCAAGGAGGCCACACACTTCCTAATCCTGTCATTTACAGACAGTCCAGTAGTAAGTAGAGGAAGCCCCAAATATCTCACCGACATCCTCCCCTATTTATAACCCAAAATACCTCTAAGTTCCTCCACTTTTTTTGGTAAGTATAATTTCCTCCACATCGTTAGCATTCTCGGTACAAAAAAAGATCTCGCTTTTATCTTTGTTTGCTAATAGGCCCGATAGCCTGTGAAATTTCCCAAGGAATTCATGAAGAATTCTAACTAAAATGGGGTCCGCCTTAGTGAAGAGTAGCAAATCGTCAGCATAAGCAAGCATCACAGCACGGGTATCCTTGCATTTCCAATGAAATTGAAATAGATTAGTATACCATGCTTTCATCTCAATAATGTCGTTATGAACTTCTATGGCCAAAACAAATAGGTAGGGCAATAGGGGATCACCTTGCTACAATCCTTTAGCTCCTCCAAAAAACCAACAGATTTGCCATTAATATTGATGGAGCATGCTATAGTTGTAATACATTGCTGCATCCAACTGATCATCATGTAAGGTAGCAAGAAGAAAGTTCCAGTGGATAAAATCATAAGCTTTTATAAGATCAACCTTCATGGAACATCTAGGTACTCCTGTACAAGAGTAATATCTGTGGAGTAACTCTTGAGCTAATAGAATGTAGGCCTAAAGCTGAAGGAGGATTGGGCATCAGAAATCTCCTGTGTGCCAACAAAATACTTATTAGTAACCTACTATGGAGGATTATTACAAATGACCCTACTTCTGTCTTGGCTGCATGGATCCATACCAACAGTGATACCTTTCTATATCGGTGATGGCACTGATACCTTTCTATGGATTGATAATTGGCTTTCGATGGGTCCTCTATGTGATAAATTCTTGACTAAATTGATGGCCGTCACTAGACTAGATTTATGTTTTCCTCACTATATGTGAAGCTCAGGAGGTGCCCTAGCTCTTATGTTCTACTCCAAGTCTATGAGACGTCGAGTGTGAACATAGATTCTTGTAAATTCTTGAAAATCAATATACACAATGCTCATTACATACCAAAAAAAAAGAAGGATTGCAAATCTGTAATTTATAGCATAGGGAAGTGTGTGTCCTCCTGGAAGAATGGATGGCACTCTTTTGGAGGCAGGCTTCAACTTCTCTATCAACCATCCATCTCTACTGATCAAATAGATCATCAATACGTGGAAATAGATACTTATTCTTGATTATATTTTTATAAAACTCACGATAATCAACACATAGCCGCAGGGTCCCGTCCCTCTTTTCTACAAATAGAACAAGTGCGCCCCAAAGAGACACACTGGTTCCAATAAAAACCCTTCTCTAATAATTCCTGCAACTGCTACTTAAGCGCTTTAAGTTTAGCAGCACCATTCTTGTATGATGTCTTAGAAATAGGAGTAGATGAAGGGATGAGCTCAATTTCGAATTCAATGTCTCGATGTGGTCTAAAGCTGAGCAAATATTCCAAAAAGATATCTTTAAATTCACATACCATCGGAATATCTTTTATCTGTACATCATGGCTTCTGATAGTGCTAGCATAGGCTAAATAGGCTTGACACCCGCTTTGGATCAAATGTCTAGCTCGAAGAGATGAAATCAAGCATGGCATCTTGTAGTACTTATATCCTTGAATAAAGAATGCCTCATGTTTCGGAATAGTGAAATGGATTTGCTTTTGGAAGCAATCAATACTGGCATGATTGTTCGTCAACAAATCCATGCCTATAATCATGTCAAAGTTGTCCATCTGAACCAAGATAAGATATATGGGCAATTGAAGTTCATCTACCCAAATAGTACACCTTGGGTACATAATATCGGTTTTTCATAGAGGAACCCATAGGTGTTGATATATGAAAAGAAAAGTTGTAACGACCCAAATTTCAAAACCTAGAAAATTCAGTCATTGGGTCCGGTCAACGCTAGTTGACCGGAAAATGTAATAAGTTGGCTTAAGATAAGAACTCCATCCAAGGCACTCCGCCCTTTCAGCAAAAAGAACTCCGCCCATTATGTGAGGAAAAAGAAGTCCGGCTTCCCTTTGTAACAACCCAAAATTTAAAAACAAAGAAATATTTCTGTCTTAGAATCCGGTCAACACCCGTTGACCGGAAAGTATAACAAGAAAGGAAAATCGGCCTGAGAATGAATTAGGTCCGGCTTTAACAAGTCCGGATAACAAGGAAAATTTCAATAATCAAGTCCGGTCAACGCAAGTTGACCGGAAAACGAAATAAGAAAAGTACATCGGCTTAAGATAGAATCAAGTTTGGCCTTGAGAAGTCCGGATTTTAGCGGTAAAAAGAAGTCCGGATTAATTAGTGAAAAGAATTCCGTATTTCGTTGAAGAAAAGAAGTCCAGATTTTGTTGGGGAAAAAGAAGTCCGGATTTCCCTTGATGAAAAGCATTCCGGATTTTCCCTTGGTGAAAAGAAGTCTGGATTTGCTAGGTAAAAAGAAGTTCGTATTCCTTTAATGAAAATAAAGACCAGGACGGAGTAGATTTTGGGTTCAAGAAGAAGAAGGGCCGAAGTTGATATAGGAGCCGAAGAAATAAGGTTGGCCAAAGTAGGAATGCTGGATTCGGTCAACATCAGTTGACCGGAGTATGAACGAAGGTGTAATCCGGTCAACGTAAAATGTTGACCGGAAAACATGAATGAAAGGAAAAGTGGAGAGAAATCCGGTCAACACCAACAGCTGACCGGAATATGTTTAAGTGAGAGAGTTAAATCCGGTCAAGGAAAATTAATGAGGAAACACCTTGGGAATACACGGTCATAAATAATTTAGCTATTCCCAAAACTTGTTGGAAAATGTAAAGCATAAATGAGCCTCCGTGAAAAATATAAAATCATAAATGACACCCTTGGAAAAATGTGAAGCCATAAAAGATGGCCACTCAAAGCAATGGTTATAAATAAGGACTAGAGGAGGATTAGACAGAAAGCAAAAGTAAGAATTTCCTAGAGAGAGACCGAAAGCGAAGGCAAAGTAAAAAGGAAACCAGGCAAGATACTCACCCCTATTTCTAAAACTCATGTTTATTTATGTTGCTATGAAAGTATATGATATTCTGTATGAAGTATGCTTTTACTGTTCGCTCTGAAATGCATGTTTAAAGGAAATGCTGTTACGCATGATGTTAGATTTATTCTGTCATGATTTATTGTCAATGGTTATGAATTTTGCAAAATGCATGTTTACGGAAAGGAATGTTAGGCCTTAAGATGAAACAAGAATTTCTGCTATTGAATTCTATTCTGTCAAAAGATCTTTGAATGTAGATAAAAGACCTCCGGCATTTTTACAGAAAATGATTTAGAGCTCCGGCATTTTAAAGAATGACTTCAGATTTAGAATTCCGACATTTTAGGAAATAAGTACTCCGTCCAGTTTGAATAAGGAACTCCGTCCAAAAAGAACTCCGGCCTTTTTATGAACAATGTGCTCTGTCCTCTTTTGAAATGTACTTCAGTTTTAAAGAAGAGAAACTCCGGCCTTTACGTCTTTGAAAAGTACTCCGTCCTGTGGATTTGAAATGAACTTCGGCCTTGATAAAAGCGAACTCTGGCTTTTTACTTCGGTTTTTGATAACAACTCATGATACAAGAACCTCGGCATTTAACAAAAGGACTTCGGATTTTATAAGGAAATGAACTCCGGATTTATGAACTTCGGATTTTGAAAGAAAAGCACTCTGTCCATTTTAAATGAAGCACTCCGTCCCATTAAGCACTCCGGATTTTTAAAAGAAAAGCCACTCCGGCCTTTGAGCTTCGGATTTATGAAAGAAAAGTCACTCCGGATTTTAGAGTTTAAAGAAAATGAACTCCGGATTTTGAAAAGAAAAGCACTCCGGATTTTACAAAGAAAGCACTCCGGATTTTGAAAAGAAAGGCACTCCGGATTTTGAAACAAAAGCACTCCGTCCTTTGAAAAGGAAATCACTTCGTCCCTTTTAAGAGAAAGAGCTCCGGACTTTTGATGATAATGTACTTGATAAAAAGGTGCTCCTCCTCTATGAATAAAGAACTCCGATTTTTATGAACTTCGGATTTCAGAAAAGAACTCCGACTTTGATAAAAAGACTTCGGTCTTTGGAACTCCGACTTTATAAGAAAAGAACTCCGGCTTTGATAAAAAGACTTCGGTCTTTGGAACTCCGGATTTGTAAGAAAAGAACTCCGGCAATAATGAAAGAACTCCGGTTTCAGGAACTTCGGCCTTCCGTTTTAAAAGAACTTCGGAAAATTTAATAAACGAGACTCCTTTCTTTTTATTGAATAAGAACTTCGGACATGCTTTGAAAGATGAACTTCGGCTTTTGATAAGATGATATGGACTTCAATGCATGAAGTAAAGAACTAGACTATGAAAACACATGGTTTATGGACAGCAGGTGGAACTCTTCCGACTTTTGATCTATGATAATTGGCCATTAAAGAACACGAACCAAGAACCGAGTTTCCATTAAACTTGTTGCTAAAGATGGATGAAGGATATTGGAGTGACACTCGAGGATGCCTCCTGGGCCACGGGAGGGGACCTTTTGGTGGCATAAGAACTATGGACTATTGCCTCGTATGCCGGGTTAAAGGCATTACCTCCCGCGCCCGGGGACCATAATGAGGGGATACGGCTTTAGGTTGTGGGGTAGCACACAACCCGTCCTCGATGTTGTCTGCTCCCGTCCGGTCCCTAAAGATGATACGAATTCCGAATGACATTTGATGAATTTTCCGAAGACAAGATGAAAAGAATAAGAACTGAAGAAGAAACGATATGATTATTTTTCTTATGCTATGCTATGAAATTATATTTTGAGTAAATTATATGTATGCTTATATTTTTTGCATGTGAGTATCCTGCTGGGCTTTGTAAGCTCATTCTTGCAACTTTTCAGATGACAAGCTTATGGAGGATGATGTTGAGTAGAATCCTATGGTGTAGCAAAATATTTAAGCTGGCCGAAGCAGATTTTTGGCAGCTTTGTTTATTTTGTTTTTGAGGAAACTTGTAAAATTTATTCCGCTGCTTATGGATGTTAGAATGTTTCCGTGATACTTTGGGATTAATGAAATTATAATTCTCTAGTATGCATCTCAGGTTCAAAAGAAGAAAAGAAAATTTTTATGTTCACCTATTTATCTTATCATAAATTATATGATTTAGAATTGACGGCGGCTTTTGATAGTAATAAAAATCGGGTCGTCACAGTTGGTATCAGAGAAAAAACTGAGATGCTTTAGGTTAATTTCAATCAACACGGAAACATAGGACAGGATTAGTTAAGGCAAGAAGAGAGTTAGCTTTACTTATGTTTTGGACGGAGTAAATTGTGATAACCACCCTTGGCTAGTTGACTGACCAAAATGTTCTTTCAGAAATCAAAGTCATTGATGAAGTCATGTCTAAATAGAAGAAGGCGAGCCGACCGGATTAACAACGCTCCGGATCCGAAAGCAAAGTGCTTTAACCTGCTAAAGATGGCTGATGTTATAAAAGCCTTGGCTTCACCGACTCCGGTAGCCGCCCCAATCCTGTGCAAATAGGAAGTGAAGTTGACTTCGGTTAGTTGACGAGAAAAAGATCATGGTCTTGAGAATTATGAGGTAATGTCCTATGTGCCTATGAAAACTTTAAGGATGAATACTTTGTTTAATGAAACTCTCGGGAGCCTGTTTCAGAGGTTCAGTATTTTAGATCTAGGTTCTAAGGTATTAACTTAAAGTATTAAGTAGGAGGTAGGGCCTTTGGACTTAATAATGTAATCTGGTATCGTTTTGGGGAATCCAAACCATGTTTGCATTGTATTTTGAGTTATGGGCAATGGGAGACGTAAGCTTTGTAATAGCAGCAAAGGTGACCAAGTAATTGGAAAGACAAAAGACATATCAAAGTAGGTGTTTATGTACGAACCTTGGAATTGAATTGTACGATTTTAGGTATGAACTTGAGCCAAATAAGTTTAAAAGTCTTAATTTGATCCTAATAGTAGTTCGGTGGATGAACTTTAGTACTATTGCTGTTGGATTAGTAAAGAATGGCATCCGACAATCGAGTTGAAGGCTCTAAAGCATTAGTTGAAGGTATAAAATGTTTACCTGTTGTGACAGGTAGTAAGGCTCTTGGGTTTAATATTGTGATTCCTAAATTTGTTTTAATTGAGGATCTAAGTGTGATATAGACGATATCAAGGTTATAATATTTTCTCGGGTTTGTAGATCTGATTATTTGGGTTGATCTAAACCATTTTGTGGCGCCAATCTTGATGTGACAACATTAATGATTTGGTCAGTAAGTTGTCGGTCAATTCGGATTGTGTTAGTAAGCGTATTATGCCTCGTAATTGGATTGTGCAGTTTTGGGTGTTAATTTGAGTTTGCCACGGTACCAAATCTTAATCTGATCTTATTAGTAGTTAGGTTGGCGAATTGTAGCACGAGGAGGGTTGAATTTGTAAAGGATAACATCCGGTGATTAGGTGTGACGACCCGACCTTTATTACCAACAAAAGCCATCGTCAAATCCATAGTTCTTACAATTAAAAGATAAAAAGGTGAACATAAAAATTTTTCTTTTCTTCATTCATACCTGAGATGCATACTAAAGATTTATAATTTCATTAATCCCAAAAATATCACGGAAACATACTAACAATCATAAGCAGCGGAATCAATATTACAAGTTTCCTCAACAAAATAAACAAAACTCCAAAAATCCGCTCCAGCCAGCTACACCATAGGATTCTATTCAACTTCGTCCTCCATAAGCTTGTCATCTGAAAATTTGCAAGAATGAGCTTACAAAGCCCAGCAGGATACTCACATGCAGAAAACACAAGCATACATATAATCAAAATATAGATCATAATATAGCATAAGAAAAATCATTATATCGTTTCTTCTTGGTTCATATTCTTTTCATCTTGTCTTCAGAAAATTCATCAAAATCATTCGGAATTCATATCATCTTTAGGGACCGGACGGGAGCGGACAACATCGAGGACGGGTTGTGTGCTACCCCACAACCTAAAGCCGTATCCCCTCATTATGCTCCCCGGGGCGGGAGGTAATGCCTTTAACCCGGCATACGGGGCCATAGTCCATAGTTCTTATGCCACCAAAAGGTCCCCTCCGGTGGCCCAAGAGGCATCCTCGAGTGTCACTCCAATATCCTTCATCCATCTTTAACAGCAAGTTTAATGGAAACTCGGTTCTTGGTTCGTGTTCTTTATTGGCCAATCATCATAGTTCGAAAGTCAAAAGTCATAGAGTTCCACTTGCTGTCCATAGTTACATGCCATTTTTCATGTTCTTAAGTACATAAGCCAGAGTTCATTTCATGCAGAAGCCGGAGTTCATTTCATGCAGAAGCCGGAGTTCATTTCTTTAATCAAAGCCAGAGTTAGTTTCTTTAATTCAAAGATCATTAAAAACCAGAGTTCTTTATTTATGAAGGACGGAGTACAAAGTCCGAAGTTCTTTTTCGTAAAGGGACGGAGTGGTTTTCTTTTCAAAAGGGACAGAGTGCTTATTTTAAAATGGACGGAGGACCTGGACGGAGTTCTTTTCTTTTTAAACGGACGGAGTGTTTTTCATGGCGGAGCTCTTTTCAAAAGACGGTGTTCTTTTATTACGGCAGGTTTCAAGGGCCGGAGCTCTTTCTTCAATGAAAACCGTATTTCAAATTTCGGAGTTCTTTAAAAGCCGGAGTTGTTTTTCTTCAAGACCGGAGTTCTTTTCAAAATACAAGGACGGAGTGCTGCAAAGGACGGAGCTCTTTTTCTAAAAAGGACGGAGTGTTTTTCATAGATCTTCCGGAGTTCTTTCTTTTAAAAGGGACGGAGTGATTTCCTTTTTAAAGGACGGAGTGCTTTTCTTTTTAAAAAAAACGGAGTGATTTCCTTTCAAAATCCGGAGTTCATTTTCTTTAAATTTCTGAAACTCTAAAATCTAGAGTTCATTTCCTAAGCTCTAAAATCCGAAGTGACTTTTCTTTCATAAATCCAGAGTTCAAGGGCCGGAGTGGCTTTTCTTTTAAAAATTCGGAGTGCTTAAAGGGACGGAGTGCTTCATGGACGGAGTACTTTTCTGTTTAAAATCCGAAGCTCATAAAATACTGAATTCATAAGCCGGAGTTCATTTCAAAACAAAGGAACAGAGTATTTTTAAAGACGTAAAGGCCGAAGTTCTCTTTTTCTTCAGTAGGCCGACGTACTTTTCACAAGGGGACGGAGCACATTATTCATAAAAAGGCCGGAGTTCTTTTTGGACGGAATTCCTTATTCAGATTGGACAGAGTACAATTTCCGGAGTTTTAAATCAATTTCTGTAAACATGCCAGAAGTCTTTTATCTTAAATTCATAGATATTTTGACAGATCAGAGTTCAATAGCAGGACTTTCTATTTCATCTTAAGGCCTAAAATTTCTTTCCGTAAACATGCATTTAACAAAATTCATAACCATCATCATGCATAACAGTATTTCCTTTAAATATGCATTTCGAAGCGAACAGTAAAAGCATACTTTATCAGAATATCATATACTTTCATAGCAACATAAACAAACATGAGTTTTAGAAATAGAGGTGAGTATCTTGCCTGAGTTCTTTTCTACTTTTTCCTTAGCTTTCTGCCTTCTTCTTTAGGAGAGTTTCTAGTGGTGCCTTTTCCTAAAGCTCTTAGGCCCTTATTTATAGCCCTAGGTTTTGGTGGCCCTCATTTATGATTTTTCTATTTTCCAAGGTATCATTTATGATTGTACATTTTCCAAGAGTGATCTTACATTTTCCAAGGAGGGTTGTTTTCCAATAAGTCTCGGAAATAGCAAAATCATTGATGTCGCTTCTTCCCAATGTTCTTCCTAAATTTTCTATGACCGGACTTCATCATTGCATCAAAACAACTTCCGGTCAACTATCGAGCGTTGACCAGATTTCTATCTCTACAGACATCCGTCCTTACAGGACTGGAATTAAATCCGAACTTCTTCGGAAATCCGGAGTGCTTTCTTTCAAGCAAATCTGGACTTCTTTTTACTTCAGAAGCCCGGAGTGTTTTTACTAAGGAAATCCGGACTTCATTTTCATTAAATCCGGACTTCTTTTCTCCAATGAAATCCGGACTTCTGTTTACCAAGGGAAATCCAGAGTTCTTTTTACCAAAGAAAATCCGGACTTCAATTTTTTTAAGGGAATCCGGACTTCTTCTTATCCAAGAAATCCGGACTTCTTTTTATTTCGTTTTCCGGTCAACGTGCGTTGACCGGACTTGATGGTTAAAATTTTCTTATTAAAATTTTGGGTCGTTACATTAGGTTTCAAGAATAAGTCTGAATTGATTGAGATATCAAGAAATTGGTGTTGTCTTCCCTGTTGATCATGTGATGAAGGATCTGCGCTAAGTCCAATTAGTATATGTGGCCACATCCAGAGGTTATTGTGGTCATTGAGGGATTATAGTTGTGTGACTATTTGATCAAGGATGTTATCAGAAGGAAGGTTTGGCTAATTTATCATTGATCGGTAATTCGAGGTTCTGTCGAATCAATGCCAATCATTGAGGATCTTAAGCAGGGCCGTGGAAGTATCGGCTTGGGTATCATGGTTGAATACTCTAGAACCTTTGAGGTAAATAGATAGACCGATAAGGTTATTCATGAATTTCTAAAATGGGGTTTGCCTAAAAGGTTGAAAATTTGATAAGCAGACCTTGTAAATGGACAGGCGTAGTTCGAGAATTGTTGTAAAGGCTTGATGATTTCTAAGATCGATTTGGGTTCATAGTGTGTAAGTTATGGATAAATGAAAGTTGTAGTCCCAGCGGTATTCAGGTTAAGGTTATAACCACTGTAAAGTTTTAAAACGTTGTTTGAGTTTTGAATTGCATGGATTGAGTCTTTTAAGCATATTCGGGTCCAAGTTGAGATGATTTTATCGATAAATTCAAAGAACATGGGGTGCATGTAATTGTTGAGGATTATGCCATAAGTTGTGAACAGCTAACAATCTGTATGCCCCATTGAGAAGGGAATGTAAGTTTAGCTAGGGAAACGCCTTGCTAAGCTTGTGGCTCTTTGGTATCATGATTTTAAGGTCAATAAGATTTTAAGTGATGGCTAATTGGGAAAACCGATTAAAGCATATGGTCACCTTGGGTCTAACTAAAATTATTCAATGACCTGACGAGTATTCGTAAAGGATTACAGTATCAGTGAGACTATCAGCGTGAGAGAGATTTGTAATTGTTAGGTCGAAAGATAAAAGGTAATTTTCGGGGAATAAAAAGGTATTAAGAGACGTACATGTCATTTGGGGTTGAACCCTAATAGGTTCTGTAAGGTATAGTGAATGTAATGCTTTTGAGAAAGATTAAGATTATGCTACTCTCATGTCCTGATAGAGGGCTACCTTCGAACTAAGTGGGGGAGGAGTTCTCAATTAGAGTTGCTCCACGTGTTAGTTGAAATAAGCCAATGAAATTTCCATTTAGAGAACTTATGATGATAGCCCTTATCAGAAATTTTAAAGAGCCAGAATAATTGTGTCAATGAGGAAAATGATCTTATGATATTGCCTGTGGGTAGATCTGTTTAAAGGTTGAGAAAGTGAACCTCGGTATTTCCTTTAGAATGTAGGCAGCATGTGCTGCGAGTCTTTGGATTTGTATGTTTTCGAGGTTTCATAGGAGATGTGAAGAATGAATTGTGAGTAAGTCCAAATGATTTGGTGAAAGGATGCATTGGGATCTTAAGATTTTGAGTAATAATTTAAAGTTATGTTGACTCTCGGAGTGATCGTTATAACTGCAATATGGCCGAAGAATGAGGATTTTGGGATTTGCCTTCATAATATGACTATCCTAGACTGTTTAAAACAGAGTAATGCAACGTAAGCATTGTGAAATCATAACCCAGAGATTTTAAGAGTAATGTTAAGGTCCCTGTGATGGAAATTTTTGAAACTTGGAATGAACTTAAGTGGAAGTTCATTGAATTCGTTTGAAGTATCATATTATATTGGAAAAATAATCAGCATTACTGTAAGTCACTCTTGAAATTCGGGGATCCTTATAAGGTCTTCCTTGTATCAATGGTTGAGAAAGTGTCTGTGTTTAGGATCTGTTTTGCAATGAGGATTTAAGAGGATTCAATTGCTTGAGTTTTCCTAGAATAATCCTTGGGAATAACTTTCGGATACAGGAAAGAATATTTGTGGTTATGAAATTGTGAGGATTGTCAAATTTCGAGGACGAAATTTCTATAAGTGGGGGAGATTGTAACAACCCAAATTTCAAAACCTAGAAAATTCAGTCATCGGGTCCGGTCAACGCTAGCTGACCGGAAAATGTAATAAGTTGGCTTAAGATAAGAACTCCATCCAAGGCACTCCGCCTTTTCAGCAAAAAGAACTCCGCCCATTATGTGAGAAAAAAGAAGTCCGGCTTCCTTTTGTAACAACCCAAAATTTAAAAACAAAGAAATATTTCCGTCTTAGAATCCGGTCAATGCCAGTTGACCGAAAAGTGTAACAAGAAAGGAAAATCGGCATGAGAATGAATTAGGTCCGGCTTTAACAAGTCCGGATAACAAGGAAAATTTCAATAATCAAGTCCGGTCAACGCAAGTTGACTGGAAAACGAAATAAGAAAAGTACATCGGCTTAAGATAGACTAAAGTTCGGCCTTGAGAAGTCCGGATTTTAGCGGTAAAAAGAAGTCCGAATTAATTAGTGAAAAGAATTTCGGATTTCGTTGAAGAAAAGAAGTCCGGATTTCTTTGGGGAAAAAGGAGTCCGGATTTCCCTTGATGAAAAGCATTCCGGATTTTCCCTTGGTGAAAAGAAGTCCGGATTTGCTAGGTAAAAAGAAGTTCGTATTCCTTTAATGAAAATAAAGACTAGGACGGAGTAGATTTTGGGTTCAAGAAGAAGAAGGGCCGAAGTTGATATAGGAGCCAAAGAAATAAGGTTGGCCAAACTAGGAATGCTGGATCCGGTCAACATCAGTTGACCGGAGTATGAACGAAGGTGTAATCCGGTCAACGTAAAATGTTGACCGAAAACATGAATGAAAGGAAAAGAGGAGAGAAACCGTCAACACCAACAGATTGACCGAATATGTTTAAGTGAGAGAGTTAAATCCGGTCAAGGAAAATTAATGAGGAAACACCTTGGGAATACACGGCCATAAATAATTTAGCTATTCCCAAAACTTGTTGGAAAATGTAAAGCATAAATGACCCTCCGTGGAAAATATAAAATCATAAATGACACCCTTGGGAAAATGTGAAGCCATAAATGATGGCCACTCAAAGCAATGGTTATAAATAAGGACTAGATGAGGATTAGACAGAAAGCAAAAGTAAGAATTTCCTAGAGAGAGACCGAAAGCTAAGGCAAAGTAAAAAGGAAACCAGGCAAGATACTCACCCCTATTTCTAAAACTCATGTTTATTTATGTTGCAATGAAAGTATATGATATTCTGCATGAAGTATGCTTTTACTATTCGCTCTGAAATGCATGCTTAAAGGAAATGCTGTTACGCATGATGTTAGATTTATTCTGTTATGATTTATTGTCAATGGTTATGAATTTTGCTAAATGCATGTTTACGGAAAGGAATGTTAGGCCTTAAGATGAAACAAGAATTTCTGCTATTGAACTCTATTCTGTCAAAAGATCTCTGAATGTAGATAAAAGACCTCCGGCATTTTTACAGAAAATGATTTAGAGCTCCGACATTTTAAAGAATGACTTCAGATTTAGAATTCCGACATTTTAGGAAATAAGTACTCCGTCCAGTTTGAATAAGGAACTCCGTCCAAAAAGAACTCCGGCCTTTTTATGAACAATGTGCTCTGTCCTCTTTTGAAATGTACTCCGGTTTTAAAGAAGAGAAACTCCGGCCTTTACGTCTTTAAAAACTACTCCGTCCTGTTGATTTGAAATGAACTTCGGCCTTGATAAAAGCGAACTCTAGCTTTTTATTTCGGTTTTTGATAACAACTCATGATACAAGAACCTCGGCATTTAACAAAAGGACTTCGGATTTTATAAGGAAATGAACTCCGGATTTATGAACTTCGGATTTTGAAAGAAAAGCACTCTGTCCATTTTAAATGAAGCACTCCTTCCCTTTAAGCACTCCGGATTTTTAAAAGAAAAGCCACTCCGACCTTTGAGCTCCGGATTTATGAAAGAAAAGTCACTCCGGATTTTAGAGCTTAGGAAATTGAAAGAAAATGAACTCCGGATTTTAGAGTTTAAAGAAAATGAACTCCGGATTTTGAAAAGAAAAGCACTCCGGATTTTACAAAGAAAGCACTCCGGATTTTGAAAAGAAAGGCACTCCGGATTTTGAAACAAAAGCACTTCGTCCTTTGAAAAGGAAATCACTCCGTCCCTTTTAAGAGAAAGAGCTCCGGACTTTTGATGATAATGTACTTGATAAAAAGGTGCTCCGTCCTCTATGAATAAAGAACTCCGATTTTTATGAACTTTGGATTTCAGAAAAGAACTCCGGCTTTGATAAAAAGACTTCGGTCTTTGGAACTCCGACTTTGTAAGAAAAGAACTCCGGCTTTGATAAAAAGACTTCGGTCTTTGGAACTCCGGATTTGTAAGAAAAGAACTCCGGCAATAATGAAAGAACTCCAGTTTCGAGAACTTCGGCCTTCCATTTTAAAAGAACTTCGGAAAATTTAATAAACGAGACTCCTTTCTTTTTATTGAATAAGAACTTCGGACTTGCTTTGAAAGATGAACTTCGGCTTTTGATAAGATGATATGGACTTCAATGCATGAAGTAAAGAACAAGACTATGAAAACACATGGATTATGGACAGCAGGTGGAACTCTTCCGACATTTGATCTATGATAATTTTCCATTAAAGAACACGAACCAAGAACCGAGTTTCCATTAAACTTGCTGCTAAAGATGGATGAAGGATATTGGAGTGACACTCGAGGATGCCTCCTAGGCCACGGGAGGGGACCTTTTGGTGGCATAAGAACTATGGACTATGGCCTCGTATGCCGGGTTAAAGGTATTACCTCCCGCCCCGGGGAGCATAATGAGGGGATACGGCTTTAGGTTGTGGGGTAGCACACAACCCGTCCTCGATGTTGTCCGCTCCCGTCCGGTCCCTAAAGATGATACGAATTCCGAATGACATTTGATGAATTTTCCGAAGACAAGATGAAAAGAATAAGAACTGAAGAAGAAACGATATGATTATTTTTCTTATGCTATGCTATGAAATTATATTTTGAGTAAATTATATGTATGCTTATGTTTTCTGCATGTGAGTATCCGCTGGGGCTTTGTAAGCTCATTCTTGCAACTTTTCAGATGACAAGCTTATGGAGGATGAAGTTTAGTAGAATCCTATGGTGTAGCAGAATGTTTAAGCTGGTCGGAGCAGATTTTTGGAAGCTTTGTTTATTTTGTTTTTGAGGAAACTTGTAAAATTTATTCCGCTGCTTATGGATGTTAGAATGTTTCCGTGATACTTTGGGATTAATGAAATTATAATTCTCTAGTATGCATCTCAGGTTCAAAAGAAGAAAAGAAAATTTTTATGTTCACCTATTTATCTTATCATAAATTATATGATTTAGAATTGACGGCGGCTTTTGATGGTAATAAAAGTCGGGTCGTCATAGTATCGGCTTTGGTATCATGGTAGAACATTTCAGAACCTTTGAGGTAAATAGATGGACCGATAAGGTTATTCATGAATTTAAAAAATGGGGTTGCCGAGGAGGTTGAAGATTTGATAAGCAGACCTTGTGAATTGATAGGCGTAGTTCGAGAATTGTTGTAAAGGCTTGATGATTTCTGATATCGATTTGGGTCCATAGTGTGTAAAATGTGGATAAATGGAAGTTGTAGTCCCAGCGGTATTCAGGTTAAGGATATAACCACTGCAAAGTTCTAAAATGTCGTTTGAGTTTTATAGGTTCATTGGCATTTCATGAATTTCATGGGTTGAGTCTTTTGACCATATTCGGGTCCATGTTGAGATGATTTTATCGATGAATTCAAAGAATATGGGATGCTTGTAATTGTTGAGGATTATGCCATAAGTTGTGAACGGCTAATAATCCGTATGTCCCATTGTGAAGGGAATGCAAGTTTAGCTAGGGAAATGCCTTGCTAAGCTTGTGGCTCTTTGGTAGCATGATTCTAAGGTCAATAAGATTTTAAGTAATGGCTAATTAGGGAAACCGATTAATATCATGAAAGCATATGGTCACATTGGGTCTAATTAAAATTATTCAATGGCCTGACGAGTATTCCTAAAGGATTGTAGTGTCAGTGAGACGATCAGCGTGGGAGAGATTTGTAATTGTTAGGTCGAAAGATAAAAGGTAATTTTCGGGGAATAAAAAGGTATTAAGAGACGTTCGTGTCATTTGGGTTGACCCTAATGGGTTCTGTAAGGTATAGTGGAATGTAATGCTTTTGAGAAAGGTTAAGATTGTGCTACTCTCATGTCATGATAGATGGCTACCTTCGAACTAAGTGGGGGAGGAGTTCACAATTAGAGTTGTTCCACGTGTAAGTTGGATTTAGCCAATGAAATTTCCATTTAGAGAACTTATGATGTTGTCTTTGAAGATAGCCCTTATCAAAAATTTTAAGAACCAGAATAATTGTGTCATTGAGGAAGATGATCTTATGATATTGGTTGTGGGTAAATCTATTTAAAGGTTGAGAAGGTGAACCTCGGTATTTCCTTTAGAAAGTAGGCATCAATGCTGGCAGTTGATGCTGCGAATCCTTAGACTTGTATGTCCCCGAAGTTTCATAAGAAATGTGAAAGGTAAATTGCGAGTAAATCCAAATGATTGGGAGATAGGATTTATATTCGTAGTTTGGGAGACAAAATCGTATTCAATGCATGGGAGCTATGAATCTATACAATGTGAAGTCCTTAGGGTTTTGTCTCAAGACAATTAGAGCCACCCATTTATCGTAATGATAGAAGAATTGTTCAGATTAGATCAGTTGACTTATTAGTATACTAACGAGATCTTAAGGTTACTAAGTAATTGGAATTTTAAGATTCTGGGTAATGATTTAAAGTTATGTCGATTTTTGGGTGATAGTTATGATTGTAGCCTTGAAGGTGGTTGTAGTTAGACGATTGTGGGATTTGTCTTCTCGGTGTGACTATCCTACGATCATTTTAATCAAGGTTGCCGTATATTCTGGGTCTATGATGTGGGCTATGTATTTTAGAGAAAATGTTGGTTTGCCGATTACTAACAAAATGGTGTGACTGTAAATCGTTCCGACTTTAAAGTTTGATTGTGATTTATGGTTTGCATCGAAACTTTAGTAAAATTTGATTAAATAATCTTTGGGACGTCAAGTTGAATTTGATGTGGCTGTGAAATTTCAATGGGATGATTAATGGTTAGATAAATAATCAGAGTAGCGTAGCGTAAATGAGGTGAACCCATATAAGATAAAGTTTAATTTGGGTTTTAGAAGGAATAGTCCCTTTCGAGGCTTAGAGTAGGTTGAAGCAAGAATTTTCAATCGTTTGAGGTCTCGAGCTAAGTTCATTAAGTAAGTTATTGAATTTGGGTTGTTTCAAATTTGGTCGAACTAGATTTTTGATATAACACTCTGGGTAGTAAGAATCAAGAGAATTTAAAATGTTTGAAGTTCCTTGAGGTAATCGTATCGTATAATTAAGGAAGTGACTCGGGATTGCTAGATAACCTAGAAGTTTCCCTCTGATTATGGAAATTTGAGGTTCGTTAAATTTCGAGGATGAAATTTCTATAAGTGGGGGAGAATGTAACATCCCCAAATATTTTATCTGATTAAATTGAGATTAATTATTATTTTCGGTAATTTTGGGTAAATCGGGTTTGAGAAAAATTAATTAAATATTATGAAAATTTTGAAGAATATTTGAATATGATGGGCCGGCGTCCGAAGTGAGCCCGTTCGGCCGCCCGAATATCGATTTTGGGTTTTTGTGATTTAAGGGAAAAATAGATGTATATATATATATAAATATAATGTGTGTGTGTGTATATATATATATATAATATATATAATGTATGTGTGTGTGTAACACGTGTGTGTGTGTGTGTGTGTGTGTGTGGGTGTGTGTGTGTACAATATAATAATAATAATAATGAAATGGAAATGAATTAAATGAAGAAGGAGAAGGCAGAAATCGGGAGAGAGCAGCGTGAGGGCGACGGTTTCGGCGAGGGAGAGAAAGAGAGAGAGCGAGGGCTAGCGGCGCCGGTGGAGGCAGCGCCGGCGTCGGCGGTGGCTGGAGACGGCCGTGCAAGGCCTTGGCTGGCTGGGCGTCGCGGTGGAGCGGCGGCAGCACCCATGGGAGCCCGGTGAGAGGAAGAGCTTGCGAAGGAAAAAAAGGAAAAATGGAGGCCTTCGGGTCCGATTCCGAGCTCGAGCTAGTTGGAGAAAACGTAGAGCACGTCAAGGGAAGTGTTCTCATACTCACTATTTGTTATCTTGTGATTTTTACTCGTTCTCCATCGGGTATTATCGTCTCGATACCCACCCAAATTGTGAAAAGTTTGTAACCCATGCTTTAAGATCAAGGAATCTATAATTTATTGACCGAAACAAGCTCCGAATTGATCGGTTTGGTACCACCAAACCCTAACCCACGCCCAGATTCGGGTTCACTATTTTCCCCCTCAAATTATATTAATTTGACCTCAAAATATGAATCACCACGTCCCAAATATGTATACATATCGGCCGGGCGTCCGAATTCACAAGAATCGACCCGTTCGCAGCATCCGGAAGTGTTAAACGATCCTTGTTACTGTTCATACGAAATAAATGGATAAATTGCATATTTTACCCTCGTTCCATTGATATGAAAGTAATGACTAACGTGCATTTGAAATTGTAAGATTCAGAAACGGGCTCCGGAGGACCCCAATGTGATTGGCTCATCGATGGTAAGGAATCCCAATCCCTCTCATGAATTTTGATAATCATGCATATAAATTGAATTGTGAAAAATGTCAAGTTCCAAAGAAAGGTAAGAACCGAGCAAGTAATCGGAGGGAAGTCCACAATGTGATATGTGAATGATGGAACCTCCCAAATGGCGGGAGATATGATAAATTTGATATGGTGGACTCTCCCTCAAATGGAAATGGAAATAGAAATGGAATCAAGAAACTAGGACCATGGACTTATGTTTGGGTAGTATTCTCTGGTTTGACACGTCCATCTCGGTGGAAACCCGAAGAATACTTTGGCCGCGTATTCTGGTCGCTTGTGTGAGTGGTGATGTCCGTGTCACGCCTTAGGATACTATTGTGGAAGAACGAGGACTGCCCTGGTACCCCGGGGGAATGAGGCGATACGATATGACACGATGTGCACGACCCCCCAGCTGGGTCGTAAAAGATAAGCCCTCACGGCCTTAGATCATGTGGAGTATCATGATCCTTTCCTCGTTCTCTCGCATCGTTTGCTAGTACGACCTACTGGCCCAGGTCCGCAAAGATTAAAGTAAATTGAGGAAGCATGTTCAAATGGTAATTAAATGTTCCAAGACCAGATAAATGGCAAATTGATACTTCTAAATATTCCTTTCCTCTCAAGTCTCATTGTAATCCGGGTGCTTGTTGCCCCTTTTCATTATCATGTTCATATTTCTCCATCGTTGATAGTGGCGTATGATTATACTTGCTGAGCTGTACGCTCACTCTTGTTGTTTTCTCCTCCCAGGTTGAGTATTAAGTTCACACCAAAGCTTGGCACGGAAATCTGTTCCAGGGAAAAAGCTAGAGAGAGAAGCTCTTGCTTCTCTCTTCTCTTCAAATTTCATTTTGAAATTTGAACGCGTCTTCAGCGGTGCTCCTCCTCTGGCCGGGCGGCGCCGGAGCCGGCCACGGCCGGTCTCCTGGTTGCTCCGCCAGGTTGCATCCCGTCTTCCGCCTCCTACTTTCTTCCTTCTCGGATCTCAGATCTGGCTTCGTCGGTGCCCTCGAGGCTTCGTCAGTGGTTGTGAGCTCGGTTCGAAGCCCCCACCTCTGCCCGTTAAGAACGTTTCCTCTGAGGCTCGATAGCTCTCTCTGGACTATCTCTTCCTTCTTCTCGGTTCTCCCCTTGGCTGTGCGCTAAGGTATAGCTGGGATTTTAGTGCTACTTGCTTTTTCGATTTTTGATGTTGTCTGTAGCATTTGTTGGCTCTCGTGTTGCTCGAAGGACCTGGCGTAGTCAAATGTCTCTACTGCCGGCTCTGATGTTCCGCTACTTGTGTGTTCACTCCTGTTGGATGGGTTGGGGGACCCCGTGCAGCTCTGGATTGGTACTACTAGGCGAAGGTATCAAGAGCCGCCGGCCGAGGATCCGGCTGGTTGCTACCGTCCCTTGTTGTGGTGAGATCCTTCATTTCTTGCCGGCTTCGGATATAGGTTGTCGCTTTGAGTTTTGGTTTGCTTTGAGTTCTCACCGGCCGCCGTCAAGTCACCGGTTGTGCTTTTCTTGCCTCTTATGTTTGCGAGCATTGATGCTGCATTCATTTGGCAGATTGCACTTTTTTGTAGTTCGTTGCATTTTTCTGAAGCTGCCTCCTCTGGTCTTTTGGTGGCTCTCGCACTGTGATCTGGTTCTGGCACTGTAAACTGTCCAGAGTTGCTGGCATTGAGGATCCTCAGCCAATGTGCTTCCTTCCTTTTGGACGGGTTGGGGGTTACCCGTCTAGTGCTGGCTTGGGGCTTTCTGGCTGTGGTCTGAGAAGCTGACAATGGACTTGTTATGGTTGCTAGTGACCCTTGCTGCGGTGAAGATCCTACCGTTAGTCGCCACTTTGGGGAGATTTGTTTGGTTGACAACTGTTGTGGCTGCTACTTAGTAATGAGTTTGGATGCAGCATGTTGGGCTAATTTTGTCCTTTCCTGCCATTGGAAGCTGAAGCTGGAATGCAAATTTTGTCGCTTTGGTTCTTGCTGAAGCTGATGTGGCTTAACTCTTGGAGTTGAAGGCAGTGTTTGTTGTATGAGGTGCTGGTCTTGTTGATCCGGATGTTGCCTCTGTACATACTCTGCTGAACTCAGCCGTTGGTTCTGCAATGCTGGATTGTGGCGGGCTGTTCATGGTGTATCCTGATTTTGTTGTAGCATACTGTGGATATGTAGTATGCTGCAAATTGTGCTGCTGTGTTTTCACTGCTTTTTTTCTCGGGGCCTTTTGTCAGATCCTGTTTGGCCCTACTGTTGGACAGCCCGGAATGGCATATCTTGTTCTGTGCGTTTAGGACAGGCTGGCTTGTAGTTAGCCTGGCTTTTCCTTTGCTGTTTTTCTTGGATCAATGGATCCTCAGTATGCTCTTGAGGCATGCTATGTTATGTAGTGCTAGTGCAATAGTACTGCCAGTATGGAATTTATAGCTAGGAGGAGCTGTGGTGCTTCTGAGTTCCATCTGCTATGCTGTTCTTGATTTTGGCTATGATGTATTGAAGCAGATGCTTGGTTTGCTGGTGTTGGTTGTGGTCTGGAGCCTGTTTTGCTGGTTTGGGCTGGCATTGATGATGGGTTGTGGGCTGTGATGCTAAATTTTGAGTTGACCGGTCCGCATCCTCTTGATCCATGCTGCCCATGGTTTTGCCTGATTCACCCATAGCTGTCGGGTTGCAGATTGTAGAGTGCAGAATGTGGTGTTGTGATACGTTAATGCAGAAGCTGTTGCAAATGCCGCCTCTTTGATAAAAGCAGATTTTGGCTCAATGGACCTAGGCTGCTGTGTCCACTCTGTTCCTTTGAAGTTTGGCTTATGCCATGCTCCTGCTGATGACTAAGGATTTGTGCGTGCAGCTGCCGATGGTGGATTGGGGCTGATTTCCATTTGCAGTGATGAAATGGCAGCTGCTGATGTAAATTTGCATGGAATGTCCTACTGCTTTTCATGGAATGATGAAGGCTGGATAATCTCCTTCGTGTGCTGGACTGAATGGAATGCCTTGGAATGGCATGTTTTTTGTTTTGGAACCACTTTATTGATGTTAGAGTGGTTTGTTTGTGTTGCATGAATACCAGCAATTTTGTTTTTCTGTTGGTTTCATTCATTGTATCAAAGTGCTCGGGGCATGCCCTAGCGATTATGGTTTATTCCCAAGTCGGAACAACACTTGGAGATAAATCATTACTTGTAAATTTTTTCTCCCGTTAATCCAAAGCACTTACTTACCAAAAAAAAAGTATTAAGTTGACACCTGATTAGTTAGAGTAAGGAGAAGCTTGCTTGAAGGGACTGGCTGGACGTCGAGTGCGCAAAGGTTTTGGACTCAGTGTTGTATCGGATTGTAGATAGCCACTCAAAGTTGAGCGTGGCTCATTGTTGTTGTTTTATGGGTTTGTTATGCTTCCGCAGTTTATGATGATAGTATGCTTCCGCGTCTGTATTGATGTTATGAATTTTGTTTTATATTAGATGGCATCTCTTTAGATCCAGTATAGTAGTTAGGGGTACTGTATTGGAGCCAGGGATGATATGGCAGTGTGTGATCCTGTGTGGTCTGTTATAGGCTTGTTGTTAGGCCTTTTGATAGATGTGTGCTTGTACAGGACCTATTTGAACAGGTTATATTTCGGTTTTTTGACCAGTGGCAGAGGAAACTCTGCCCGATTTTCTGTAAAAATGTATAAATCTAATTATGGGCATTAATGATGTGTTACTGACGGAGGGTTATTTAAGAAAAATAACCCGGTCCGTCACACGTGCTATGCCTTAACTCCAAGTCAAAATACTTGGAGATAATGCATAGTCTGTGTAATTTTTTTCACCCTTTAATCCAAATTAACTTGCTTATAAAAAATAAATAAATAAATGCATTGTCATGAGTGATATTGTCGTGCTGGTGCTGACATGAACATACTACAGCGGGATTCTGATAGTTAGTGCACGCTGTGGATGTCACACTGAGTGTCTCAATGTAGCTGGGCTCTAGCTAAATGCTGAGAAATTTAATAATATTGCAGTAGGCCAAATTTCTGCCCCTGCTGATATGCTTCTGTGTATGCGTTGAGGGAGCAGAAGCTGGAAAGGGTGCAGTATCTATATATATTTTTTTTGTAAGTAAGTCAATTGTATTGAAAAAAATAACAAATATACAGCCTATGATTTAATTCCAAGTGTTTTTCCGACTTGAAATTTAGTCATAGACGCAATGACATTTGCCGATCACCCAAAAATATGACTAAAGGGTCCTACTAAAGGACAGCAAACATCAACACAAATGCACAAACAATACATCTGGCAAAAATTACTGAGAACAGAAGACAATAAGCAGCGGCTTCCAGAATTCATGATCGCATCAACAGAATCACCAACAGCAACCTGCAACAGATCAACCATTTCTTCAAGCATCTGTAGGAGATTGCAGCATAGGATACTAACATTCTTCAGCACACGCACAGCCCCAACATTCCACATATAGTCCAAGATACAGAAATGAGATGGCTCCCAATCAGCCAGACTCATACGATCGCCAGAACATCGCCCGACTCCACATCAGCTCAAACGGCAGTACCCGTCACAACATCGATACAATAGCAGTGCACACAAAGCATGCTTTCGACAGCAGCTCCTTGCTTCATCAACTACAGTTGCCATGCTGCAGAAGATCGCCACATCAGCAATTCCACTTCAGGAGGCGAGCCCAGCCACGTCAGCATATCAGTATCAGATGAACATGTGAGCCGCTGGTCAAGTCCGGTGCTAGAAGGCACTCCGTCCCGAAGGTATTCAAGAGGCACTCCGGACTATGCACACCAGCTTAACAGCTCCGGAAAAGAGCACTCCAGTCAAAGAGCTCCGGCTATACAGCACCAAAAAAAAATTTTTTTTTTTGATGAACAACGGATATCATGAAAGCGATTCACTCTAGCCAAGAAAAATCGGACCAAAATGGATTCACTCCTTTTTTTTGGGTAAGTAAGTATTTTGGATTATAGGGAGAAAAAATTACAGAATCTATGTTTTTACTACAAGTATTTTGACTTGGAGTAACAACATAAACAGTTAGGGCATACCCCGAGCGACTAATACATCAGAAAATACAAAAAAACTCCTCTAGTAGGACATACGACCAACATAAGCAACATAAAATGGGACCTGTCAAAAATATGAACTAACTCATAATCAACTACAACCAAACGACAGGAGCATCTCAGCAACTGAGTGGCATCCAAGCCAGCCATCGCAGGCTTCAAAACAGCCAGAAGCTTCTACAGCAGTGCAACATTTCAGCAGCCATTTGATACTGGATCCTCAAAGGTTCATCCGAAAATTCAGCAACCACGGTACAGTAGCGTCAATACAAGCAGCAGACACAGTCCATGAGGGCCTCTACAATACTTCAAAACTAGCAAGCAACCGGGCAGCAAAGCCAAGGACAGCTGCACAGTCCCAACCTAAACATTTTAAAACTGGTGCCAATAGCAGTCCAACACCGATTCTAGCAGCAGCAAAGACCAAGAGCTGCCGACAACTAAATAGACCACCTAGATTCCCATCAGTAGCAAAGAAAATGCACATGTAGCACATCCCCAGCCCCGATGCCAGCTCCAGCACCTAATCTGCAGCATCTGCACCATCTAGGAATTCCCAGCAGATCAGCAGCCAATAGCAGGAGCATGGTATATGCCAAGCTTCACCCACATGCAAATGGAAGACAGCAGCCCTTCCTTGGGTATCAGGACATCGGGCCAATGCAACATCAGCGCCCAAAGTCCCCAACACCAGCAAATGGCTCCAGCAGCAACCGTTTGGCATCTTGGTTCTATACCAGCACAATCATTTCATCTCGGCAAGCCATAGCATCTCGCAGGATAGGTGTTCACCTTGCTTCAGCAAGCAGCACACAGCAAACCAGAAAAGGCACCAGCATCATACACCTGCAACACATCTCCACAGAACAGCTAGCATGCTAAATACCATGGGCAGTACGATCCTTGCTTCAGCTTGAGGAAGCAAACATGCCAACTCTACATGTTTCAACATCACATCCCACACCACACGAACAATGACAACCCGAACCAGCAATATAGGCTTCATCCCACAACCAGCGTCAGCAATTAGCGAAAGCCAAACATCTGCTGCATCAAATAACTATGGCAGCAAGGGAAATCCAAACATCATCAGCAACCAAGCTCAATCCCAACACTCCACAGAGAGAATGCCAGAATAGCAGCATTGATGTGGCAACACCTACCAGCCCTAAGCATGGCCACAGACAAACGAGTAGCATCAAATGCAACATTAGTACATCAAAAAACCCAGCAAGACATTCACACCAAGCCCAGCTTTCTGAACCATGCCAACCAGCCTTCACGCCAAAGTGCCCACAAGCAGTGTTCACAAGACATTAATGCATCACTCATAAAAATGCTACTGCCTACTTTTGTAAAAGGAGTAGAATGCATCCTACATTAGAGCAACAGAACCAGCACACAGCCAAATATATGAGATCAGCACCAAAATTCTCAGAGTGCTACACCAATGCACATACAGCAGTATCACAGCCCCATCGGATCAAAACATTGCAGCAAAAATAACAACCCCAAACCACGACCAGGAAAACCATATACTTTATCAGCTACAAAGCAACAACCCCAGTCCCCATTCAGGTACACCAGCCTCAGAAGCACCAGATCACCAGTTCATCCCCACTCCATGTTCAAGCACAAGATGCCATCACTCCACAAACAAGGCAACAAAATCAGCCGACCCAGAGACTAGGATTCCAGTAGTTCCAAGCACTCGGTACCACTCAATGCATTCCACCCAACAACCGAACGTACCCAACACAGGAAAACCAAGCCACCCGATAGGCAACAACCACAATCACAGCACAGAAGAACAAAAACTCAGGCGAGAGCGTCGGACAACGCAGAAGGCAAAAGCCCCAATTTTTTTTTCTTTTTTTTTCCTTTTTTTTGGGGGGGGAGGGAAGATAGTGCTGAGGGAGGGGACAGCACAATACCAAAGCTACATAAACAACCCAATTTTTGAAAGAAAAACAGTACAACAAAAAAGCAGGGACTAACTAAGCAAACCGGGGAACCTAACCCACATGAGAACCAGCCAGACCAAGAAACTAATTTCCACAAGCTCCAAAAGGGGAGAACAACAAAATCCATGAGCACAAAAAACACCCAGAAATGAACAGCCGGAAGGCAAGGCTGGCAGCTTTCTAATTTTCCAAAATTTTTATTTTTTATTTTTTTTATATACCCCACCGAATCCGAGTCGGCCTATAACCATCCCTATTAGGTACCGAGATGGTCATTAATTTAAGCCTCACAACATTGACCACCAAAGAGAAAAGACGGGAAAAGTCATGGGGGGTGATTTTTGGAAAATTCGATTATTGCGCTCCTTCCATATGAAGTAAACCGTGGCGGCCAAAGACAAGCGCTTGGAGACAGCCAGAAGGCTTTTCCCTTTCTAGATAGAGGCAGCCCATGATATATTTTGATACCACTCAAGATATGGCTAATGAATACCAGAATGTCTTTGGACATTAGTCCATAAAGCTCTGGAAAATGGGCAGGAGAAGAAAAGATGCTCAAGGTCTTCATCTCCTACGTTGCAGAGAATGCATCTGGGTGAAATGTTTGGGATATAATGGAGGCGGTCAATGGTATTCAGTCTCCCCTTAATAGCGAGCCATAGGGTAAATGCGTGGGAAGGAATATGGGAAGATCCCCACACCAAATGAGCCCAAGTAACCTTTGGTTTGGGAGGATGGATGAGAATGTATGCGGACTTAGTCGAGAATTGGCCATTGAGAGTGCCAGCCCATCTCAAAGAGTCTTTTTGATTGCTGCGAGGAGGGTTAGTCGGCATATTCATAGCAAGGTGGGACACCTCAGTGTCGAAAGGGTTAGGCCAATCCCATCTGTTGTCCCTGATTATTGCATCGACCTTAATATCCCAATGCAAACCCAAGACAAGGCGAGTATGATCGGTGCTCACCTCACTCAGGGGGCCAAGGGGGTGCCAGTTATCGTGCCAGAGGAAGGTATTAGAACCATCCCCAATGTCCTTGACAGAGTATGCACGCATAAAAGGCCGAAGTTTCATAATTTTTTGCCAGCTCCAAGGGGCCGATGCCGGGACTTTAATGGTCTAAATGCACTGGTCTTTGATTCTGTTCTTGTAGATCCATGAAGACCAAGCTAAATTCGGGTCTTTAGTTAGGAGACGCCAGAGAAATTTGCAATTAAGAGCCTTATTTTGATCCATCAAGTTCTTGATGCCCAACCCACCTTCATTCTTGGGGTAGCAAATATCGTGCCAAGCCACTTTAGCATTGACTCTGCCTTCAGAAGATCCGTTCCAAAGGAAACGGCGTAAGATGCAATCAATTTCTTTAAGAATTGATTTGGGTAAAATAAAAAGAGAAGCCCAATAAAGGTGGATAGATGATAGGATAGACCCAACGAGTTGCAATCGCCCGCCAAAGGAGAGCCATCTATTCCTCCATGATGTGATCCTCTTTGTGATTCTATCGGTGAGAGATTTACAATCAGAGATCGAAAGCCTAGTGGTTATCAAGGGGACCCCCAGGTATCTGATGGGGAGTTTGCCCACATTAAAGCCCATGCTAGTAGCTATATCCTGGTGTAGAGAAGAATCCTTTGAACATATGAAAATTTCACTCTTATTCGGGTTAGCAGAGAGGCCAGAGATAGTGTGGAATTCAAAGTGGATTCACTCCGGATTCCGGAGTTCTCACACTCCGTAATCCGGAGCTCTCACACTCCGGAATTTGGAGCTCTCACACTCTGGATTCTGGATCACCTCACTCCGAAAACCGGAGTTCACCCACGCAAGTCGCACCTTTTTAAAGACGTGGACCCACTCCAGATTCCGGAGTTCACACCACACACTCCGGATTCCGGAGCACTCACACTCCGGAGTCCGGATTTGACACATTTTTTTTTAAGTGGAATCCGGATTCCGGTGCAGTATCTATTTTGATGTGTTGTGAAGTATGGTATATTGCCATGTGTCCGATACCTCCTGCTGCTTGTGCTATGATGGTATGATAAGATACCTCATTTTGTAATTTTTGTTGCAAAATTTGATGGGGGTGGAAACTGGCGCTGCCTTGCTGAAGGTTGATGCTGCTGGAAGTGCTGATTCTGGCTCTTGGCGGCTAGCTAATGTTGGAGAGCAGCTGATCCCAAAGTGGTGCTGGGCTAAGATCTAGTTGGTGCCGATGTTATAGGCCATTTAACTGTCCCTGTTGATTTGCTACAATTCTGAGTTGAGGGGGCTGTTGTTCGAAAGGTTGCAGGCTACATTTTGATGTGTTGTGAAGAATGGCATGTGCCATGTGTATGTTTCCTCTTGCTGATTTGTGCTTTGAGGGGATGATTTGATACTACTTCTTGCAAATTTTGTTGGAAATTTTGCTGGGGGTGGAAATTGGTCCTGCCGTGCTAATGGGTGATGCTGCTGGATTTGCGCCCTGCTGATACTAGAGAGCAGTTGATCCCGATGTGGAGCTGGGCTGAATTGCTGATGGTGTCGGTGTCAGCTTTGTGTCAATGTATGCCATAAATGGCCCTGCTATAATGCCCCTGTTTTCTGAATCGAGGGTGTAGAAGCTGGAAAGGTTGCAGAATCTATTTTGTTGTATTGTGAGCTACCCTGCTGAAGGTTGATGTTGTTGGAATTGCTGATTCTAGCTCTTGGCGGCTAGCTATTGCTGGAGAGTAGCTGATCCCGATGTGGTGCTGGGTTGAAATCCTGGTAGTGCCGGTGTTACAGGGCACTCAACTGACCCTGTTGATATGCTTTTGCTCTGAGTTGAGGGAGCAGTTGCTGGAAAGGATGCGGGCTCCACTTTGCTGCGCATTGGCTATTGGCGGTTTGCTGGTGCTGGATAGCAGTTTATCCCGTTGTGGTGTTGGGCTGAGTTATTGATGTTACCGTGTTGCCGTCGCTGGTATACTGCTATTGGGGTAGAATTTCCCGAGATGCTTTGGGCGTGCTGCTCTCGTCCGAGGCTAGAAGGAAGAGTCTGAGGCCCCTATGCACGTGGATGCTACTGCCTGTGCCGTGGTGGTGGTTTTGGCCGAAAGATGTGGAAGCAATGAACGTATTATGGCGTGTGTAAAACCAGTCCGAGGACTATACTACTGGCATTTGCAGTTTCAACTACTGTTTGGCTTTGATTTTGGAACAGTGGAAATTCAGTTTGCTCTAGGATTGATGATGAATACATCTGTTGCTACTTATTTCTTGTGTGTGGGTATTAGGGCGGTTGTATGTGGCCGGTTTAGATGATGCTTATCTAGACGTTTTTTTTGTTTTTTTCATTCGGTTTTATGAATTGGTTCATGGTGGTGCTCGGGGAATGCCCTAACTTGTTGTTCTACCTTTAAGTCGGCAAAACATTTTTCGTTTATTTTAATTTCAATTTACTTACTAAAAAAAGAGGTACTTCCTTAAAAGTCGTGTGATAGTATTCGGTGTAAGATTAAGATCACCACCAGTGACTAAGGGATCCACACACGAGCAATACTTCTCAAGAGACCCCCCCTTTTAGGCTGATTCATACTTACCAAGGGCAAGTGGAGCACTGCAAGGATCGCTACCATGCTGATCAGCAGTGGCAGCACGTGGGCTGACAGAGGGATCTGCAGCAAGAGATTCTTCAATCCCAGCATCAGCAGGATGCATTGAATCCAACTGATGGTTCTCCACCAGCTCAGATGAAACTGGGGCTTGGATGATGAGTGGGACAGCACACCCAGATACTGGTTCATTCCCATCCATGTCCAAACCACCCTATGGACAGGAACCCTAGAGCCCCGGACATGAGCTATCAACCAGGACAGGAGCACTGGGGCCAACAGTATCTGACAAATGCTTGCCATGGACTTCAACTCCCACATGGGAGTCTGAGCAGGCAACCCCTGAGTGGGAAGCATCGATCTTCCCAAAATGAGCTAGGGGCACTGTACAAGGCGACGTGGCCTCAGGAAGGGGTAGAGCAGCAGTATACCTCTTAGAACCCATGTCAATGTCATGACAACCTTAATTGCCAGAGTCCATCTTCTTAGTCTGATTGCCAGACACAGCTGCCAGGCGGGGAGAAGAGGACTTGGAAAAAGCAACATGGGGATTAGGGATCCAGAAGAAGCTGTCTTCTCCAAATCCTCCTTTGGCTAAGGCTTACAATGAGCGGTTCCATGGCCAAATTTCTTACAGTTGGAGCAATGCAGAGGCTTCCATCAATACACAACCTCTACCTCAACAGGGGTATCCTCCAAAACAGGGGAGGACCTTCCAGAGGACAAATGGATCTTAGTGGGGAGAACAGCACCTATCCTAACCTCAACGCATACTCGAGCAAAACAGATCCT
Source organism: Nepenthes gracilis (assembly GCA_033239525.1). Lineage (NCBI taxonomy): Eukaryota > Viridiplantae > Streptophyta > Magnoliopsida > Caryophyllales > Nepenthaceae > Nepenthes > Nepenthes gracilis. The sequence goes on along the minus strand of BSYO01000003.1, from coordinate 14,075,231 downwards.
ATCCAACTTCGCCGTGTTGGCATCCAGCAAAATTGGATTGCCCACCACGCTGGCAATCTAGCTAAGCCCCAACGGGGTCTAGTATTCGATAGGAACATTTAGCAAATTTATCCAGATTGGGATAGATTTATGCTCTTCCTTTGCTATGGGCATTCCTAGTTTCCAGCGCTTGAGGAAAACTGTTTTCCCCCCAAATGACCATAGGCCTTTTTCAAGGCAAGCCTCCAATTGTTTCTTAGAAGAGAAACAAAAGAAAAAAATTCATTTTGGCCACTAGCAACATGGTGTAAGCAAAAACAGGCCCAAACCTTCCAAGCAATAGCACTGACAGCATTGAAAGGAAGAGGTTTGCCAAAAAGATACCCAACCATAGTAAACCCCCAAACTTTCAAGCCCAGATCAAGAACATCTGAGGGAGGAGAGATGGTAGCTACCTCACCATCAACGACTTGCGGAGGGTAGAATCGTAGTGCAAAATTAGGGGTAGCACCATTGTTCTGCACCACTTCAGACCAGGAACTAGAAGCGCCGTCCGAGTTCGCCTGAGGGTGTGACGGAGACTTTTTGGACCAGAGAGAAGCAGGCTCAGCAGAACGCAGAGGACCCACCTGAATCCTAGACGGGGCAAAACCAGTAGGCTCAGAGGTGGCGAGAAGGGGAGGGAAGGCCTCAACGGAGAGAGGACAAATAGGGGTTTCGAATCGAACCATCGAATCGAGATATTTTGGAGAAGTGGTTTGACACAGGGGAAGCATCGATGACAAAGAAGGGTGACTAGGAGAGTCTTACGTCGCCCCTAATCTGCCATCCATGGCTGGCGCCGGCAACGACGAGGCCAAGGTGCCTCTAATCCAGAGACAAAATTTGAAATCTAGAGAGAGACGAGAGCTTCTCTCTCTAAAAGAATCTTAGCTACCCACTGGTTATTGCGAGAGCTTCTCTCTAAAAGAATCCTAGTCAATAGATGCCAAACAATGTTTATTACGAGGCGGCAAATTAGTGACAATATTTTGCTGACCCAAGAACTTCTACATAGATATCACACAGGCAAAGGAGTACCCACGTGTGCAATGAAAGTTGATCTTATGAAAGCCTATGATTCTATTCAATAGGACTTCCTTCTAGCTACTCCACATTTGATGGGATTCCCGTATCAGATGATCATATGAATTCAGCAATGTATTACAACCACTTCCTACTCCATCAATATTAATGGAGAATCTATAGGCTTCTTTAAGGGAGCCAAAGGTTTGCGTCGATCCCTTATTGCCTTTGGCAATGGAAGTTATTAAGATCATTGAGATGAAAGCTCGCTGCAACAACTATTTACCAAGGTTCTCCCAATTTCCCAGTTTGGACCCCTGCTGACATAGAGGAAAAGGTGCTTTTGGGCTATACGGCTCCTGTGCTTACAAGTCCCCGCTTTCCGTTGGGTGACAAGTAAGCATCATATGGCTGGTTTACAATTACTTTGTCTTGGCTGCTGATCTGAATGACGTGGAAGGAGGGCTATACTGGACTCCTGTACACTCTTCTGTTAAGTGGTTGGGTTTAGGCTGGTTCTCTCACAATTTCCCGGAATGGATCCCCGCTGATTGGACGAAGGGGTTCTTTGGACTATACGGCTCCTACGCTCATAAGCTCCCGGTACTGTTGGCAGTAGGTAAGCGACTTCTTGCTGGTTTGCATTGCCCTGTTTGGCTGCTAGTTTGGAATGACGTGGAACGTTGGCTATGCAGGACACACTGGTCCTTCTCTCACATGCACCCAGTTTGGACAGTTCGACCATCTTTGTGACTTGTAGGTTGGAAGATTGCTCCCATGCTCTCTTCTGTAATGAGGCTGCAGTTTGGGCTGGTTGGCTGATGATCTTGGCCAGTTGTTATTCCCTCGTATATTCTCTTTTAGTTTTCATGTTTCTTTAATGGTGTGCTCGGGGAATGCCCTAGCGGCTTTATTCTATCTCTAAGTAGGCAAAACACTTGGAGATAGAATAAAGATTTGTATATTTTTTTAAATTTAATCAAAAAAAGAAAAAAAAGGTGGGGACACCCGTACTATGAGCTCACCAAAAAAAGAAAAAAACGGTGAACCCCAACTATTGAGATGAAAGCTCACCAAATCATTAAGATCTTTCAGTTTATTGGAAGTGCGAGGACACCCGTACTATGATGCTTGCATTTACTGATGATCTACTACTATTTACCAAGGTGAACCCAAACTCTGTCAAAGTTTTACATGACTGCCTTGGGAAATTTCATATGCTCTCGGGTCTTTTAGCAAACAAAGACAAGAGTGAGGTCTTTATATGGACCAGGAATGCTAACCATGTGGAGGAAATTAAATATATCTTAGGTTATAAAATTGGGCAGTTGCTGGTGAGATACTTAGGAGTGTCACTAGTCATACTCGGCTGTCGGTAAAGGATTGCAAACTGTTAATTGACAGGATAAAGAAGTGTGTGTCCTTCTTGAAGAATAAATGGCTCTCTTTTGGAGGGAAGCTTCAACTTTACTCCTCTATCCTTTCTTCCATCCATCTCTATTGGGCTTCCATATTCATACTCCCCAAAGTAGTGCTGAAGAACATTGCATGTTTTATTCACCGATTTCTATGGCATGGGAACATTGATAGGAGGACGATGGCTAAAGTTGCATGGGATGAGGTTTGTTCACCTAAGAATGAGAGAGGTTTGGGCATTAAAAATCTCCAAGCTTCAAATAAGGCTCTAATTAGTTGCATTCTCTGGAGGGTAGTCACAAAAAACCCTGAATCTATCTAGTCTTCCTAGGCCCACACCTACCGAATTAAAGATAGATGTATCTGGACCATTAAAGTCCTAGAATCTGCATCATGGAGCTGGAAGAAGATCATGAAACTAAATTCAAAGATTCACCATTACATTCAGTACAACATTGGCAATGGTACAAAGACATTCTTATGGCTCGATAATTGGCAATCAAGGGACTTCTTTGTGATAGATTTTCAACGAGATTGATGATTGTTACCGGTCTACCCATTGATGCAAAGGTCCAGGAAATCATTCGCCAAGGAGAATGGAAATTGCCTAATGAATAGCATAATAGAAAGCATGCCGAAATACAATTCAAGCCCGGATAGACAAGACTCGATCAATTGGCGTGTCAGTCAGGATGGTAGGTTCTCAGTCTGATTTGCATACAAACTCTTCCAGGGCGTGAAAGGAAAAGTGGCATGGGCTTTGCTTGTTTGGGGACCACACAACATCCCTGCACGTGCATTTATTTTTTGGTTGTGCATCTGTAGACATCTTAGTACTATGGACTGTATTAGCTGCTGAAAGGTTTTGAATTTTGAATTCTAGAGAGAGAAGCTCTCGCTTCTCTCTTCCTCGTTTCTTCCTTTTCCGCTGTCTTGCCCGATTTCGCAGCCCAATTCCGTTGCCTTTCTCCTGCCGGCGCCCATGGCGCCGGTCCATAGCCAATCCTCCCCTCCTTCCCCAAAAGCAAAACCCCCCTCTCCCAAATCCCTCCCTTCTTCTGACCAAATCCCTGTCTCCTCTCGGCCCACTTCTGCTAACTCCAACCTGGGTGTGATTTTTGCATCCCCCACGCCTCCATCCCTCCACTCTGAATTTGCGCGTTCTACTTTCCAGGACGAGATTCCTGACTCTGTCATCTCCGTCGATGCCCCTCAGGCGGCATTAGCTTCCTCGATTCATTGTTCTAAGAATCTGGTTTCTGAGGGTCTTGGCAATTGCCTGGCCAATTTGGGCAATTTTCCTGTGGGCTCTCTCCCAGTTAATCCAGGTCCCTCCATTGAAGGTGGTTTAGATGCCGGTGCTCCGCCTTTGGCCTATTCTTCACCTCCTCGCCAGTGCGAGCCCTGTCCCTCCAGTGTGAAGTCGGCGGTGGCTACTGCACCTGCCTCCCTCTTTGCTCCTTGTGGAGCCCTTCAACTCTGCCTAGAGGCCCCCAGGAACTCCCCTGCTGCCACCCCTCCTCACAATGCTGATGCCGGCAACCATGGTGTCTCATGGTCCTCCGTGGTCCTACAAAATACTCTAGGTGGTAAGTCCCCCATTAAATTTTTCCCCTTTGATGTTGCTGATGTTGGGAGTGCGATACTATCATCCCCTCCTGATTTTTTTTTTTTGGTAAGTAAGTTAAATGAATTAAATAAAAAGAAAAATACAAAAACGATGTTCTAATTCCAAGTGTTTTGCCGACTTAGAATTAGAACAACGAGTTAGGGCATGCCCCGAGCATCACCATGAAACAAAATCATGAACGGATGAACAGAAAATAGAAAACTGCACCAAGGTGTAATTTGTCTAAAAAGACCAAAAACAACCCGGTCAAACAGCACAAACAAACCTAAACAGATTCAACAAGGAAATTACTAATGGGAGCTCCAGCATCTTCAAGCCACCAAGGTCCAGAATCAGCAAATCCAGAACGTGCATCCCAAGCCACTCCACCGCATTGCGGAGGAAGTCCATTGCACTCTGTCCAATGCATTTCGGATCCAACATTGCACTCCGGCTTCCAGATAAAGGTACTTCGTCCAATGCACTCTGGAACCACAGTGCACTCCGGCCTCCAGAAAAAAGCATTCAGGACAGTGCAAATCACTCCGTCCCATGCACTCCGTCCTATGCACTCCGGAATCAACAATGTACTCTGCCCTCCATGTAAAGGCACTTCGGATTCTTCACTGCCACACTTGCGGCCAATCCACTCCGTCCGAGGAGACAAAAGCCACTCCGGATAAGGGGTACACCGGAAGCTAGATCAAGGACACTCCGTCCAGAGTGAGGATCAGCTAACCGTCCTAGAGTCAAGAGAGCACTCCAGGATAAGGTACATCTGTACAACGGAAGCGTGAGTTAAGACACTCCGTCCCAAGAGAGAAGAAGCATTCCGCCACCACATGAGATGAAATTTTTTTTTTCCTATTTTTTTTTTGGTAAGTAAGTGATTTGGATTAATGGGAGAAAACATTTACAAATATTGATTTATCTCCAGGTGTTATTCCGACTTGGGGATAAACCATAGACTTTTTATTTTTTTCCTTCTTATGTTTTGTTTTTTTTTTCCTCTTTTCCTTTTTTTTTCGAAATAAAAAGGTAAACCGGATGCATTTAAACAGTCATTCCGTCCGGAGTAATAAAAACCACTCCGTCCAAGAAGACAAAACGGCGCTCCGAAAAATCGCAATATCACTCCGAAAGCTTGACCAAAAGAACTTCGTCCCTAGCAAGAGGAAGCACTCCGCCTTCACAGGAAAGATAGATTTTTTTTTTTTTCGAAATAAGACGGCACTCTGGACCAAGTACCAATCCAAACCGTCCAAGGAGACAAAAAGCAGTCCAGATAAAGGTGATCCATAGGCAATAAAAGTCAGTCCGTCCGGAGTGAAGAAAGCCACTCTATCCAAGAAGACACTAAGGAGCTCCGGAAAATCGCGACATCACTCCGGAAGCTTGACCAAAAATACTCCGTCCCTAGCGAGAGGAAGTACTCTGCCTTCACAGGAATGATAGGATTTTTTTTTGTTTTGTTTTTTTTTTCCACTCCGGATCTTGCTAGCAGGCCACTGCGTCCAAGGAACAAGAGGCACTCCGGAAGGAACGACGGAGGCACAATCAAAACCACTCCGTCCAGTATCAGAAAGAGCATTCCAACCAAGGAGGCCAAAAGGCACTCTGGATTATAGACACCTGTACTCCGGAAGCTCAAGCAGAGCCACTCCGTCCCAAGCGAGAAGAAGCACTCCGCCACCACCAGAACTGCGCTTCCTTTTTTTCCTTTTATAAGCCCCAACGAAGCCGCAGCGGCCTAGAAATATCCACGTCAGACACAGTGACGGTCTTCAATTTGAGTCTCACAACATTGATAACCGTAGAGAAGATATTGGAGATATCATGGGGAGGGGACTTCTGAAAGATACAATTATTGCGCTCCCTCCATATGTAGTAGACTGTGGCAGCCAGCGATAGATGTTTTGTGAGGGCCAATAAGCTTTTCCCTCTCCAAACAGTCGTAGCCCAAGAAATATTGTGCTTCCACTCGGTGTATGGCCAATGAATGCCCAACTGTCTTTGGATTCTGCCCCACAAAGCTCTGGAATATGAACAGGAGAAAAAAAGATGATCATGGTTTTCATCGCCTGTATTGCATAGAGTACATTTTGAGGATGTGAGGGGAACACCATGGATGCGGTCAAGGGTATTGAGATGACCCTTGACAGCTAACCATAGTGTAAACGCGTGAGCAGGGATATGGTATGGGCCCCAAACCAAAGTAGCCCAGCTAACTTTTGGTTTGGGACGATAGATTAAGAGATACGTAGATTTAGTCATGAACTTTCCATGAACATTCCCAGCCCATCTTACAAAGTCCTTTTGGTGGATGCATTGGCGGTAATCCGGCATGTTATCAATTAAGTGAGAGACCTCAAAATCATAAGGGTTAGGCCAGGCCCAGTTGTTATTTCTGATGATTGCAGAAACCTAGACGTCCCAAGGTAGACCCGAAACTAGGCGTATACGGTCGGAGCTAACTGCACTCAGGGGGCCTAGTGGGTGCCAGTTATCGAGTCAGAGGAAAGTATCAGAGCCATCCCCAATAACCTTAATAGAGTGAGATCTCATAAAGGGGCGAAGATTCATGATCTTTCGCCTGCTCCAGGTGGCTGACTCCGGGACTTTAAGGGTCCAGATGCACCGGTCCTTGATTCTATTTTTGTAGATCCAAGAAGACCTTGCTTACCAAAAAACAAAAAAAGTAGATCCAAGAAGACCAGGCCGAATTTGGGTCTTTGGAGATAAGACACCAAAGAAGCTTGCAGTTAAGAGCTTTATTCTGATCAAGCAGATTTTTGAGGCCCAGACCCCCTTCGGACTTGGCTTATACTCCTTTGCTTATACTCCTTTGCTCCTTTGATCTTTTCTTATGGATATGCTGACGTGGCATGGTTCGACTTGTGCTGAAGAAGCGTCCCTTTTTTTTTTTTTTGGTAAGTAAGTATTTTGGATTAATGGGAGAAAAAAATTTACACAACCTATGCATTAAATCCAAGTATTTTGACTTGGAGATAATGCATAAAATGTTAGGGCATTCCCCGAGCAGTTTGTACATCAAAAAATGACACCCACCATAGGGGTCCTCCATGAGAACAAAGTTCCACCAAAAAATAAAAATAAAAAAAATATAAAGGCTGTCTGGTGTTACACACAAGCGCACATTCAGCTGAAACCACATCAAGAAAGATTAGAGCTGCTTTTCAAGCAAAACAAGCCAAGTCAAAGGCAATGACTAAGACCAAGGGTTAACACACAATAATCCCAAAGCAGAGAGAACCAAGTCCAAAGATGGCGCCAGCAGATAAAATCAATCGGAATGCATCAGCACCACTCTGCCAACGCAGCCACTTCCTGAACCAAAGAGAAGCTCAAGGCACATTAACTCTCAGCAGGATCAGCAGCCATACCGGCAAATCGGCAAAATTACAGGCCACATCAGCAGGAGACCATCCAAACAGGCAATGTATCAACCTACGTCGATCAAGCCACGTCAGCAGATGCATCAAAAGTCCAAACCGGGAACAAAGGAAGCAGAAACTGGATTACGCAAGATTCTTCATAATCCATTCCGGCAAATAATCCTATGCAAACCGGCTTGCACAAACGGGAGAACGAATTACATCCCGGCAAATAGCAGATTATAGAGAGCTGCCTCAGACCAGCACCTGACCAACAGTTGCCCAAAATTCACCCCTTCAGACCAAATTGGGCGTCGCCATACTGTCAACACCAAAGAAGCTCCAAGCCGCTTCAGACACGAGGATCAGCAGGGAGTCCCCATTCCACCAGATTTTTTGTTTTTGGTAAGTAAGTGATTTGGATTAATGGGAGAAAAATTTACAAGTAAAGATTTATCACAAAGTGTTATTTCGACTTGGGGATAAACCAAAATTGCTAGGGCATGCCCCGAGCACTTTGATACAACGGATAAAACCAACAAAAAAACAAAAATGCTGGTATTCATTCTACACAAACAAACCACTCTAACATCAGTAAAGCGGTTCCTAATCAAAAAAATAACATGCCAATCCAAGGCAAAACCCTTGATGCCAGCAAACACATCTTCAAAGAGAGGACAAGATGTAGCCAAAGAACCAATAGCATCTCGCTTTCGGCACCATTGAACCGCACCTTCAAAACACGGAGCATCGAGAGTCGTGACCCCTTCGTACATGGCCAGCAGATGCATCATCACCAAAGGGAGGACAGCCCGACTAGCAAATGATATCCAACGAATCCAAGCCACAAAGAACTTAACAAAAGATTCCAAAGAAGCAACAAGGCTTTGCCAAATCAGCTCCAAAGAATCGCATCGACGTAACCTTGCACTTCGCACTCTCGCAGCCAAGCAAATAAAGACTTTGCAACCCGGCGGATACACAGCAACAATCGGCAACCCAAAGAATTGGCATGCTACATGCCAGACAACATGACAATCACTACAAAGAAGAGACAATCGCGATCCAATCCGGGATCATGTGAGAACCGGATTGCCCATGAGAATCAGCCAAGCTGATTCCCATAACAGCAGAAGCATTGTCCAAGTCATCACCAACCTCAAAGCGCATACACCAAATCCCAACACCTGCTGCATCTATATCGGCAGGGATCACATAATGGGCTCAAGAAAAACCAAATCAGCTTAAACCCAAAGAAGAGCTGAATTCGATCCACCATCGACAAAGACCTACCAGAATTCGAAAGGTAGAGATAGTAGCTCCACTAACAAAGACCTTTGTCAAGGGAAGAAGATCCGTCCAATGAAGTGACAAATACATCGCCACAAGAAAAGCGCTCCATCACCACAACACAAACCCTCAAAGCCATACGGCACTCAATCGAGAGAAGGACCAATACCATCAGCAGCTGGCCTGTATCCAGCTTAAACTGCAGACCCAAGAACCAGACTCAATAAGAAGAGAAGCTACACCGTTACAACAGCAGACAGAGAGCCAGCCAACAACCGACCCAACAGCCAACCATATCAGCAAACCTGCTGCATCTAACGCAACCACAAATCAGCATAGAGCACAGACCGTGCTCAGCAATGACAGGAAAGAAGCCGTTGACCCCAACAACAGTTAAAGCCCAATCCACCTTAGATCTTGATCCCTTAGATCTAAAACCATTTTCTGTTCACTATCAACCCATGGAATATAATTATCAAGACTATAATGCATGGTATAATATATTCTTTCTTTGGTCTTACAGTCATTCTTGGTTTTTTAAATTTGATCAAAACTGCCCCAAGCAAATTCCTTTCTGGTTTTCGGAATGGTGGCTCTATTTTGGACCTTGTCCTGCTATTTACCCAACTCTTATTAATGAAACTCGGCTTTACTATGAAACTCTCACTACAGAAATATTTCTTGATCATCGTAAAATTACTTTTCATATTGATTATGCAATTCCGTGGATAATGTCTTGGTCCTTCAATTGTCGATCAATGTATGAAGATACACCATTATCTATTGCCAGAGATTTCAAAGTAAAATGGTGGGATAAATTTGATTTCAAGACCATTACCCCTCAGAATATTCAGAAAGATTTTCAGGCTAAAAAATCATTTCATCAAGATCTTAAGCGACTATCACCCACAATATCTCGGTATGGAGATCATCTGGTAGATAGCATTTATCATCAGATTATCACAAAGAATGCACCTGCTGTACAAATTCCAAGGACTTCTCCAACATCATCTGTACAGTCTTGCCGATTGCGAAGGATTTCTCATCCACAATCTTCAGCTCAGACTCATAATGACATGCTCCACCATATTCGAGAATCACAAGAAAGGTCACAAGCCAGAGTCACAAATATAAAATCATTATTGCAAAAGCAAAGACGAAGCTGGGCCTCTATCGCTAATGAAGAAGACTTAACAGCAGCTGAAGCCGCTCTTGCCAAAGAAATGGCTAACACTGGAGCAAAAAGACTGGGCTCATCCTCATCATCTACACCACCGGCCAGCTCATTTCCTTTTGACCCAACAAAGGATCCAACCGGACATGCACAAGATCCATTTGATCTTTAAAGCCCATAATTTAAAAAAAAAAGTTTTCTAACAAAATTTCATGCAGGAACATCCCATAAGTAGAAGAAATGCTACTCTCAATATTTTCTCTACTACAGCAAATAACCGACAAAAAATGGATAGTAATTCCTGTGACATTACTATTCACGAAGAGACGTCTAACCACCCTACTTTTCCAAAAGCATTGACAAGATGGCTACCAACCCAAAAGCAAAAAGTAGATGCTAAAGCAAAAAGAAGATGCTTAAAGGAGTGACAAGACATTTACTTCAACGGTCCAGATCAATTCATCATGAACGGCTATGATCAAATCCTCGCATCTATATAAGGGTACTCAATCTTGAAGAAGAAGAAAGAACAAGAGCTAGAAAGAGCTAAGAGCTAAGAGCTAACTTGAGAGAACAACTTCCAGAGTGAAGTTGAGCTAGTCCGAGAGCTCCATACACGAGAAGCAAGAAGAAACTCTTCTTCTCTTCTCAATCTATCCTTGTAAATATTTTAATTTTCTTTTGAGTGTTTTCTTTCTGAGTGTTGAGTGCTTCCTTCGAGTGTTGTATTTCTTTCAAAGTATTGTGAGTTTTGTTCAAGAGGTTTGTGTGCTACCACTGTCTCCTGTACTGAAGTCCTGTATGGTTTTCGTTCTATAAAAGCTTTGAAGGTTTTCTGAACTGCTGGTATAATTTCTCTTATCTCTTTGATTTATTGCATGTTTTGAAGTTTTGAATGATTTGATCCTGCGTAGTCCTAATTGGTATCAGAGACAAGTGCCTCGGCTTCTTGTGTCTGGGGAGGGAATAGGTGACACTCTTCTCTTCGGGTTTGTTCTTGTTTAATCTCGGCGTTGCTTTTGCATAATCTATCTGCATATTTCTGCATACACAATAAATTCGCTATCTTTTGTGAATCAGAACAACGTTGGTTTAGCATGTTTAACCGTTGGTTTAGCCCGTTTAAGTAAAGAGTGCGATTGGGTGGTCCCGGGGGTGGTCCCATCAACTGATTCTGCAATTGGTTTGTGAGGAATTGTGTCTGTAGAACCGTGTAGAGAAAATATTGTATTAAGTAGTAAAGAAATTAAACTATGACAACCTGGCAAAGTGAACTAATCAGGGGAGATAGTTCAGCTTCTGATATGTCAGTAAATTATAGAGGGTTGACCTTTATACCTAGCTATTATACTAAGAAAGAATTTGTCCCAGACATAGAATCACTTAGAAAAGAATTCATGCTTGATAAAAACAAAAATGTTAGAGATTGGTATTTTAAAAACTTTTCCGAAAAATAATTAGAAGAGTATCGCATTGTGTGGAAAGAAACGATGATAAAGGAACGGAAAAATCTACCCTTCTTTAAATGGTTCCTACCTTTTATTCAAGAAAAGAAAACCCAGGAATACAGGCAAATTAAATCTGTTAAGGCAGAGGAAAAACAACAAAAAAATAAAATATTGTTAGAATCATCAGAAGTACAATCCATATTAAATGAAAACATTTCTATAACTAAAGAAATATCCACCAGTACTAGTGATCTTAAAAATTTTAAATCTGATGAAACTAATTCATTTGCTAGTGATCTTGGAAATCCTAAGTCTCACAAAACTGATAATTCATCCACTAGTAATCTGGAAAATTCTAAATCTGACGAAACTGATAATAATTCTAAGAATTTATCTACTAGTGATCTTGAAAAATCTAAATCCGATGAAACTGATAATGATTCTAAGGAATTATCTACTAGTGATGTTGAAGATATTGTATCTTCTAATGAGAACACCAATGATAAACCTATAGAACAACCTAGTGATAAATAAATAGATCTGTCTTCATTATCTGAAAGTCCTTTAGGTTTATCTGAGATATCCGGTAATATCCAACCTAACAATGATTGTATATCTGAAACCTTAGCTATTCAGACTATTGACTTGCCTTTACATGAGAATGATAAAATTAGTCAAGAAATTAATAGAGTAAGGAATATGACCAACTCCTTTACAAAAAATTATTATCTGCAACCTGAGCCACCAGATATACAGTATTCTCCACAAATTAAAGATAATATACAACAGTGGAATATTGATAAAAAATCTGAATATGAAATCGATTGTTCTGCTTATTGTAAAATGACTGAACCTGATACTAAAAAATTACTGGAAATAGATTTTATTGGAACCCTAAATTACTGGTGGAAAAATGCTTCAAACGCTAATTATATATTAAATCATACTAAGACTATTCAACAAGAAAGACCAAATGGAAAAATGCAAATTGTTCAACAACCAAATTCCTTAGAAACTCTGATTATTACTAGTACACATTATCAGTCCACACATGAAAGTAGGACGTCTATATCAGCAATAATTAATCCTGATGATATATCTCATGATCAGAATCCTCCTTTATGGAATTCATCTAATGAAGAAGTTTATAAGGTTGAAACTGAATTATTATATAAAAATACTGAAAAAGAAATATCTGATTAGCATTGTACTGAACAAATAAGTTATGATACACAATATGAAGAAATGAAAAAATATCCTGAACTCATTAAGTCTGAATTAATTCCTGATATAGATATGATAAGAAAAGAATTTATGTCTAATAAAAATATTAGGAATTGGCGTTTTAAAAATTATAATAAAGTACTAGGGAAACAACAAATGATGACACTAAAAAGAAATTTACGGTTTTTTGAAAGGTTTCTTCCGTATATTAAAAATACTATACAACCCTCTCAAAATACTAAAAATGTTAACATTAATACTGGAACAACTACTATTTGGAATACAACTAGTGGACAACAAGTTATATCTGTCTATCCTCCTCTTACAGGCTTAACATTAAATATTGATAGTAAAACTATCATTACAACCCCATTTAAGAAAGGTACTAATAAAGAAAATGGAAATGAGACAACGTTAAGAAATATGAAAAACGTATATAGACAAAATAATTATCAGTCTCAAATACTCCATATGATTACTCAACAAGTAAATAGAATTGGACATACATTACAAACGAAAGTAGAAAATTTATATCAATTTCCACATAGTATAACTCCTTTACCAAGTTCTTCATTGTCTACTATTACTGATGTTCAATATCCACCAAAACATTTGGAGATATTGATAAAACAAATATCAAAACGTCTTAATAAATTACCTTCAATATTGTCTGCTCCAAAAACATCATATCTTAAAACAATTCAAACATTAGGTCATCTACTATCTAAAATATTAACTAAGAAACCTAGTAAGTAAAAATTTAAAGATAAAAAGGTTCAAACTGTAGAAAAACGAAAGAAGAAGAAAAGAAGAAAGAAAAAACATAATTTAGTGAGAATTCCATCTTTTCTCTTAAAATCTACCAAACAAATGTCCTTATTAGGGTCTAAATTGGTACACTCTCCAATACTTTCTTCATCTCCGCAACAAAAGAAAATGAAATTATCACTCTTACCTAACGATAACCTAATGAAACTTCCATTAACCAAACATAAAGTAGTGGAATCCAAACATAAAGCACTAACATACTTAGTGAAATATGTACTATCTCCACTAATTCCTAAAATCACTATTTCACCTACTACATATGTCTCTACAACAACAGATCTAAATAATTTAGAACCAATACAGCAATCTATAAGTAAAAAATTATCAACAGAAGATATCATAAAATCACCCGATGACTTATTATCTAAAGAAAAGACATTAAAATATGAAAAATCTTCTGTCCTAAATACTTATTTATTAATCCTAAGACAACCTTCTGTTTTCCATATCCAAATAACATCAAATGAAATACTAATACAAAATCAATCTTTTGCCTTTAGTATAACAAAAGACTTATCTATCTTTAATCATCAACCTAGACCAGTTGAATCTTTTAAAGAAACTTTATTTCTACTTAATATTCCTAATTCTCCTAGAAATTTATCTTTCATTCTAACTTCTAATGATAAACCAAGGGATCCACCTAGCTATCCAATAGATCAAGTTACCCTCAATTCTTCATCTTTATGCAATCAATCAATCATCTTATGCAAAACGTATATCAAGGCAGATCAACCAACTCCTAGTCCATTACAATTACTCTATAATAATTCCATTACAACCAACTCCCTGCTCTGATTTTGGATATCGTTGATGTTTTGGGCTTCAAAGTGGGATCTCTCCCCATCAGATACCTTGGTGTTCCTCTGATTTCTACCAGGTTGTCGATTCGTGATTGCACGAACCTTACTGAGAAAATCACCTGGCGCATTAAATCTTGGAAGAATAGGTGGCTCTCCTTTGGAGGCCGCTTACAATTGGTTGCTTCAATTCTATCATCTGTCCACCTCTACTGGGCTTCGATCTTCATCCTTCCCAAATCCATTCTTAATCAGATCGACTGCATCATGAGGCGATTTCTCTGGAATGGATCTTCGGAAGGTAAGACAAATGCAAAAGTGGCTTGGGCGGATATCTGCTATCCTAAGAGCGAAGGTGGTCTGGGTCTCAAGAATTTGTAGGCTCAAAATAAAGCCCTCATCTGTAAACTCCTTTGGCGCATCCTGTCTAAAGATCCTGATTCGGCTTGGTCTACTTGGGTCCACAAGACTAGAATCAAGGATCGGTGTATTTGGACTCTCAAAGTCCCTGACTCTACTCCCTGGAGCTGGAAGAAAATCATGAATCTTCGTCCTGTCATGTGCACTCACACCTCCAAGATCATTGGTGATGGCATGGATACTTTTGTCTGGCATGACCAATGGCATCCTCGAGGCCTCCTCAGTAGAGTGTGCACTGACCGCATTCGTACTGTCACTGGGTTATCTGGGGACGCCAAGGTTTCTCAGATTATCAAAGATGACCATTGGGCTTGGCCTAACCCTTATGATCAGGAGGTTTCTAGCATTGCCAAAAACATGCCCCATTATCTACCCATTGCCGAGCGAAAAGATTCCCTGAGATGGGTTGGATGCCAAAATGGTATTTTTTCAACTAAGTCTGCGTACCTCCTTTTTCACCCCCCCAAGCTGAAACTATGTTGGACCAAATTAGTCTGGGGCCCTCTCCATATTCCTGCCCATGCTTTTACCCTTTGGTTGGCCATCAAAGGCAGACTAAATACATCTGACCGTGTTCACGGTGTCCCAAATCTTTCTCTTACTTGCTCTTTATGTGACTCGGATGCTGAAAATCATGACCATCTTTTCTTCTCCTGTCCGTTTTCTAATTCCGTGTGGACCACCATCCAACGGAATGTCGGTATTCATTGGCCCTACCCAAACTGGTCACAAAACGTCATCTGGGCTACCCACATTTGGAAAGGCAAAAATCTATCTGCTTTGTCTAAACGTCTCTCTCTGGCGGCTACTGTCTATTATATTTGGAGAGAACGAAACAGCTGTATCTTTGAGAAATCTTTCCCTCAGGACACTTCCCATATATGCTCTCAGATATCAAATGCTGTGCGGGATAAGTTGATGGCCTCATTGCCCCGTGCTGGTCACCCTAGCTGTTCGATGGCTAGGCGTTGGAATTTACTATAAAAAATATATATAAAAAAAAAGTTACCTTTGCTTCCCGGTGCTTTTTCATTGGAAATTTCTATAAAAAAAAAAAAAAATTTGTAAATGTTGGTATCTCGTCCCTTGTCTCTACTGTGGCCTCTGGTGGTATGTTTGGTACCAATTGGTCTGTTTTGATGGGGTGCTGGAATGGAACTGGTTGGTTTCGCTGGCTGCTGTGATGTAAATATGGTTGTTGGTTAAATTCGTTTGGATGTAAACCGGGTTCTGGTGCTGGCGTCTCTTCCTCCAGCCTGCTGATGAATTGGAAGCTTTCTGTTAGAATCCTTGGTGCTGGTGTCGATATCTACAAGGTGGATTGTGTTGAGGATGGGCTGCCATTGATGGTGTCTGTTGCCATTGCTGGAATGTTTCTTTTTAATGCGATGGTGGATGACTTTGCAAAATGCTGATGCTTGTGAAATGGGTCAAAGCCTATCGATTTCCTCTGGTGTTGTTCCTCTGCTCTGTTGTTTTTTCTGGTCACTTTGGAGGAGCTGTGTTTGGAAAAGCTCTGCTGAAGTTGCTGGTTTCTGGTTTAGTTTTTGTGGAGAGGAAGTACTGGATTGATGCTGCTTGTTGTTGGTTGCAGGATGGAGATCCTAATGCTGTGTTTGTTGGCTGTATGTTTAGAATTTGGCATGCATGTTTTATCCACTAGTATCGTTTGATGCAGTTCGGCAGGATTTGGTCTTCGCGGATGCTGGTTCCGCGGTTGGTCTGTGGTTGGCAAACGGGTGCAGCTGGTTTTCAGAAGACCTGAAACTGGGGGGTTTCTGAAATGGGCCTGGGGCTGCAGTAGTTGGCGATTATGATTTGCCTGGACGTTGAAGGAGGTTATACTGTTATCCTATGTTGATCTGATGGGTATGTGATTTTGCTGCAATGGCTTTGGGTCAGTTCTCTGCGGGTTATGGTGTTGTTGGCTCGATGCTGGAAATATCTCTGGCTCTGGTTTGAACTGCCCTTGGTCTTTCTTTTATTAGTTGTGCTGATGGGATGTACATTTTGCTGATGCTCATGGTTGCTGCCTTTGGGTCTTCTGGCTTGGTTGTTGCGCTTGATGTTGCTGCAGCTTTGTATCGTTGGTTGGTGGCCCTCTCAGTTGATCTGCACTGTTGACTGAATCTGCTGCCTCCATTTAAATGTCAAGCCAAGGTGGGCAGTTGGTTTAGCTGTCCACCCTTTCGCTCGTCACTGACGCTGACCTGGTGATATGGGATCACGGTTGGTGTGCTGATAATGATCCCACTGTGGCTGTTGACGGTTCTGTTTGCCCGTAACATATGGTGGTGCTCTCTTACTTGCGATATCATGCTGCTTTGCTGTTCGGCCATTGGGCTGCTGCCATGTACAGCTGGCGCTCCTTGATGGATCTTTTTTTTTTGGTTTGCTATGTCATCCTCGTTGTGTCTGGCTTTGTTTTTCACGATCCTGTTCACGTGTTTTAGATGTGTTTTTTCTTCTAATTCTGTTGTACCAGTTGCTCGGGGCATGCCCTGGAGCTCTTTGTTTTACCTCTAAGTAAAATACTTGGAATTAAAACATTTTTCTTGTAATTTTTTCTCCCATAATCCAAAACTCTAACTTACCAAAAAAAAAAAAAAAAAATCTTGGTTCTCCTGTATTCAACTACTTACCCTATAATGATCCCTTTTTAGCTCCTTTCAAGACTTTTCAGCCTTGCTCTTCCATAAATTTGTAGTCCTAATCTAAATTTGTAGTCCTAATCTGGGTATGGGGTCTGATTCTAACTCCAAATCTAACTTTAAAAATAATTTTCATTCTAAATTTAACCCTGATCACAACTTTAATCCTAACTTTACTAATTTTAAATATAATCTTAATTCTACGATTAGCTTAAAGAAAATATTTAACTCTTCTACGATATCTGCTCTAGACTATAGAAAATTTCGAATATTACTATTTGAAAAATCCATGCGCAAATTAATATTTGACTCTTTCATGTCTCTTTACAAAACCCAATCACTCTTAGAACTTTATAGTCAAATAACTTTTCAGGATATCAAATTACTTAGTAAGAAAAAGAAATTACTAAGAAACCTCGCAAATAATTTAGGCTTTATAAAAGAAAGAGAAAAGTATAAGAACTTTAGTGATAATAGAAAAAAGGATACTAATTATGTTCAAACTCAAATTAACTGGCAATACATCAAAATAAGATATTCAAGCCTAATAATTAGTAAGCTAAAAAGAAATAAAAAATATATTTCGCCGCAATATCAATATCCACATATCTATCAAAATATATTTGAATGGTCTAATCGAATTTTAGAAATTTATAGAAAAAACTATACCATAAGGGATAGTATACACTATAGTATCAAATACGCATATTTATACTACACCCATAGCATACATGTTTTCTGCATACATGTTTTATTCTTATATCAACATTTTTATCAACGTTTTCTTAAAAGAGTTCACATAAAACAAGAACTTTTCAAAACATATTTTTATCCATCATCAATAACTGTTTTTTGGACGAATTTATTTTACAAATTCATCAAAGCAAGTTTTAAGAAAGATTTATTGAGTTTTACGCCTTCATACAGGACCAGTATGCCTCCTAAAGACAAAGGTAAGCAAGTACAGCCTCCTTCCACTCCAGCCAAACAAACTGCTCGTGACTATGTCACGACTCCTTCTCAAATTATACCCACTATTTCTCCTAGTCAAACATCAGCCTCTTCATCTTCTTCCTCTCAGCTGTCTCACTATTATATCAAACCTACCAAACAGCATATTACCATGATAGGCCTAGACAAGCTTTTATCTCTACTTGAATCTGAGTCTTCTGCTCTTCTTTTTACTTATGGTAATTTATTTGAAATATTTTCTTGGCTTCCTGTCAAAACTCTTCTTAAATTTACTACTATCTCAAAATCTTGCTTGCAATTTCTATCAAACACCGTTTTTATTCAACATCATGCTTATCAAACATTAAAAAAGGATGATGAAGGTTACTATCTTCAATGCAAATACGACCCCAAATGTCAATTTATCTCTATTGATGACTCAATATTACATCCCTTTTTCTTCAATTTTCTCCATGCTCATTATCTTCAAGTCTTAGTATGCAGCAATGGCCTATTTCTTTGTTTTCCCATTGCCACCTTTGCTCCTGAATTTCTATATATTATCAACCCTGTTCTCCAAACAAGTCGAACCATTCCTATCATAGCAGAATTACAGCAACTTATTCAATACGAAGTTGCTCCGGATTATGGACATGGTATGATCTTCGAAAGTGGACTTACTCCTACAACAGCTGGTGGATATTTACTTGCATTGGAAAATAATGGTTTGTGGGCATATTCTTCAACGACAAATCTCTGGAAATTATTTAAACCATTTAAACGATCATGGATACCACGACAAGATAATTATATACTTCTACCTCCAGATGCACTTTATTTCCTTTGCGATACATTTCATCAGGCTCCTTCTATCCAACATGTCTCTCTATCTACAGGAAATTCTACAACATTACAATTACCAGCCGGTGCATGGAACTCTGCTGAAGTATTTAGCTGGGATCCACATCTATTTAAGTGGCAAACACATACTTCTCAGAAGGCCACTATTGCTCTTATTAAATTTGAACAAAGATATCAACAAATGATCTGGATTCGAAGACAAACAGAGTGGATTCATCTTCGAACAATTACTGTGTTCAAACTTATTAAAGAAGTTCGACCAATTATATCTGGGTTTACTATTAGCAACAGAACATGGCTTATCTTTACTTCTGCCATAAAGCTCTATCGGTATAATCTTTTGGCACGAGATATGGCATCTATTGAAGATCTAGGACCACATCAAATGTTCAAAGGCTTGAAATATTCTGTCTTCCCCTTAATACTATCCTCATACGACCGTTCATCAGCTCCTTTCGTATATAAAAAAAAATTATTTTCTAACAAAATTTTGTGCACGGACATCCCATAAGCAGGAGAAATGCTACTCTCAATATTTTCTCTACTTTAGTAAATTACAGACAAAATGAATAGTAATTCCCGTGACATTACTATTCACAAAGAGACGTCTAACCACCCTACTTTTCCAAAAAGCATCGACAAGATGGATACCAACCCAAAAGCAAAAAGAAGATGCTAAAGCAAAAAGAAGATGCTTAAAGGAGTGACAAGACGTTTACCAAACCAAAGCATTATACTTCAACAGTCCAGATCAATTCATCATCAACGGCTATGATTAAATCCTCGCATCTATATAAGGGTACTCAAGCTTGAAGAGAAAGAACAAGAGCTAGAAGAGCTAAGAGCTAACTTGAGAAAGCTAAGAGCCAAAGCTCAAGAGCTAGTCTGAGAGCTCCATCCACGAGAAGCAAGAAGAAACTCTTCTTCTCTTCTCAATCTATCCTTGTAAATATTTTAATTTTCTTCTGAGTGTTTTCTTTCTGAGTGTTGAGTGCTTCCTTCGAGTGTTGTATTTCTTTCAAAGTATTGTGAGTTTTGTTCAAGAGATTTGTGTGCTACCTCTGTGTCTCTGTCTGAAGTCATGTATGGTTTTCGATCTATAAAGCTTTGAAGTTTTTTGAACTGCTGGTATAATTTCTCTTCTCTCTTCGATTTTATGCATGTTTTGAAGTTTTGAATGAACCGATCCTGCGTAGTCCTAATTTGTATCATAGACAAGTGCTTCAGCTTCTTGTGTCTGGGGAGGGAATAGGTGACACTTATTCTCTTGGGATTGTTCTTGTTTAATCTCGGCGTTGCTTTTGCGTAATCTATCTGCATATTTCTCGCATACAGTAAATTCGCTATCTTTTGTGAATCGGAACAACGTTGGTTTAGCCTGTTTAATCAAGTTGGTTTAGCCTGCTTTAAGCAAAGAGTGTGATTGGGTGGTCCTGGGTGGTCCGGTCAACTGATTCTCGCAAAGGGTTTGTGAGGAATTGTGTCTCAGAGAACCGCAGAGAAAATTGTGTATTAAGTAGTAAAGAAATCAAACTATGACAACCTGGCTAAGTGAACTAATCAGGGGAGATAGTTCAACTTCTGATATGTCAGTAAATTATAGAGGGTCGACCTTTATACCCAGCTATTATACTAAGAAAGAATTTGTCCCAGACATAGAATCACTTAGAAAAGAATTCATGCTTGATAAAAATAAAAATGTTAGAGATTGGTATTTTAATAACTTTTCCAAAAATGAATTAGAAGAGTATCGAATTGTATGGAAAGAAACGATGATAAAGGAACGAAAAAATCTACCCTGCTTTGAATGGTTCCTATCTTTTATCCAAGAAAAGAAAACCAAGGAATACAGGAAAATTAAATATATTAAGGTAGAGGAAAAACAGCAAAAAAATAAAATATTGTTAGAAGAAAAATAACAAAAAAATAAAAATATTATTAGAATCATCAGAAGCACAACCCATATTAAATGAAAACATCTCTATAACTAAAAAAATATCCACTAGTACTAGTGATCTTGAAAATTTTGATGAAATTGATAATGATTCTAAGAATTTATCTACTAGTGATATTGAAAATTCTAAATCTGATGAAACTAATTCATTTACTAGTAATCTTAAATCTGATGAAATTGATAATAATTCTACGAGTGATCTTGAAAATAATTCATCTATTAGTGATCTTAAAAAATATAAATCCTATGAAACTACTAGTGATCTTGAAACATCTAAATCCGATGAAACTGATAATGATCCTGAGGATTCATCTACTAATGATCTAGTAGATATTATATCTTCTGATAAAGACTCCAAGAAATTTGAAGAATCTAAATCTTCTTCATCTCATGAAGAAACAAAACTTACTGAATCCATAGAAAGTCTTTCAGGTTTATCTGAGATATCCGGTAATATCCAACCTAACAATGATTGTATATCTGAAACCTTAGCTATTCAGACTATTGACTCGCCTTTACATGAAAATGATAAAATTAGTCAAGAAATTAATAGAGTAAGGAATATGTTCAACTCCTTTACAAAAAATTATTATCTGCAACCTGAGCCACCAGATATACAGTATTCTCCACAAATTAATGATAATATACAACAGTGGAATATTAATGAAAAATCTGAATATGAAAACACTTGTTCTGCTAAATCTAATACTACAAAATTACTGGAAACAGATTTTATTGGAATTCTAAAATATTGGTGGAAAAATGCTTCAAACACTAATTATATATTAAATCATACTAAGACTGTTCAACAAGAAGGACCAAATAGAAAAATTCAATTCGTTCAACAACCAAATTCCTTAGAAATTCTAATTATTACTAGTACACTTTATCAAAATCAGGATAATCAACACATTAAAAGTAGGACGCCTATATTGACAATAATTACTCCTGATTCACCTACTATTATTAATAAATCTCATGATGAAGAAGTTTATAAGGATGAAACTGGATTATTATATAGAAATACTGAAAAAGAAATATCTGATCAGTATTGTATTCAACAAATGAGTTATGATATAAAATATGAAGAAATGAAAAAATATCATGAACTCATTAAGTCTGAATTCATTCCTGATATAGATATGTTAAGAAAAGAATTTATGTCTAATAAAAATATTAGGAATTGGCATTTTAAAAATTATAATAAAATACTAGGGAAACAACAAATGATGACACTAAAAAGAAATTTGTGGTTTTTCGAATGGTTTCTTCCGTATATTCAAAATACTATACGACCATCTCGAAATACTAAAAATATTAACACAACTACTACTTGGAATACGACTAGTAGACAACAAGTTACATCTATCCATCCTCCTCTCATAGGTTTAAAATTAAATAGTAAAACTATCATTGCAGCTCCATTTAAGAAAGATAGGAAAAATGAAAATGAGACAACGATAAGAGATATGAAAAACGTATATAGACAAAATAATTATCAATTTCAAATACTCCACATGGTTGACCAGCAAGCGGATAGAATTACATATCAATTTCCACATAGTATAGCTCCTTTACCAAGTTCTTCATTGCCTACCATTACTAAAGATCAATATCCATCAAAACGTTCGGATATATTGTTAGAACAAATATCAAAACGTCTTAATGAATTATCTTCAATATTGTCTACTCCAAAAACATCATATCTTAAAACAATTCAAATATTAGATCATTTACAATCTAAAATATTAACCAAAAAACCTAGTCATACTAATCATAAAAAATTAAATAATAAAATCCAATTTGTTAAGAAAAAATATAAAAAGATTCAACCTATAGAAAAACGAAAGAAGGAGAAAAGGGAAAAGAAAAAACATAATTTAGTGAAAATTCCATCTTTTCTCTTAAAATCCACTAAACCCACCAAACAAGTATCCCTAGTATATTCCAATTTAGTATACTCTCCACCATTTTCTCCATATTCACAACAAAAGAAAATAAAATCAACATTTTCTCTACTCTTACTTAATGATAACCTAATGAAACTTCCATTAGAAAAATATAAAGTGGAATCCAAACATGATGCACTTTCACTATCATATTTAGTAAAATCTATACTTTCTCCACTAATCCCTAAAGAAACCACTATTTCACCTACTACGTATGTCTCCACAACAACAGATCTAAATAATTTAGAACCAATGTCTTTACAGCAATCTTTAAGTAAAAACTTATCAACCAATGATAGTACAAAAACTGATAATATATCATCTAAAAATAAAACATTTTCTATCTTAAATACAATAATTCCAAAACAACCTTCTATTTTCTATATCCAAGTAACATCAAATGAAATACAAATACAAAATCAATCTTTTACCTTTAGTATAACAAAAGACTTATCTATCTTTAATCATCAGCCTAGACCAATTGAATCTTTGAAAAACCTTGTCTCTAATCACTACTCCTAATCCTCCTAGAAGTTTATCTTTTATTTTAACTTTTAATGATAAAGCAAGAGATTCATCTAGCTATCTAATAGATCAAGCTACCCACAGTTATTCATCTTCTTACAATCAATCTTACAATCAACCAATCACTTTATACAATATGTTTCAACTAACTCCTAGTCCATTACAATTACTCAGAATGATCCCCTTCTTAATCCTTTCCATCCTTATTCTCCTGTATTCAACTACTTACCCTATAATGATCCCATTATAGCTTCTTTCAAGACTTTTCAGCCTTGCTCTTCCATAAATTTGTAGTATTAATCAAACATTTGTAGTTGAGGGGGTATGGGGTCCGATTCTAACTCCAAATCTAACTTTAAATATAATTTTCATTCTAAATTTAACTCTGATCACCAATTTAATCCTAACTTTACTAAATCTAAATATAGTCTTAATTTTAAGATTGGCTTAAAGAAAACATTTAACTCTTCTAAATCAACGATCTCTGCTCTAGACTATAGAAAATTTCGAATATTACTATTTGAAAAATCCATACGCAAATTAATATTTGACTCCTTCATTTCTCTTTACATAACTCAATCACTCTTAAGAATTTTATAGTCAAATAACTTTTCAAGATATCAAATTACTCAGTAAGAAAAAGAAATTACTAAGAAAACTCGCAAATAATTTATGCTTTATAAAAGAAAGAAAAAAGTATAAGAACTTTAGAGATAATAGAAAAAAGGATACTAATTATGTTCAAACTCAAATTAACTCGGCAAAATATCAAAATAAGATATTCAAATCTAATAATTAATAAGCTAAAAGAAATAAAAATATATTTCGCCTCAATATCAATATCCAATTCTTATCAAAACATTATATCAGCAATATATCAAAATATATTTGAATGGTCTAATCGAATTTTAGAAATTTATAGAAAAACTATACCATAAGGGATAGTATACACTATAGTATCAAATACGCATATTTATACTACACCCATAGCATACATGTTTTCTGCATACATTTTTTCTATATCAACATTTTTATCAACATTTTCTTAAAAGAGTTCACATAAAACAAAAACTTTTCAAAACATATTTTCATCTATCATCAATATCTGTTTTTTGACGAATTTATTTTACAAATTTATCAAAGCAAGTTTTAAGAAAGATTTATTGAGTTTCACACCTTCATACAGGACTGTATGCCTCCTAAAAAGGATAAAGGTAAGCAAATACAACCTCCTTCTACTCCAGCCAAACAAACTGCTCATAACCTTGACATAACTCCTTCACAAATTATACCCACTATTTCTCCTAATCAAAATCAGCCTCTTCATCTTCTTCCTCTCAGTTGTCTGACTATTATATCAAACCTACCAAACAGCATATTATCATGACAGGCCTAGACAAACCCTTACCTCTACCTGAATCTGAGTCTTCTGCTCTTCTTTTTACTTATGATAATTTATTTGAAATATTTTCTTGGCTTCCTGTTAAAACTCTTCTTAAATTTACTACTATCTCAAAATCTTGCTTGCAATTTCTATCAAACACCGCTTTTATTCAACATCATGCTTATCAAACATTAAAAAGGATGATGAAGGTTACTATCTTCAATGCAAATACGACCCCAAATGTCAATTTATTCTATTGATGACTCAATATTACATCCCTTTTTCTTCAATTTTCTCCATGCTCATTATCTTCAAGTCTTAGTATGCAAAGAATGGCCTATTTCTTTGTTTTCCCATTGCCACCTTTGCTCCCTGAATTTCTATATATTATCAACCCTGTTCTCCAAACAAGTCGAACCATTCCTATCATAGCAGAATTACAGCAACTTATTCAATATGAGTTGCGCCCGATTATGGACATGGTATGATCTTTGAAAGTGGACTTACTTCTACAACAGCTGGTGGATATTTACTTGCATTGGAAAATAATGGTTTGTGGGCATATTCTTCAACGACAAGTCTCTGGACACTATTTAAACAATTTAAAAGATCTTGGATACCACGACAAGATAATTATGTACTTTTGCCTCCAAATGCACTTTATTTCCTTTGCGACACATTTCATCAGGCTCCTTCTATCCAACATGTCTCGCTATCTACGGGAAGTTCTACTACATTACAATTACCAGCCGGTGCATGGAACTCTGCTGACGTATTTAGCTGGGATCTACATCTATTTAAGTGGCAAACACATACTTCTCAGAAGGCCACTATTGCTCTTATTAAATTTGAACAAAGATATCAACTAATGATCTAGATTCGAAGACAAACAGAGTGGATTTATCTTCGAACGATTACTGTGTTCAAACTTATTAAGGAAGTTCGACCAATCATATCTGGGTTTACTATCAGCAATGGAACATGGCTTATCTTTACTTCTGCCATAAAGCTCTATCGATATAATCTTTTGGCACGAGATATGGCATCTATTGAAGATCTAGGACCACATCAAATGTTCAAAGGATTGAAATATTCTGTCTTCCCTGCTGATACTATCCGCATACGACCGTTCATCAGCTCCTTTCGTATATAAAAAAAAAGTTTTCTAACAAAATTTTGTGCAGGGACAAGCAGGAGAAATGCTACTCTCAATATTTTCTCTACTTTAGCAAATTACCAACAAAAAATGAATAGTAATTCCCGTGACATTACTATTCACAAAGAGACGTCTAACCACCCTACTTTTCCAAAAGCATCGACAAGATGGATACCAACCCAAAAGCAAAAAGAAGATGATGCTAAAAGCAAAAAAGAAGATGCTTAAAGGAGTGACAAGACGTTTACCAAACCAAAGCATTATACTTCAATGGTCCAGATCAATTCATCATCAACGGCTATGATTAAATCCTCGCATCTATAAAAGGGTACTCAAGCTTGAAGAGAAAAGAACAAGAGCTAGAAGAGCTAAGAGCTAACTTGAGAAAGCTAAGAGCCAAAGCTCAAGAGCTAGTCTGAGAGCTCCATCCACGAGAAGCAAGAAGAAACTCTTCTTCTCTTCTCAATCTATCCTTGTAAATATTTTAATTTTCTTCTGAGTGTTTTCTTTCTGAGTGTTGAGTGCTTCCTTCGAGTGTTGTATTTCTTTCAAAGTGTTGTGAGTTTTGTTCAAGAGGTTTGTGTGCTACCTCTGTCTCCTGTACTGAAGTCCTGTATGGTTTTCGATCTATAAAGCTTTGAAGTTTTTTGAACTGCTGGTATAATTTCTCTTCTCTCTTTGATTTTATGCATGTTTTGAAGTTTTGAATGAACCGATCCTGCGTAGTCCTAATTTGTATCATAGACAAGTGCTTCAGCTTCTTGTGTCTGGGGAGGGAATAGGTGACACTGTTCTCTTCGGGATTGTTCTTGTTTAATCTCGGCGTTGCTTTTGCGTAATCTATCTGCATATTTCTGCATACACAGTAAATTCGCTATCTTTTGTGAATCGGAACAACGTTGGTTTAGCCTGTTTAACTGTTGGTTTAGCCCGTTTAAGCAAAGAGTGTGATTGGGTGGTCCCGGGGGTGGTCCGGTCAACTGATTCTGCAAAGGGTTTGTGAGGAATTGTGTCTGTAGAACCGTGTAGAGAAAATTGTGTATTAAGTAGTAAAGAAATCAAACTATGACAACCTGGCTAAGTGAACTAATCAGGGGAGATAGTTCAACTTCTGATATGTCAGTAAATTATAGAGGGTCGACCTTTATACCCAGCTATTATACTAAGAAAGAATTTGTCCCAGACATAGAATCACTTAGAAAAGAATTCATGCTTGATAAAAATAAAAATGTTAGAGATTGGTATTTTAATAACTTTTCCAAAAATGAATTAGAAGAGTATCACATTGTGTGGAAAGAAACGATGATAAAGGAATGGAAAAAATCTACCCTTCTTTGAATGGTTCCTATCTTTTATCCAAGAAAAGAAAACCAAGGAATACGGGAAAATTAAATATATTAAGGTAGAGGAAAAACAACAAAAAAATAAAATATTGTTAGAAGAAAAATAACAAAAAAAAAAATATTATTAGAATCATCAAGTACAATCCATATTAAATGAAAACATCTCTATAACTAAAAAATATCCACTAGTACTAGTGATCTTGAAAATTTTGATGAAATTGATAATGATTCTAAGAATTTATCTACTAGTGATATTGAAAATTCTAAATCTCATGAAACTAATTCATTTACTAGTAATCTTAAATCTGGAAAATAATAATTCTAAATGATCTTGAAAATAATTCATCTATTAGTGATCTTAAAAATATAAATCCTATCTACTAGTGATCTTGAAACATCTAAATCCAATGAAACTGATAATGATCCTAAGGATTCATCTACTAATGATCTAGTAGATATTATATCTTCTCGATAAAGACTCCAAGAATTTGAAGAATCTAAATCTTCTTCATCTCATAAAGAAACAAAACTTCTTCAATCCATAGAAAGTCTTTCAGGTTTATCTCAGAGATATCCGGTAATATCCAACCTAACAATGATTGTATATCTGAAACCTTAGCTATTCGGACTATTGACTCGCCTTTACATGAAAATGATAAAATTAGTCAAGAAATTAATAGAGTAAGGAATATGTTCAACTCCTTTACAAAAATTATTATCTGCAACCCGAGCCACCCGGATATACAAGATTCTCCACAAATTAATGATAATATATAACAAAGGAATATTAATGAAAATCTCAATATGAAAACAATTTTCGCTTATTGTAAAATGACTAAACCTAATACTACAAAATTACTGAAAATAGATTTTATTGGAACTCTGAAATATTGGTGAAAAAATGCTTCAAACGCTAATTATATATTAAATCATACTAAGACTGTTCAACAAGAAGGACCAAATGGAAAAATTTAAATTGTTCAACAACCAAATTCCTTAGAAATTCTAATTATTACTAATACACCTTATCAAAATCAGGATGATCGACACATTAAAAGTAGGACGTCTATATCGGCAATAATTACTCCCGATTCACCTACTCTTATTAATAAATCTCATGATGAAGAAGTTTATAAGGTTAAAACTGGATTATTGTATAGAAATACTGAAAAAGAAATATCTGATCAGTATTGTATTAAACAAACAAGTCATGATATACAATATAAAGAAATGAAAAAATATGCTGAACTCATTCCTGATATAGATATGTTAAGAAAAGAATTTATGTCTAACAAAAATATTAGGAATTGGCGTTTTAAAATATATAATAAAATACTAGGGAAACAACAAATGATGACACTAAAAAGAAATTTGTGGTTTTTCGAATGGTTTCTTCCGTATATTCAAAATACTATACAACCTCTCAAAATACTAAAAATATTAACACAACTACTACTTGGAATACAACTAGTAGACAACAAGTTACATCTATCCATCCTCCTCTCATAGGTTTAAAATTAAATAGTAAAACTATCATTGCAGCTCCATTTAAGAAAGATAGGAAAAAAGAAAATGAGACAACGATAAGAAATATGAAAAACGTATATAGACAAAATAATTATCAATTTCAAATACTCAAGTAAATAGTTGACATACATTACAAAACGGATAGAATTACATATCAATTTCCACATAGTATAGCTCCTTTACCAAGTTCTTCATTGCCTACCATTACTAAAGATCAATATCCATCAAAACGTTCGGATATATTGTTAGAACAAATATCAAAACGTCTTAATGAATTATCTTCAATATTGTCTACTCCAAAAACATCATATCTTAAAACAATTCAAATATTAGATCATTTACAATCTAAAATATTAACCAAAAAACCTAGTCATACTAATCATAAAAAATTAAATAATAAAATCCAATTTGTTAAGAAAAAATATAAAAAGATTCAACCTATAGAAAAACGAAAGAAGGAGAAAAGGGAAAAGAAAAAACATAATTTAGTGAAAATTCCATCTTTTCTCTTAAAATCCACTAAACCCAAACAAACAAGTATCCCTAGTATATTCCAATTTAGTATACTCTCCACCATTTTCTCCATATTCACAACAAAAGAAAATAAAATCAACATTTTCTCTACCTTACTTAATGATAACCTAATGAAACTTCCATTAGAAAAACATAAAGTGGAATCCAAACATGATGCACTTTCACTATCATATTTAGTAAAATCTGTACTTTCTCCACTAATCCCTAAAGAAACCACTATTTCACCTACTACGTATGTCTCACAACAACAGATCTAAATAATTTAGAACCAATGTCTTTCTGACAATCTTTAAGTAAAAACTTATCAACCAATGATAGTACAAAAACTGATAATATATCATCTAAAAATAAAACATTTTCTATCTTAAATACAATAATTCCAAAACAACCTTCTATTTTCTATATCCAAGTAACATCAAATGAAATACAAATACAAAATCAATCTTTTACCTTTAGTATAACAAAAGACTTATCTATCTTTAATCATCAGCCTAGACCAATTGAATCTTTTGAAAAAACCTTGTCTCTAATCACTACTCCTAATCCTCCTAGAAGTTTATCTTTTATTTTAACTTTTAATGATAAAGCAAGAGATTCATCTAGCTATCTAATAGATCAAGCTACCCACAGTTATTCATCTTCTTACAATCAATCTTACAATCAACCAATCACTTTATACAATATGTTTCAACCAACTCCTAGTCCATTACAATTACTCTGTAATGATCCCCTTCTTAATCCTTTCCATCCTTATTCTCCTGTATTCAACTACTTACCCTATAATGATCCCATTATAGCTTCTTTCACGACTTTTCTGCCTTGCTCTTCCATATTCAAACACGATGTGTTTGAGGGGGGTATGGGGTCTGATTCTAACTCCAAATCTAACTTTAAATATAATTTTCATTCTAAATTTAACTCTGATTACCAATTTAATCCTAACTTTACTAAATCTAAATATAGTCTTAATTTTAAGATTGGCTTAAAGAAAACATTTAACTCTTCTAAATCAACGATCTCTGCTCTAGACTATAGAAAATTTCGAATATTACTATTTGAAAAATCCATACGCAAATTAATATTTGACTCCTTCATTTCTCTTTACATAACTCAATCACTCTTAAGAATTTATAGTCAAATAACTTTTCAAGATATCAAATTACTCAGTAAGAAAAAGAAATTACTAAGAAAACTCGCAAATAATTTATGCTTTATAAAAGAAAGAAAAAAGTATAAGAACTTTAGAGATAATAGAAAAAAGGATACTAATTACACTCAAACACAAATTAACTGGCAAAATATCAAAATAAGATATTCAAATCTAGCAATTAATAAGCTAAAAAGAAATAAAAAATATATTTCGCCTCAATATCAATATCCACATTCTTATCAAAACATTAGAAAATATCAGCAATATTGGAAAAATATATTTGAATGGTCTAATCGAATTTTAGAAATTTATAGAGAAAATTATACCATAAGGGATAGCATACGCTATAGTATCAAATACGCATATTTATACTACACCCATAGCATACATGTTTTCTGCATACATTTTTTATATCAACATTTTTATCAACATTTTCTTAAAAGAATTCACATAAAACGAAATCTTTTCAAAGCATGTTTTCATCTATCATCAATATCTGTTTTTTGGACGAATTTATTTTACAAATTTATCAAAGCAAGTTTTAACAAAAATTTATTGAGTTTCACACCTTCATACAGGACCAGTATGCCTCCTAAAAAGGATAAAGGTAAGCAAATACAACCTCCTTCTACTCCAGCCAAACAAACTGCTCATAACCTTGACATAACTCCTTCACAAATTATACCCACTATTTCTCCTAATCAAAATCAGCCTCTTCATCTTCTTCCTCTCAGTTGTCTGACTATTATATCAAACCTACCAAACAGCATATTATCATGACAGGCCTAGACAAACCCTTACCTCTACAATAATTCTTCAATCTTCTTTTTACTTATGATAATTTATTTGAAATATTTTCTTGGCTTCCTGTTAAAACTCTTCTTAAATTTACTACTATCTCAAAATCTTGCTTGCAATTTCTATCAAACACCGCTTTTATTCAACATCATGCTTATCAAACATTAAAAAAGAATGATGAAGGCTACTATCTTCAATGTAAATACGGCCCCAAATGTCAATTTATTCCTATTGATGACTCAATATTACATCCCTTTTTCTTCAATTTTCTCCATGCTCATTATCCTCAAGTCTTAGTATGCAGCAATGGCCTATTTCTTTGTTTTCCCATTGCCACCTTTGCTCCTGAATTTCTATATATTATCAACCCTGTTCTCCAAACAAGTCGAACCATTCCTATCATAATGCGAATTTTGAACTTATTCAATATGAAGTTGCGCCCGATTATGGACATGGTATGATCTTTGAAAGTGGGCTTACTCCTACAACAGCTGGTGGATATTTACTTGCATTGGAAAATAATGGTTTGTGGGCTTATTCTTCAACGACAAGTCTCTCGAAGCTATTTAAACCATTTAAAAGATCTTGGATACCACGACAAGATAATTATATACTTTTGCCTCCAAATGCACTTTATTTCCTTTGCGATACATTTCATCAGGCTCCTTCTATCCAACATGTCTCGCTATCTACGGGAAATTCTACTACATCACAATTGCCAGCCGGTGCATGGAACTCTGCTGACGTATTTAGCTGGGATCTACATCTATTTAAGTGGCAAACACATACTTCTCAGAAGGCCACTATTGCTCTTATCAAATTTGAACAAAGATATCAATCGATGATCTAGATTCAAGACAAAGCAGTGGGATTTATCTTGAAAGATTACGTGTTCAAACTTATTAAGGAAGTTCGACCAATCATATCTGGGTTTACTATCAGCAATGGAACATGGCTTATCTTTACTTCTGCCATAAAGCTCTATCGATATAATCTTTTGGCACGAGATATGGCATCTATTGAAGATCTAGGACCACATCAAATGTTCAAAGGATTGAAATATTCTGTCTTCCCTGCTGATACTATCCGCATACGACCGTTCATCAGCTCCTTTCGTATATAAAAAAAAAAATTTCTAACAAAATTTTGTGCAGGGACAAGCAGGAGAAATGCTACTCTCAATATTTTCTCTACTTCAGCAAATTACCAACAAAATGAATAGTAATTCTCGTGACATTACTATTCACGAAGAGACGTTTAACCACCCTACTTTTCCAAAAGCATCGACAAGATGGATACCAACCCAAAAGCAAAAAGAAGATGCTAAAGTGAAAAGAAACGATGAAAAAGAAAAGATGCTAAAGGAGTGACAAGACATTTACCAAACCAAAGCATTATACTTCAATGGTCCAGATCAATTCATCATCAACGGCTATGATCAAATCCTCGCATCTATAAAAGGATACTCAAGCTTGAAGAGAAGAACAAGAGCTAGAAGAGCTAAGAGCTAACTTGAGAGAACAACTTCTAGAGTGAAGTTGAGCTAGTCTGAGAGCTCCATCCACGAGAAGCAAGAAGAAACTCTTCTTCTCTTCTCAATCTATCCTTGTAAATATTTTAATTTTCTTCTGAGTGTTTTCTTTCTGAGTGTTGAGTGCTTCCTTAGAGTGTTGTATTTCTTTCTAAGTGTTGTGAGTTTTTGTTCAAGAGGTTTGTGTGCTACCTCTGTCTACCTATACTGGAGTCCTGTATGGTTTTCGTTCTATAAATCTTTGAAGTTTTCTGAAACTGCTGGTATAATTCTTCTTCTCGCTTTGATTTATTGCATGTTTTGGAGTTTTGAATGAACCGATCCTGCGTAGTCCTAATTGGTATCAGAGCCTCGGCTTCTTGTGTTTGGGGAGAGAATAGGTGACATTGTTCTCTTTAGGATTATTCTTGTTTAATCTTGGCATTGCTTATTGCATAATCTATCTGCATATTTCTGCATATACAATAAATTCGCTATCTTTTATGAATCGGAACAACGTTGGTTTAGCCTGTTTAACCGTTGGTTTAGCCCGTTTAAGCAAAGAGTGCGATTGGGTGGTCCCGGGGGTGGTCCCGTCAACTGATTCTGCAATTGGTTTGTGAGCAATTGTGTCTGTAGAACCATGTCGAGAAAATTGTGTATTAGGTAGTAAAGAAATTAAACTATGACAACCTGGCTAAGTGAACTAATCAGGGGAGATAGTTCAGCTTCTGATATGTCAGTAAATTATAGAGGGTCGACCTTTATACCTAGCTATTATACTAAGAAAGAATTTATCCCAGACATAGAATCACTTAGAAAAGAATTCATGCTTGATAAAAATAAAAATGTTAGAGATTGGTATTTTAAAAACTTTTCCAAAAAAGAATTAGAAGAGTATCACATTGTGTGGAAAGAAACGATGATAAAGGAATGGAAAAATCTACCCTTCTTTGAATGGTTCCTACCTTTTATTCAAGAAAAGAAAACCCAGGAATACAGGCAAATTAAATCTGTTAAGGCAGAGGAAAAACAACAAAAAAATAAAATATTGTTAGAAGAAAAACAACAAAAAAATAAAATATTGTTAGAATCATCAGAAGTACAATCCATATTAAATGAAAACATTTCTATAACTAAAGAAATATCCACCAGTACTAGTGATCTTAAAAATTTTAAATCTGATGAAACTAATTCATTTGCTAGTGATCTTGGAAATCCTAAGTCTCACAAAACTGATAATTCATCCACTAGTAATCTGGAAAATTCTAAATCTGATGAAACTGATAATAATTCTAAGAATTTATCTACTAGTGATCTTGAAAAATCTAAATCCAATGAAACTGATAATGATTCTAAGGAATTATCTACTAGCGATGTTGAAGATATTATATCTTCTGATGAGAACACCATCGATAAACCTATAGAACAACCTAGTGATAAATAAACAGATCTGTCTTCATTATCTGAAAGTCCTTTAGGTTTATCTGAGATATCCGGTAATATCCAACCTAACAATGATTGTATATCTGAAACCTTAGCTATTCAGACTATTAACTTGCCTTTACATGAGAATGATTGTATATCTGCAACCTGAGCCACCAGACATACAGTATTCTCCACAAATTAATGATGATATATAACAGTGGAATATTGATGAAAAATCTCAATATGAAATCAATTGTTCTGCTTATTGTAAAATGACTAAACCTGATACTACAAAATTACTGGAAATAGATTTTATTGGAACCCTAAATTACTGGTGGAAAAATGCTTCAAATGCTAATTATATATTAAATCATACTAAGACTGTTCAACAAGAAAGACCAAATGGAAAAATTCAAATTGCTCAACAACCAAATTCCTTAGAAACTCTGATTATTACTAGTACACATTATCAGTCCACACATGAAAGTAGGACGCCTATATCAGCAATAATTAATCCTGATGATATATCTCATGATCAGAATCCTCCTTTATGGAATTTATCTAATGAAGAAGTTTATAAGGTTGAAACTGAATTGTTATATAAAAATACTGAAAAAGAAATATCTGATCAGCGTTGTACTGAACAAATGAGTTATGATACACAATATGAAGAAATGAAAAAATATCCTGAACTCATTAAGTCTGAATTAATTTCTGATATAGATATGATAAGAAAAGAATTTATGTCTAATAAAAATATTAGGAATTAGCGTTTTAAAAATTATAATAAAGTACTAGGGAAACAACAAATGATGACACTAAAAAGAAATTTACGGTTTTTTGAAAGGTTTCTTCCATATATTCAAAATACTATACAACCCTCTCAAAATACTAAAAATGTTAACATTAATACTAGAACAACTACTATTTGGAATACAA
Organism: Nepenthes gracilis; assembly: GCA_033239525.1. Classification (NCBI taxonomy): domain Eukaryota; kingdom Viridiplantae; phylum Streptophyta; class Magnoliopsida; order Caryophyllales; family Nepenthaceae; genus Nepenthes; species Nepenthes gracilis. The sequence continues at coordinate 14,039,923 of BSYO01000003.1, read as the reverse complement.
CTAGTGGACAACAAGTTACATCTGTCCATCCTCCTCTTACAGGCTTAACATTAAATATTGATAGTAAAACTATCATTACAACCCCATTTAAGAAAGGTACTAATAAAGAAAATGGAAATGAGACAACGTTAAGAAATATGAAAAACGTATATAGACAAAATAATTATCAGTCTCAAATACTCCATATGATTACTCAACAAGTAAATAGAATTGGACATACATTACAAACGAAAGTAGAAAATTTATATCAATTTCCACATAGTATAACTCCTTTACCAAGTTCTTCATTGTCTACTATTACTGATGTTCAATATCCACCAAAACATTTGGAGATATTGATAGAACAAATATCAAAACGTCTTAATAAATTACCTTTAATATTGTCTGCTCTAAAAACATCATATCTTAAAACAATTCAAACATTAGGTCATCTACTATCTAAAATATTAACTAAGAAACCTAGTAAGCAAAAATTTAAAGATAAAAAGGTTCAAACTGTAGAAAAACGAAAGAAGAAGAAAAGAAGAAAGAAAAAACATATTTTAGTGAGAATTCCATCTTCTCTCTTAAAATCTACCAAACAAATGTCCTTATTAGGGTCTAAATTGGTACACTCTCCAATACTTTCTTCATCTCCACAACAAAAGAAAATGAAATTATCACTCTTACCTAACGATAACCTAATGAAACTTACATTAACAAAACATAAAGTAGTGGAATCCAAACATAAAGCACTAACATACTTAGGGAAATATGTACTATCTCCACTAATTCCTAAAATCACTATTTCACCTACTACATATGTCTCTACAACAACAGATCTAAATAATTTAGAACCAATACAGCAATCTATAAGTAAAAAATTATCAACAGAAGATATCATAAAATCACCCGATGACTTATTATCTAAAGAAAAGACATTAAAATATGAAAAATCTTCTGTCCTAAATACTTATTTATTAATCCTAAGACAACCTTCTGTTTTCCATATCCAAATAACATCAAATGAAATACTAATACAAAATCAATCTTTTGCCTTTAGTATAACAAAAGACTTATCTATCTTTAATCATCAACCTAGACCAGTTGAATCTTTTAAAGAAACTTTATTTCTACTTAATACTCCTAATCCTCCTAGAAATTTGTCTTTCATTCTAACTTCTAATGATAAACCAAGGGATCCACCTAGCTATCCAATAGATCAAGTTACCCTCAATTCTTCATCTTTATGCAATCAATCAATCATCTTATGCAAAACGTATATCAAGGCAGATCAACCAACTCCTAGTTCATTACAATTACTCTATAATAATTCCTTTCTTGATCCTTTCCATCTTGGTTCTCCTGTATTCAACTACTTACCCTATAATGATCCCTTTTTAGCTCCTTTCAAGACTTTTCAGCCTTGCTCTTCCATATTCAAACACGATGTGTTTGAGGGGGGTATGGGGTCTCATTCTAACTCCAAATCTGACTTTAAAAATAATTTTCATTCAAAATTTAACCCTGATCACAACTTTAATCCTAACTTTACTAATTTTAAATATAATCTTAATTCTACGATTAGCTTAAAGAAAATATTTAACTCTTCTACGATATCTGCTCTAGACTATAGAAAATTTCGAATATTACTATTTGAAAAATCCATGCGCAAATTAATATTTGACTCTTTCATGTCTCTTTACAAAACCCAATCACTCTTAGAAATTTATAGTCAAATAACTTTTCAGGATATCAAATTACTTAGTAAGAAAAAGAAATTACTAAGAAACCTACTAAATAATTTAGGCTTTATAAAAGAAAGAGAAAAGTATAAGAACTTTAGTGATAATAGAAAAAGGATACTAATTATGTTCAAACTCAAATTAGCGGCAATACATCAAAATAAGATATTCAAGCCTAATAATTAGTAAGCTAAAAAAATAAAAATATATTTATATAATATCAATATCCACATATCTATCAAAATATATTTGAATGGTCTAATCGAATTTTAGAAATTTATAGAAAAAACTATACCATAAGGGATAGTATACACTATAGTATCAAATACGCATATTTATACTACACCCATAGCATACATGTTTTCTGCATACATGTTTTATTCTTATATCAATATTTTTATCAACGTTTTCTTAAAAGAGTTCACATAAAACAAGAACTTTTCAAAACATATTTTTATCCATCATCAATAACTATTTTTTGGACGAATTTATTTTACAAATTCATGAAAGCAAGTTTTAACAAAGATTTATTGAGTTTTACGCCTTCATACAGGACCAATATGCCTCCCAAAGACAAAGGTAAGCAAGTACAGCCTCCTTCCACTCCAGCCAAACAAACTGCTCGTGATTATGCCATGACGCCTCCACAAATTTTAACTACTACTCATCAAACATCAGCCTCTTCATCTTCATCCTCTCAGTTGTCTGACTACTATATCAAACCTATCAAACAACATATTACCATGACAGGCCTCTACAAGTCTTTATCTCTACAAGAATTACTCAATGTTACGAATTGTATGTTTCAGTCTAATCGTCTATACCCGACTACAGAACCCCTAAAAACACAGCAATTCTATGAACTAATCCTTGTTGACTCAGATTCTATAGAACTTAAACATCATCGAAACTCTCATGATAACTCTATCACCTACTCTATTTGCAAAATTAAAAGGATCCGACCTCATCAAGAAATTGCTCTTGATCCCTTAGATTTAAAACCATTTTCTGTTCACTATCAACCCATGGGATATAATTATCAAGACTATAAGAATGCATGGTATAATACATTCTTTCTTCGGTCTTACAGTCATTCTTGGTTTTTTAAATTTGATCAAAATTGCCCCAAGCAAATTCCTTTTTGGTTTTCGGAATGGTGGCTCTATTTTGGACCTTGTCCTGCTATTTACCCAACTCCTATTAATGAAGCTCGTCTCTACTACGAGACCCTCACTACAGAAATATTTCTTGATCATCGTAAAATTACTTTTCATATTGATTATGCAATCGCATGGATAATGTCTTGGTCCTTCAATTGTCGATCAATGTATGTAGATGCACCATTGTCTATTGTCAGAGATTTCAAAGTAAAATGGTGGGATAAATTTGATTTCTCGGCCATTACTCCTCAAAATATTCAGAAAGATCTTTAGGCTAAAAAATCATTTCATCAAGACCTTAAGAAACTATCACCAATAATATCTCGTTATGGAGATCCTTTGGTGGATAACATTTATCATCAGATTTACTCAAAAACTACACCAGCTGTACAAATTTCGAAGACTTCTCCAACACCATCTGTACGATCTCAAAGGACTGCTATTCCAAGATCTTTAGTGCAAAGTCACGATGACATTAATAATATGCTTCAACATATTTGAGAATCTCAAGAAAGAGCACAAGCCAGAGTTGCTAATATAAAATCTTTACTGCAAAAGCAACAAAGAAGTTGGGCTTCTATCACCGATGAAGAAGACTTAGCTGCAGCCGAAGCCACTCTCGCTAAAGAGATGGCTAGTGCTAGAGCAGAAAAGGTGGGCTCATCCTCATCATCTACACCACCGGCCAGCCCATTTCCTTTTGACCCAACAAAAGATCCAGCTGGACATGCACAAGATCCATTTGATCTTTGAAGCCCATAATTTGTAAAAAAAAAAAGATTTCTTCTAATAATTTGCCTGCAGGAACATCCATTCAGCAGAAGGAATACTCCTTCCATTATTCTCTACTCTAGTAAAATTCCCAACAAAAGTGAATAGTAACTCCCGAACTATTACTATTCACGAAACGACGTCTAACCACCCCACTTTTCAAAAAAGCATTGACATGATGGATATAAACCCAAAAGCACAAAGGAGATGCTAAAGCAAAAAGAAGATGCTTAAAGGAGTGACAAGACATTTACCAAACCAAAGCATTATACTTCAACGGTCCAGATCAATTCATCATCAACGGCCCTGATCAAATCTTCTCATCTATATAAGGGCACCCAAGCTTGAAGGCAACACAGAACAAGAGCTAAGAGCTAACTTGAGAGAACAACTTCCAGAGTAAAGTTGAGCTAGTCTAAGAGCTCCATCCACGAGAAGCAAGAAGAAACTCTTCTTCTCTTCTCATCTCTATCCTTGTAAATATTTTAATTTTCTTCTGAGTGTTTTCTTTCTGAGTGTTGAGTGCTTCCTTCGAGTGTTGTGTTTCTTTCTAAGTATTGTGAGTTTTTGTTCAAGAGGTTTGTGTGCTACCTCTGTCTACCTGTACTGAAGTCCTGTATGGTTTTCGATCTATAAAGCTTTGAAGTTTTCTAAACTGCTGGTATAATTTCTCTTCTCTCTTCGATTTTATGCATGTTTTGAAGTTTTGAATGAACCGATCCTGCGTAGTCCCTAGTATTTTATTATAATTTTTAAAACGCCAATAAATTTGTAGTCCTAATCTAACTTTAGTTCTTTAATAAGTTTGAACACAGTAATTGTTCGAAGATGAATCCACTCTGTTTGTCTTCGAATCCAGATCATTAGTTGATATCTTTGTTCAAATTTAATAAGAGCAATAGTGGCCTTCTGAGAAGTATGTGTTTGCCACTTAAATAGATGTAGATCCCAGCTAAATACTTCAGCGGAGTTCCATGCACCGGCTGGTAATTGTAATGTTGTAGAATTTCCTGTTGATAGAGAGACATGTTGGATAGAAGGAGCCTGATGAAATGTATCGCAAAGGAAATAAAGTGCATCTGGTGGTAGAAGTACATAATTATCTTGTCGTGGTATCCATGATCGTTTAAATGGTTTAAATAATTTCCAGAGATTTGTCGTTGAAGAATATGCCCACAAACCATTATTTTCCAATGCAAGTAAATATCCACCAGCTGTTGTAGGAGTAAGTCCACTTTCGAAGATCATACCATGTCCATAATCCGGAGCAACTTCGTTTTGAATAAGTTGCTGTAATTCTGCTATGATAGGAATGGTTCAACTTGTTTGGAGAACAGGGTTGATAATATATAGAAATTCAGGAGCAAAGGTGGCAATGGGAAAACAAAGAAATAGGCCATTGCTGCATACTAAGACTTGAGGATAATGAGCATGGAGAAAATTGAAGAAAAAGGGATGTAATATTGAGTCATCAATAGAGATAAATTGACATTTGGGGCCGTATTTGCATTGAAGATAGTAACCTTCATCATCCTTTTTTAATGTTTGATAAGCATGATGTTGAATAAAAACGGTGTTTGATAGAAATTGCAAGCAAGATTTTGAGATAGTATTAAATTTAAGAAGAGTTTTGACAGGAAGCCAAGAAAATATTTCAAATAAATTATCATAAGTAAAAGAAGAAGCAGAAGACTCAGATTCAAGTAGAGATAAAAGCTTGTCTAGGCCTGTCATGGTAATATGCTGTTTGGTAGGTTAGATATAATAGTCAGACAGCTGAGAGGAAGAAGATGAAGAGGCTGATGTTTGACTAGGAGAAATAGTGGGTATAATTTGAGAAGGAGTCGTGACATAGTCACGAGCAGTTTGTTTGGCTGGAGTGGAAGGAGGCTGTACTTGCTTACCTTTGTCTTTAGGAGGCATACTAGTCCTGTATGAAGGCGTAAAACTCAATAAATCTTTGTTAAAACTTGCTTTGATGAATTTGTAAAATAAATTCGTCCAAAAAACAGTTATTGATGATGGATAAAAATATGTTTTGAAAAGTTCTTGTTTTATGTGAACTCTTTTAAGAAAACGTTGATAAAAATGTTGATATAAGAATAAAACATGTATGCAGAAAACATGTATGCTATGGGTGTAGTATAAATATGCGTATTTGATACTATAATGTATACTATCCCTTATGGTATAGTTTTTTCTATAAATTTCTAAAATTCGATTAGACCATTCAAATATATTTTGATAGATATGTGGATATTGGTATTGCGGCAAAATATATTTTCTATTTCTTTTTAGCTTACTAATTATTAGGCTTGAATATCTTATTTTGATGTATTGCCAGTTAATTTGAGTTTGAACATAATTAGTATCCTTTTTTCTATTATCACTAAAGTTCTTATACTTTTTTCTTTCTTTTATAAAGCCTAAATTATTTGCGAGGTTTCTTAGTAATTTCTTTTTCTTCAAAACTACGCAGGATCAAATCATTCAAAACTTCAAAACATGCATTAAATCAAAGAGAGAAGAAGAATTATACCAGCAGTTTCAGAAAACTTCAAAGCTTTATAGAACGAAACCATATAGGACTTCAGTACAGGAGACAGAGGTAGCACACAAACCTCATAACAAAAACTCACAACACTCAGAAAGAAATACAACACTCAAAGAAAACACTCTGAAAGAAATAGAAACACTCGATGGTTTTTACAAGGAAGAAGGAAAACTAAAATATTTACAATGATAGATATGAGAAGAGAAGAAGGGTTTCTTCTTGCTTCTCGTGGATGGAGCTCTCAGACTAGCTCTTGAGCTTTGGCTCTTAGCTCTCAAGTTAGCTCTTAGCTCTCTTAGCTCTTAGCTCTTAGCTCTCTTTCTTCTTCTTCAAGCTTGAGTACCCTTATATAGATGCGAGGATTTGATCATAGCCGTTGATGATGAATTGATCTGGACCGTTGAAGTAAATGTCTTGTCACTCCTTTAAGCATCTTCTTTTTGCTTTAGCATCTACTTTTTGCTTTTGGGTTGGTAGCCATCTTGTCAATGCTTTTGGAAAAGTAGGGTGGTTAGACGTCTCTTCGTGAATAGTAATATCACGGGAATTACTATTCATTTTTTGTCGGTTATTTGCTGTAGTAGAGAAAATATTAAGAGTAGCATTTCTTCTGCTTATGGGATGTTCCTGCATGAAATTTTGTTAGAAAACTTTTTTTTTTTTAATTTATGGGCTTTAAAGATCAAATGGATCTTGTGCATGTCCGGCTGGATCCTTTGTTGGGTCAAAAGGAAATGGGCTGGCCGGTGGTGTAGATGATGACGATGAGCCCAGTCTTTTTGCTCCAGTGTTAGCCATTTCTTTGGCAAGAGCGGCTTCAGCTGCTGTTAAGTCTTCTTCATTAGCGATAGAGGCCCAGCTTCGTCTTTGCTTTTGTAATAATGATTTTATATTTGTGACTCTGGCTTGTGACCTTTCTTGTGATTCTTGAATATGGTGGAGCATGTCATTATGAGTCTGAGCTGAAGATTGTGGATGAGAAATCCTTCGCAATCGGCAAGACTGTATAGATGATGTTGGAGAAGTCCCTGGAATTTGTACAGCTGGTGCATTCTTTGTGATAATCTAATGATAAATGCTATCTACCAAAGGATCTCCATACCTAGATATTGTGGGTGATAGTCGCTTAAGATCTTGATGAAATGATTTTTTAGCCTGAAAATCTTTCTGAATATTCTGAGGGGTAATGGTCTTGAAATCAAATTTATCCCACCATTTTACTTTGAAATCTCTGGCAATAGATAATGGTGTATCCTCATACATTGATCGACAATTGAAGGACCAAGACATTATCCACGGAATTGCATAATCAATATGAAAAGTAATTTTACGATGATCAAGAAATATTTCTGTAGTGAGAGTTTCATAGTAAAGCCGAGTTTCATTAATAGGAGTTGGGTAAATAGCAGGACAAGGTCCAAAATAGAGCCACCATTCCAAAAACCAGAAAGGAATTTGCTTGGGGCAGTTTTGATCAAATTTAAAAAACCAAGAATGACTGTAAGACCGAAGAAAGAATATATTATACCATGCATTATAGTCTTGATAATTATATTCCATGGGTTGATAGTGAATAGAAAATGGTTTTAGATCTAAGGGATCAAGAGCAATTTCTTGATGAGGTTGGATCCTTTTAATTTTACAAATGGAATAATTGACAGAATTATTGTGGGAATTTCTGTGATGCTTGAGTTCTATAGAATCCAAATCAACAAGGATTAGTTCATAGAATTGCTGTGTTTTTAGAGGTTCAGCAGTGGGATATAGGAGATCAGGCTGAAACATACGTTTTGTAATATTGAGTAGTTCTTGTAGAGATAAGGGTTTGTACAGGCCTGTCATGGTGATATGTCGTTTGATAGGCTTGACATAATAGTCGGACAATGGAGAGGAAGAAGATGAAGAGGCTGATGTTTGATGTGGAGAAGTTGTAGGTAAAATTTGTGGAGGAGCCGTGACATAGTCACGAGCAGTTTGTTTGGTTGGAGTGGAAGGAGACTGTACTTGCTTACCTTCGTCTTTAGGAGGCATACTGGTCCTGTATGAAGGCGTAAAACTCAATAAATCTTTGTTAAAACTTGCTTTGATGAATTTGTAAAATAAATTCGTCCAGAAAACAAATTTTGATGGTAGATGAAAACATGCTTTGAATACCTTTTGTTTTATGTAAATCTTTTTATGAAAATGTTGATATAAGAACAAAACATGTATGCAGAAAACATGTATGCCATGATATGTGGTATTATGACATATACTATCCCTTTTGGTATAACTATTTCTATAAATTTCTAAAATCAGATTAGACCATTCAAATATATTTTTCAATATTGCTGATATTTTCTAATGGTTTGATAAGAATGTGGATATTGATATCGAGGCGAAATATATTTTTTATTTCTTTTTAGCTTATTAATTGCTGGGTTTGAATATGGTTGAGGTTTTTGATAGGTCTTTTGATATCGATTTTGTAAAGAAAAATATTTATATTGTTTTTTGATATAATGCCAGTTGATGTAATTAATATCTTTTTCTTGATTTCGTTCGTGTATAAGGTGCAAGTTATTTATTAATTTTCTTAGTAATTTCTTGTTCTTATTAAGTAATTTGATATTATCTTGAAGAGTCATTTGACTACAAATTTCTAAGAGTGATTGGGTTATGTAAAGAGAAATGAAGGAGTCAAATATTAACATAGATTTGTCAAATAATAATATTCGAAATTTTCTATAATCCAGAGTAGATAACTTTAATGTAGTCTTTACGCCAAAAAACATAAAATTAAGATTATATTTAGAATTTGCATGTTTAGGATTAAAGTTGTGATCAGAGTTGAATTTAGAATGAAAATTATTTTTAAAGTAGTTAGATTTAGAATCAGAATCAGACCCCATACTCCCCTCAAACACATCGTGTTTGAATATGGAAGAGCAAGGCTAAAAAGTCTTGAAAGGAGCTAAAAAGGAATCGTTATAGGGTAAGTATTTGAATATATGAGAAAAAGGATGGGAAGGATCAAGAAATTGATCGTTGCAGAGTAATGGATTAATCGGTTTATCTTTTTTGATAATCATCTTGTATAACATGATTGATTGGTTGTATAAAGATGAAGAATTGAGGGTAACTTGATCTATTGGATAGCTAGATGAAACCCTTGGTTCGTCATTAAAAGTTAAAATGAAAGATAAATTTCTAGGAGGATTAGGAGTATTAGATAGAAACGAGTTTCTTTAAAAGATTCAAACTGGTCTAGGTTGATGAGTGGAAATAGATAAGTCTTTTGTTATACTAAATGTAAAAGATTGATTTTGTATTCGTATTTCATTTGATGTTATTTGGATATGGAACACAGAAGGTTGTCTTAGAATATAGGTGTTTAGGACAAAAGATTTTTCATATTTTAACATTGATACATTATTAGATACTTCTATGATATTATCGGTTGATAAATTTTGACTTATAGGTTGTTGTAGAGGTATTGGATCTAAATTATTTAGATCTGTAGTGACAGTATTTGTTTTTGTAGAAATATTCTTAGTAGGTGAAATAGTGGTCTCTTTAGGAATTAGTGGAGATAGTACATATTTCACTAAGTATGTTAGTGCATTATGTTTGGATTTCACTATTTTATGTTTTGCTAATGGAAGTTCCATTAGGTTAGTGCTAGGCAAGAGTGGAGAAAGTGGTAATTCCATATTCTTTTGTTGTGAAGATGGAGATTGTACCATCCTTGGTTTTGATAAAATTACTTGTTTTGTAGTGGATTTTAAAAGAGAAGGTGGAGTTTCTACTAAATTATGTTTTTTCTTTCTTCTTTTCTTCTTCTTTCATTTTTCTACAGTTTGAACCTTTTTAAATTTTCTCTTAACAAATTGGACTTTAAATAATTTGTTATGTAATCTTTGATTATTATGTTTTCTAGTTACTATTTTAAATCGTCGATGATCCAATATTTGTACTAATGTTTTTGATGGTAATTCCTTTAAATGTTTCGTTATTTGTTCTAACAATATATCCGATCGTTTTGGTGAAAATTGGACATCGGTGATAATAGGTAAAGGAGTACTTAGTAAAGGAGCTATACTATATGGGAATTGATATGAATTTCCTACTTTCGTTTAAATAGTTTGTTCAATTTTATCCACTTGTTGAGTAACCATATGGAGTATTTGATTATTTTGTCTATATATGTTTTTTATATCTCTTATCATTGTCTCACTTTCATTTTTCTTATCAGTACCTTTCTTAAATGGAGCTGCAATGATAGTTTTATTATTAATGTTTAATTTTAAGCCCTTAAGAGGAGGATGAACTGTTGTAACTTGTTGTCCCCTAGTTGTATTCCAAGTAGTAGTTGTTCTAGTATTAACGTTAATATTTTTAGTATTTCGAGATGGTCGTATAGTATTTTGAATATACGGAAGAAACCATTCGAAAAACGTTAAATTTCTTTTTAATGATGTCATTTGTTGTTTCCATAGTACTTTATTATATGTTTTAAAGCGCCAATTCCTAATATTTTTATTAGACATAAATTTTTTTCTTAACATATCTATATTAGGAATAAATTCAGACTTAATGAGTTCAGGATATTTTTTCATTTCTTCACATTGTATATCATAACCCATTTGTTTAATACAATACTGATCAGATATTTCTTTTTCAGTATTTTTATATAATAATTCAGTTTCAACCTTATAAACTTCTTCATTAGATAGATTCCATAAATGAGGATTTCGATCATGAGATATATCATTAATAGTAAGTGAATCAGGAGTAATTATTACCGATATAGGCATCCTACTTTCAATGTTTCCATCATCCTGATTTTGGTAAAGTGTACTAGTAATAATTAGAATTTTTAAGGAATTTGGTTGTTGATCAGACTTGGTATAATTTCTTTCACTAGCATTTGAAGTATTTTCCCACCAATATCTTAGAGTTCCAATAAAATCCATTTCCAGTAATTTTGTAGTATTAGGTTTAGCAAAACAAGTGATTTCATATTCAGATTTTTCATTAATATCCCACTGATGTATATTATCATTAATTTGTGGAGAATACTGTATATCTGGTGGCGTAGGTTGCAGATAATAATTTTTTGTAAGGGAATTGGGCATATTCCTTACTCTATTAACTTCTTGACTAATTTTATCATTTTCATGTAAAGGCGAGTCAATAGTCTGAATAGCTAAGGTTTCAGATATACAATCATTGTTTAGTTGGATAGGTAGATCTGCAGGATTTTCAGATAATGAGGACAGATCTGTTTGTTTATCACTAGGTTGGATATTACTGGATATCTCAGATAGTCCTGAAGGACTTTCTATAGGTTCAGTAAATTTTGTTTCTTCATTAGTCGAGGAGGATTCAGAGTTTTCAAATTCTTTTGAAGGATTTTCAGATAATGGGAACAGATTTGTTTGTTTATCACTAGGCTGTTCTATAGGTTTACCATTGGTGTTTTCTTCAGAAAGTATAATATCTTCCAGATCACTATTAGATGAATTAATATCACTTTCCTCAGAATTTTCAAGATCACTAGTACTGGTGGATATTTCTTTAGTTATTGAGATGTTTTTGTTTAATATGGGTTGTACTTCTGGTGATTCTATCAATATTTTATTTTTTTGTTGTTTTTCTTCTAGCAATATTTTATTTTTTTGTTGTTTTTCCTCTGCCTTAATAAATCTAATTTGCCAGTATTCTTTGGTTTTCTTTTCTTGAATAAAAGGTAGGAACCATTCAAAGAAGGGTAGATTTTTCCGTTCCTTTATCATTGTTTCTTTCCAAGAAATTCGATATTCTTCTAATTCATTTTTGAAAAAGTTTTTAAAATACCAATCTCTAACATTTTTATTTTTATCAAGCATGAATTCTTTTCTAAGTGATTCTATGTCTGGGACAAATTCTTTCTTAGTATATAGCTAGATATAAAGGTCAACTCTCTATAATTTGTTGACATATTCGAAGTTGAACTATCTCCCCTGATTAGTTCACTTAGCCAGGTTGTCATAGTTTGATTTCTTTACTACTTAATACACAATTTTCTCTACACGGTTCTACAGACACAATTCCTCACAAACCCCTTGCAGAATCAGTTGACGGGACCACCCCCGGGACCACCCAATCGCACTCTTTGCTTAAACGGGCTAAACCAACGGTTAAACAGGCTAAACCAACGTTGTTCCGATTCACAAAAGATAGTGAATTTATTGTGTATGCAGAAATATACAGATAGATTATGCAAAAGCAATGCCGAGATTAAACAAGAACAATCCCGAAGAGAACAGTGTCACCTATTCCCTCCCCAGACACAAGAAGCCGAGGCACTTGTCTCTGATAAAAATATATGTCTAATAAAAATTAGGACTAATAAAAATATATGTTTAAAACGCCAATACCAAAGCTACATAAACAACCCAATTTTCGAAAGAAAAACAGTACAACAAAAAAGTAGGGACTAACTAAGCAAACCGGGGAACCTAACCCACATGAGAACCAGCCAGACCAAGAAACTAATTTCCACAAGCTCGAAAAGGGGAGAACGACAAAATCCATGAGCACAAAAAACACCCAGAAATGAACAGCCGGAAGGCAAGGCTGGCAGCTTTCCAATTTTCCAAAATTTTTTATTTTTATTTTTTTTATATACCCCACCGAATCCGAGTCGGCCTATAACCATCCCTATTAGGTACCGAGATGGTCATTAATTTAAGCCTCACAACATTGACCACCAAAGAGAAAAGACCGGAAAAGTCTTGGGGGGGTGATTTTTGGAAAATTCGATTATTGCGCTCCTTCCATATGAAGTAAACCGTGGCGGCCAAAGACAAGCGCTTAGAGACAGCCAGAAGGTTTTTCCCTTTCTAGATAAAGGCAGCCGAGGATATATTTTGATACCACTCAGGATAGGGCTAATGAATACCAGAATGTCTTTGGACATTAGTCCATAAAGCTCTGGAAAATGGGCAGGAGAAGAAAAGATTCTCAAGGTCTTCATCTCCTGTGTTGCAGAGAATGCATCTGGGTGAAATGTTTGGGATATAATGGAGGCGGTCAATGGTATTCAGTCTCCCCTTAATAGCGAGCCATAGGGTAAATGCGTGGGAAGGAATATGGGAAGATCCCCACACCAAATGAGCCCAAGTAACCTTTGGTTTGGGAGGATGGATGAGAATGTATGCGGACTTAGTCGAGAATTGGCCATTGAGAGTCCCAGCCATCTCAAAGAGTCTTTTTGATTCTGCGAGGAGGGTTAGTCGGCATATTCATAGCAAGGTGGGACACCTCGGTGTCGAAAGGGTTAGGCCAATCCCATTTGTTGTCCCCGATTGTGCATCGACCTTAATATCCCAATGCAAACCTGAGACAAGGCGAGTACGATCGGTGCTCACCTCACTCGGGGCCAAAAGTGCAGGTTATCGTGCCAGAGGAAGGTATCAGAACCATCCCCAATGTCCTTGATAGAGTATGCACGCATAAAAGGCCGAAGTTTCATAATTTTTTGCCAGCTCCAAGGGGCCGATGCCGGGACTTTAATGGTCCAAATGCACCGGTCTTTGATTCTGTTCTTGCAGATCCATGAAGACCAAGCTGAATTCGGGTCTTTAGTTAGGAGACGCCAGAGAAATTTGCAATTAAGAGCTTTATTTTGATCCATCAAGTTCTTGATGCCCAACCCACCTTCATTCTTGGGGTAGCAAATATCGTGCCAAGCCACTTTAGCATTGACGCTGCCTTAGAAGATCCATTCCAACGGAAACGGCGTAAGATGCAATCAATTTCTTTAAGAATTGATTTGGGTAAAATAAAAAGAGAAGCCCAATAAAGGTGGATAGATGATAGGATAGAGGCAACGAGTTGCAACGCCCACCATAGGAGAGCCATCTATTCCTCTATGATGTGATCCTCTTTGTGATTCTATC
>BSYO01000003.1:13874566-14025689 GCA_033239525.1 Nepenthes gracilis | reverse complement strand
CCTATAATAATCATTTAAAACAAGCACACAACTATCCATCATGCACATTTCCTACAACAAACATTCACAGGATCCTATGTGCCATCCATGGCACAATTCCATAAAACATTTGTTATTCTAACAGTTAAATGACGATATGCCATCTAGGACCTGCACAGGAAATCCAGAGTATATAGTGGAAGTAACTAAGAACCTGCAGAAGCATAGCATTTTCTCTTCTACTATCATACTCATCATGAGCTTTCTATACAAAAATCGACTTGTTCTAAGACATCCAAAATCACAAGATCAGTATACAAAAATCATATGCAGCTAGGTCATTACGTCGATAGGCTCCTCCAAAAATAGCTCCAATATGCTATGATCCTCAAAAGTCTTCAAGAAGCTTCTCCCTCTTATTACTCTTTTTCATCAGGTAAAAGCTTTACTGTCTCATCTGGAGGGGGAGAAAATACTAAAACAGTGAGCCGAGGCCCAGCAAGGTACATGCACATGAGCAGTAAAACCATGATGCAGAACGGACATCTAACAGTGCAGAATAGAGCAGTTCAGACAGAAAGTAATTCAAGAAACAGAAAAATCATACTATGACAGTAGTATACTTCATAAACCAGAAATCATAAATCGAATTCAATGAAATGTAAATCATCCACCGAGAGAAACGAAGTCACTGGAATGTAAATCGGTAGCCGAAAAATGAATGTGAGAAACTATAATCAAAATGACGGTAACCCGAGAACGGAAATCATGAGATGGCTAATAACGAAAATCGGTGAATCGAAATCGGAAAGCGATTAACACAATGTATCAAGACGGATCTTGCTAGGGTACCCTACTAGCAGAGGGGGCGAGTGATCGAGGATAGATTGTGTTCACTCCACACAATCCAAGGCCAGAAATAGAAGTATCCCATCTCGAGGGATCAGAACAGTGTGCCACCCGAAGGTAGGCAGGCAACAGAAATTTTCTCCTGACCGTAACGCCCCGAAGGCAGGGCGGACCACAAATAACTCCATGGACAGAGTTATCCTCGACTACCGCCGGAAAGTCCTAAGGCATGCCGGAGAACCTATCCGAACTAAAGTCAGTACCGGGTTCTAGAATAACTATAAAAGAAATAGCCTCTTTCACAATCATAGTTTCTAAATTCACTTTCAGTACATACGGTAACGGTCTAAAAACTCCTTCAGATTAAATTCAACGGCGCATGAAAATTCGTCGGTACCAGTCCGTGCAATTTTTTAGAAACAAATTATACAGGAAGCTTCATTACGATGTCAATTAACTTTCTTATAACTGGAGCTTTGGTTAAAAATCACTAAAACCCTTTCATTTTCGTACTTAGTGCTTCGCCAAAACTTCCGGGCACAAATCGGTCTCTAAACAAGCCTTATTTCAAGAAATCAAAGCTATAAATCCAAATATATATACTCAATCATGCACTTAAACCATAAATCCCCAAAATTTCGAGTTAGGGTTTGGCCATGTTCTTTAAATGTCAAAATAACCACATAACACGTACTCATGCATGAAATCGGAACCAAATACCTCCATAAACATGAACAAACATGAAATCTAACCGATTAATTAAAGGAAACATGCATTAATATCATTTTTACAACATTTCCATGAACTTAAAAACAAGAAAAACGGTAAAAACGTAAAACGACGTCCGAGGTACACTTGCCTGAGCTCGTTCTACCATTATTTTACCCGGATCGAATCACAACTGTGGTCTCTCCCCTTTCTTTCTCGTCGTGCTTGCCGTTGTGCCTCAACTTCCTCTCTCTACAAACACATATCACTTAATCGGCATTTAAACAAGGAAGTATTACACAAAATATCGTCCGAAGTTTTCAGACGAGCAAATACCCGTGTACAGTGCACATGAACAGTGCACATGAATGCACATATGAACGAATCGGTTGATTCTCGGAATTTCGGACATCTAACAGGTACTTTATCAAACCCAAGGCGTGGGTAACTATAATCCCAAGTCAATTTACACATTAAACCCCAAATCGAAGATCAAACGGTGTCCGGGCGCGGGTCACGGGCTTCGCGAACGAAAATCCCTAAATAACCACAATTTCGGATAACCAACCAACAAATTAACTTACCCAAGTCATACATAATCATAATCTAGTCTTAATTAAATCAAAAGCCCCAAGAATCAGAGCCCGAAACCACCCAGGCGCGGGTCACGGACTTCACGAACGGGAATTCACATAATTTCACCAAATCGGGTACCCAATCGACAAAATAACTTCCCTAGGGTGTGGGTATTGGTATTCTAGTCTCAATTTATACAAAAGCCCCAAATATCGAGGGCCGGAATACACCCAATTGTACGTGAACAGTACACGTGCGTGGGTGAGGGTTTGCGTCTTCCGAAACCGAACTTAGACTATAAATTAGGTCTCCAAATTAACATATTTTCATGCTTAGATTATAGGAAGCAATAAACACAAATTTAATCGGGTATCGGAACAAGGATACCCAAAGAAAATAAAGCAAAAGTGCACGAAAATGAAAAACAAGGGTATGAGGTTTCTTACCTCGACGTGCTCCACAACTTCCCAACTAGCTCGAGCTCGGAATCGGACCCGAAGGCCTCCATTTTCCCCTCTTTTCCTTCGCGAGCTCCTCCTCTCACTGGACTCCCATGGGTGCCGCTACTGCTCCACCGCAATGCCCAGCCGGCCACCGCCTTGCTCGGCCATCGCCGGCCGCCGCCGACCCGTGCGCCGCCGGTGCCGGCATCATCCGCCTCTCTTTCTCGCAGACGAACCCTAACCCACCCCCCTTTTCTCTCTCTTCGCGAAACCCCTTCTCCCGATTCTGCCTCCCTTCTCCCTGTTGTGTTATCATACTTATTATTATTATTATTATTATTATTATATAGGTATATATATTATGTTTCTTTTAATCCCAAACTTTAATTCAACACTCGAACGATAAAATGGGCACACTCCGGCACCGACCCAACAATTCCGAATATTCTCCCAAAATTTTATAATATTAAATTAATTTTTTTCTCACATCCGAATTACCCAAAATCACCAAAAATAATAAACAATTTCAATTTAATCCAATAAAAATATTTCAGGACTTCGGGATATTACATTCTCCCCTACTTATAGAAATTTCGTCCTCGAAATTTAACAAACCTCAAATTCCCAACATCCGAGGTAATCTTCATATATTCCGAAATCATTCCCGTAGATGATTATTCTAAGAACCTTAAGCATTTGAATCATTCTAATCTTTATCACAAGACTAATTCTTAGTCTCCCGGAGACCAGTTCAACCCAAACACTTACCGATTTTCCTAGCCATCGATTCCGTGGGGAACTTCATAATGACCAAGAATTTCAAAATCGACCTAAAATAATGCCAGATATTCCTCTAGCTTAATTCGATACTTAAAGTAAATCCAACGAACTTCCACTCAGTTCATTCCAACCTTTGAAAAGAATTCGGTCACATGGAACCATATCCTAAATCCGAAACCTCCGGGCCATAGGCTCACAACGCTTACGCCACGCTATTTTAATTAACACAATCTTAGGATAGACATATCATGAAGAAGAATCCCACAAGTATCCAACTACAGCCATATTCAAAGCTACAATCATAACAATCACCCAAGGAGTTAACATAACTTCAAATCATTACCCAAAGACTTAAAATTCCGATTACTTGGTAACCTCAAGATTCCATTAGCATATCAATGAGCCAACTGATCCGACCCAAACACGTCTTCCATAATTATAATAAGTGGGTCATTCCAATCGTTCTGAAACAGAATCACAAGGACTTCATATTTCATAATTTCATAGCTCCAAGACAACAAATGCGATTCTGTCTCCCAACTAAGAACATAAATCCTATCACCCAAGCATTCAGACTTACTCGCGACTTACCTTTTACAACTACTATGAAACTTAGAAGATATACTGAGTCGAAAGACTCGCTGTATCAATTGCCAGCATTGATGCCTGCTTTTCCAAAGGGAATACCGAGGTTCACCCTCTCGACCTTTAAACAGATCTGACCACATGCAATGCCATATGATTATCTTTCCTTAATGATACAATCGTTTTGGCCCTTAAATTTAGATGATGGCTACCTTCAAAACGATACCCATAAGTTCTCAAGGAATACTTGTCAGGCTGTATAACAACCTCAGTTAGACCCAAAATGACTAGACGCTTTCGCGACACAAATCGGCCTTCCCAAATTAGCCACTGCTTAAAATCCTACGTCCTCAAAATTATGCAACCAAAAAGCCACAAGCATAGCAAGGCATTTTTTCAACTAAATTCGCTTTCCTTTCTCAATGAGACATGTGAATTATCAGCCATCTACAATCCATGACTTAATCCTCAAACAAATTGCACACACCCATATTCCTTTGAATCTATCAAAGAAGTCACCTCAACATGGACCAGAATAGGGCCGAAAGATCCAACCCATAAAATTTCATGAAATGCCAACGGACCTACAAAACCCAAACGGCATTTTTGGACTTCATAGTGGCCATATCCTCATCCTGCACACCGCCAGGCTACACCCTCCATTAATCCACAATTAACATGCTATGGACCCAATTGATTTTAGAAATCGAGTTTTTACAACAGCCCTCGAACTACGCCTATCCATTCACAAGGTTCACTTGGCAGATCACTAATCTCCTAAGCAACCCCATTTTCGAAGTTCATGAACAACCTTAGTGGTACATCTCATTTACCTTGAAGGCTCTAGAGCATTTCACAACGATACCAAAGCTGATACTTCCAGGGCTCTGCATGGAATCCTCAACGATCACCGCCAATTTCGGCACAACCTCCAAAATATCAGTCAACAGATAAGTCAACCTAATCTTCCTTCTATAATCGTCCTCAAATAGCCACACGGTCGAAGCCCCTCAATGACCACAAAATAACCTCCAGATGTGGTCGCATTTACGAATCAAACTTAGCGCAGATTCTCATTAGGCACTCTACAGGAAGGACGACATCAATCGCTTGGTACCTCAATCAATTCAAACTCGTGCTTCAAATCCCACAACCTGATTGTCGGATGCTATCATTTACCAATCCAGCCATATTAGTACTGCAGTTTGCCCACCAAACTACTATTAAGATTAGATCAAGACTTAGTACCTTAGCTGACTCAAGCTCATACCCAAAATCACACAATTCCATTGCAAGACATAATATGCTCATCAACACAATTCAGATCAACCCGACAACTTACTGACCAAAACACCTATAATATCACATCAAGATCAGCACCACAAAATGGTTCAGATTAACCCAACCAATCGTATATACAACCCGAAGAAAATGTCATAATCTCGATACCGTCTGTATCAAACTTAGATCCTTAATGAAACAAACAAACTTAGGAATCACAAAATTATATATATGATCGGGATCCCAACGATACAAGTGTTGCGACATCAAAAATTGAGAAATTTCATCCTCAATCACAGTAGTCAACATATTTTCTTTATGCGCCATCACCACCAAAACTCCGATTCTAAGCCACTAGACTTCTTCACCGCTAGGCCAGAGAATACGAATTATCCTTAATCCAACTACCCTGCTATCTATAACTTAGATCATAGTTCCAAATCCCTTCGGGAAAACATTTATCCAAAATTTGTACATGAACATCCACTTTGATACATCAGTTGCCCTTCCGAATGCTAGATCACCTTTGTCGCTACTACAAAGCCTAGGACCCCAATTCACATAACTTGGAAACACAACGCTAACATGGGCTCAGGTGCAGGAATCGGAGCCATGTGCCGCTGCTCGATAGATTCTACCACATTGGTCATCCTCTCCGACAGATCAATATAAGCAGCCTCCCTTTCATAGGGCGTGCTAGCGCCACCGCGGTCATTCCTTCTACCTCTTCTACTTGCCATCCTATAGTCAATATAAACACGAGGTTACAAGAGTAATGATTCAATAGAATAAGAAGGAAATATTCAACAGTTTTAAAGAAATTCGAGCCTAGCCCCACAACCAATCTCTTTCTTAAAGGTCCTAGTTGCCTTAACTTCCTTAACCTATTCCTACAAGAATTCTGTACAGAGATTCAATCCTATGCTTCCGCTTTTCGTTCGATCAATTCCTAAGACATCTCAATTCTCTGATACCAAATGTGACGGAATGGATTTTTTTTCTTCAAAAGCTTCCGTCAAACAAATAACACAATTAACGGTCCAAATATAAGGCAAGACTTCTGCAGAAATTTCAGCAGAGTCTCCTTTCTAACTGGATGAAAACCCAAAAATACAACCCTGTAATAATCATTTAAAACAAGCACACAACTATCCATCATACACATTTCCTACAACAAACATTCACAGGATCCTATGTGCCATCCATGGCACAATTCCATAAAACATTTGATATTCTAAGAGTTAAATGACGAGATGCCATCTAGGACCTGCACAGGAAATCCAGAGTATATAGCAGAAGTAACTAAGAACCTGCAGAAGCATAGCATTTTCTCTTCTACTATCATACTCATCATGAGCTTTCTATACAAAAATCGACTTGTTCTAAGACATCCAAAATCACAAGATCAGTATACAAAAATCATATGCAGCTAGGTCATTACGTCGACAGGCTCCTCCAAAAATAGCTCCAATATGCTATGATCCTCAAAAGTCTTCAAGAAGCTTCTCCCTCTTATTACTCTTTTTCATCAGGTAAAAGCTTTACTGTCTCATCTGGAGGGGGAGAAAATACTAAAACAAGTGAGCCGAGGCCCGGCAAGGTACATGCACATGAGCTTGATAAAACCATGATGCGTAACGGACATCTAACGGTGTGCAGAATAGATTGATTCGATTAAAGTAATTCAGAAACAGAGAAAAAATCATACTATGATGGTAGTATACTTCATAAACCGTAAATCATAAATCAATTCAAAGAAATGTAAATCATCCACCGAGATCATGTCGCAGTGACTGAAAATGTAAATCGGTAGCCGTAAATCAGAATAATAAACTATAATCATGACGGTAACCAAAGAACGGAAATCAAGACAAGCGAGCCAATAACGAAAATCAATAATCAGAAATCGGAAAGCAGTTAACACAACAGAACAGTACAGATCTTGCTAGGGTACCCTACTAGTAGAGGGGGCGAGTGATCGAGGATAGATTGTGTTCACTCCACACAATCCAAGGCCAGAAACAGAAGTATCCCATCTCGAGGGATCAGAACAGTGTGCCACCCGAAGGTAGGCCGGTAACAGAAATTTCCTCCTGACCGTAACGCCCCGAAGGCAGGGCAGACCACAAATAACTCCATGGACAGAGTTATCCTCGATTACCGCCAGAAAGTCCTAAGGCATGCCGGAGAACCTATCCGAACTGAAGTCAGTCCCGGGTTCTAGAATAACTATAAAAGAAATAGCCTCTTTCACAATCATAGTTTCAAAATTCACTTTCAGTACATACGGTAACGGTCTAAAAACTCCTTCAGATTAAATTCAACGGCGCATGAAAATTCGTCGGTACCAGTCCGTGCAATTTTTCAGAAACAAATTATACAGGAAGCTTCATTACGATGTCAATTAACTTTCTTATAACTGGAGCTTTGGTTAAAAATCACTAAAACCCTTTCATTTTCGTACTTAGTGCTTCGCCAAAACTTCCGGACACAAATCGGTCTCTAAACAAGCCTTATTTCATGAAATCAAAGCTATAAATCCAAATATATATACTCAATCATGCACTTAAACCATAAATCCCCAAAATTTTGAGTTAGGGTTTGGCCATGTTCTTTAAATGTCAAAATAACCACATAACACATACTCATGCATGAAATCGGAACCAAATACCTCCATAAACATGAACAAACATGAAATCTAACCGATTAATTAAAGGAAACATGCATTAATATCATTTTTACAACATTTCCATGAACTTAAAAACAAGAAAAATGGTAAAAACGTAAAATGACGTCCGAGGTACACTTGCCTGAGCTCGTTCTACCATTATTTTACCCGGATCGAATCACAACTGTGGTCTCTCCCCTTTCTTTCTCGTCGTGCTTGCCGTTGTGCCTCAATTTCCTCTCTCTACAAACACATATCACTTAATCGGCATTTAAACAAGGAAGTATTACACAAAATATCGTCCGAAGTTTTCAGACGAGCAAATACCCGTGTACAGTGCACAGGAACAGTGCACATGAAGAATGCACATATGCACGAATCGGTTGATGCTCGGAATTTCAGATATCTAACAGGTAATTTATCAAACCCAAGGCATGGGTAACTATAATCCCAAGTCAATTTACACATTAAACCCCAAATCGAAGATCAAACGGTGTCCGGGCGCAGGTCACGGGTTTCGCGAACGAAAATCCCTAAATAACCACAATTTCGGATACCCAACCAACAAATTAAGTTACCCAAGTCATACATAATCATAATCTAGTCTTAATTAAATCAAAAGCTCCAAGAATCAGAGCCCGAAACCACCCAGTCGCGGGTCACGGACTTCACGAACGGGAATTCACATAATTTTACCAAATCGGGTACCCAATCGACAAAATAACTTCCCTAGGGTGTGGGTATTGGTATTCTAGTCTCAATTTATACAAAAGCCCCAAATATCGAGGGCCGGAATACACCCAATTGTACGTGAACAGTACACGTGCGTGGGTGAGGGTTTGCGTCTTCCGAAACCGAACTTAGACTATAAATTAGGTCTCCAAATTAACATATTTTCATGCTTAGATTATAGGAAGCAATAAACACAAATTTAATCGGGTATCGGAACAAGGATACCCAATGAAAATAAAGTAAAAGTGCCCGAAAATGAAAAACGAGGGTATGAGGTTTCTTGCCTCGACGTGCTCCACAACTTCCCAACTAGCTCGAGCTCGGAATCGGACCCGAAGGCCTCCATTTTCCCCTCTTTTCCTTCGCGAGCTCCTCCGCTCACTGGACTCCCATGGGTGCCGCTGCTGCTCCACCGCAATGCCCAGTCGGCCACCGCCTTGCTCGCCCATCGCCGGCCGCCGTCGACCCGTGCACCGCCGGTGCCAGAGTCATCCGCCTCTCTTTCTCGCAGACGAACCCTAACCCACCCCCCTTTCCTCTCTCTTCGCGAAACCCCTTCTCCCGATTCTGCCTCCCTTCTCCCTGTTGTGTTATCATACTTATTATTATTATTATTATTATTATATATATATTACGTTTCTTTTAATCCCAAACTTTAATTCAACACTCGAACGATAAAATGGGCACACTCCGGCACCGACCCAACAATTCCGAATATTCTCCCAAAATTTTATAATATTAAATTAATTTTTTTCTCACATCCGAATTACCCAAAATCACCAAAAATAATAAACAATTTCAATTTAATCCAATAAAAATATTTCGGGACTTCGGGATATTACATTCTCCCCTACTTATAGAAATTTCGTCCTCGAAATTTAACGAACCTCAAATTCCCAACATCCGAGGTAATCTTCATATATTCCGAAATCATTCCCTTAGATGATTATTCTAAGAACCTTAAGCATTTGAATCATTCTAATCTTTATCACAAGACTAATTCTTAGTCTCCCAGGACGGTTCAACCCAAACACTTACTAATTTTCCTAGCCATCGATTCCAGGGGGAACTTCATAATGACCAAGAATTTCAAAATCGACCTAAAATAATGCCAGATATTCCTCTAGCTTAATTCGATACTTAAAGTAAATCCAACGAACTTCCACTTCAGTTCATTCCAACCTTTGAAAAGAATTCGGTCACATGGAACCATATCCTAAATCCGAAACCTCCGGGCCATAGGCTCACAACGCTTACGCTACGCTATTTTAATTAACACAATCTTAGGATAGACATATCATGAAGAAGAATCCCACAAGTATCCAACTACAGCCATATTCAAAGCTACAATCATAACAATCACCCAAGGAGTTAACATAACTTCAAATCATTACCCAGCACTCTTAAAATTCCGATTACTTGGTAACCTCAAGATTCCATTAGCATATCAATGAGCCAACTGATCCGACCCAAACACGTCTTCCATAATTATAATAAGTGGGTCATTCCAATCGTTCTGAAACAGAATCACAATGACTTCATATTTCATAATTTCATAGCTCCAAGACAACAAATGCGATTCTGTCTCCCAACTAAGAACATAAATCCTATCACCCAAGCATTCAGACTTACTCGCGACTTACCTTTTACAACTACTATGAAACTTAGAAGATATACTGAGTCGAAAGACTCGCTGTATCAATTGCCAGCATTGATGCCTGCTTTTCCAAAGGGAATACCGAGGTTCACCCTCTCGACCTTTAAACAGATCTGACCACATGCAATGCCATACGATTATCTTTCCTTAATGATACAATCGTATTGGCCCTTAAATTTAGATGATGGCTACCTTCAAAACGATACCCATAAGTTCTCAAGGAATACTTGTCAGGCTGTATAACAACCTCAGTTAGACCCAAAATGACCAGACACTTTCACGACGCAAATCGGCCTTCCCAAATTAGCCACTGCTTAAAATCCTACGTCCTGAAAATTATGCAACCAAAAAGCCACAAGCTTAGCAAGGCATTTTCTCAACTAAATTCACATTCCTTTCTCAATGAGACATGCGAATTATCAGCCATCTACAATCCATGACTTAATCCTCAAACAAATTGCACACACCCTTATTCCTTTGAATCTATCAAAGAAGTCACCTCAACATGGACTAGAATAGGGCCGAAAGATCCAACCCATAAAATTTCATGAAATGCCAACGGACCTACAAAACCCAAACGGCGTTTTTAGACTTCATAGTGGCCATATCCTCATCCTGAACACCGCCAGGCTACACCCTCCATTAATCCACAATTAACATGCTATGGACCCAATTGATTTTAGAAATCGAGTTTTTACAACAGCCCTCGAAGGTGCAGTATGAAGTTGCCTCTTCTGCCTGTCAACGGTTGTTGAAGGCTGCTGTCAAGTCCTGGTTGTTGAAAAAAGGCCTTCTGTGGTGGAGGAGACCCTTCTGCTTGTAGCCTTTTTGTGAAGCAGTCTCTTGGACTGCTGTTGCCTGGTATATGCTGCCAGTTTCATTCGTAGTTGCACTGTTGAATCTACTAGCATATCGTGTTGGTGTTGGGGCTGATTCGTGCCCTGTGTTTTGCTGCTGTTCTGAACGTCTCTGCTGCTCAGTTGCTGATGGATTTTGCAGCAATCGGCTTTGCTGCTTGTAGCTGAGCCTCTTGTAGTGGTGCTGAAGCTGTAGATTCAACAGCTGCTGCTGTCGGAGCATCTCTTGGACTCTTGGAGTTGTGGTACTGCTGTGGTATTCTGCTGAAGGCATTTTGGATGATGATCCTCTGTTGCTGCAATGGATATTATGTTTTTGGTGGTGCTCTCTGTCTTGAGCTTGTTCGGGCGGCTGTAGAATCCTGCCCATCTCATGGCTAGATTTGTTGGGTTTTAGCATTTCTAATGCTGGCGCATTGTGATAGTATTGAGTGACCACTGTAGTTTTGTCTGGTTTGCAGTGCTGATACTGCTTTCTGTGTGGCTGTGGCTGCTGATGCTGATCTGCTTGTTCTTTCATGATTCTTTGCTGTCTGGGCAGTGGGTTACTGCTGGCTTGTACTTACTTTGCTGGGGGTGACTTGCCTGCTGTGATGCAGATGTGATCTGCTGAGATCCAGTGGAGGCCGTCTCCCAGCTGTCCTGAGCCTATGAAGATCCAAGATGGATTTGTTGTTTGTTTTTGTTGAGTCGACCTCGTCGATTTGGGCGGAGCTAATCACGAACTTGTTCCTGTGAAATAGTTCACAGATTTCATATTCTGTTTTTGTGGTTGTTTTAATATTTTTTTTCTGATGTACCAGTTGCTCGGGCATGCCCTAGCGCTTTATGTTTTACTTCTAAGTAAAATACTTGGAGATAAAATATAGATCTTGTAATTTTTTTTCTTCTCCCATTAATCCAAAATTCTTACTTACCAAAAAAAAAATATTCTCTATGATATTCGTGAGATGCCCCAATAAATTCAAATACTTAGCCTCTCGATCTCGGGGAGGCTCAGCCCTTTGCGAACCTTGACGTCTAGGTGGCATCGTCAATTTTAGAAGTCATCACTGAAAAAGAAATAACAAAGGTTGAGCCACAGGTTTAACCACCCCCAATGACATTACCAAATACGATAACACTTATGCAATTTAAAGAGAACATTTGAACTGAGGGTGCTTACTTATCCAAAGTTTTCCACGTTCACTCATTCATCCCTAACCCATACTGTCCTAGGCTTCCACATAAATTCAGATTCATCCTAAGCCATCCCTTCTCTGATACCAACTGTGACAGACCAGGTTATTTTCCTTAAATAATCTCCGTCAAGAATAGAATAAACTAGAATTTCTAATTAAAATTTATTATATTCTGTAGAAAATTTGGCAGAGTTCCATTTGTAAATCGAGCATTTGCCAAAAATACAAACACCTGCAAAGCAACTCTACACAACCATCTACAATCATCCACAAAACTACAAGTTTAATTGTTCAATATTCTACATAGGATCTAATTGCCATATCAGTCGAGACGGCGCCGACATCATAACTCCAGTATAATGTCGGTGGGGAAGGATGTCAACTAGGAACCTCAATCATAGCCCCAATATGAAGAACCTGCGGAAGCATAAAAGAAACCACAATATACAGCGAAACCAATTCATCATTCATCCATGCTAAACATCATATATCATCACCATACATGTTTTATACAGTTTACAAAATATGGCGAAAATTACTATTTCATATACAAAAACAGCTAAGTCCTGTGCCCCGCATGCAATACCTTTTTTTTTTTGGTAAGTAAGTGTGTATTTTGGATTAAAGGGAGAAAAATTTACAAGAAAACTATGTAATAACTCCAAGTTTTTTGACTTGAAGTTAGAACATAAGACGCTAGGGCATACCCCGAGCAGCTGGTACATCAGAGAGTTCCTCAAAAAAGCCTCTAAGAGGAACGATCTAACAGAGAACAAAAGTGAACACTGTCATTATACATAAGCATAAGCAAAATCAGTTACTCCCGAGATGACTGGATCAATAACATCCGATCGTCCCGCAGCAACTTACTACAGCACAACGAATCTGCCGTCAACCTAAAGGCACCCCTAGATTTCCAACAGCATGGAGCAGAAGGCAAATGCATACCCATTGCCCCACCACCAGCAACAGCCGCTGCTCAGTCAGGAGATTCCATCAATTCAGTATCCATCAGCATGAGTAATGCCAAATAAGCTTCTGTTAGGGGATGGAACCAGCAACAAGCAATCAGAGTAATCCATCAGTAGCAAGCTAACGCACACCAGGGGATGGAACCAGCAGCAAGGTGACACCCTGCAAGTACAGGGCAGAAGTTCAAGCCCACCAGCAAGCTTGAGATATGCATCAGGGATAGCATCATAACACAGCTGCTGTCAGTAGGCATCAACAGCAACAGGATGCAACAGCAGTAACACAGTTCCCATCATTGTCCAAACAAGCTGCATCCAACACTAGGAGCACCAGCCATCATCATGGGTTAAGCGTCGTTCTTTCTTCACAAAAAGAAACCCAGCAACGTGACCCATTTACATCCAAAAAACAAACCAGCAGAATGGCCAGTACATTTGTGATCAAGCCGAAGGTACAATTGTGATTGAAGAGATACTTCTCAATCTGAGGCAGCAAATTCAATCAACAATGATACAATCGAAGGAGGTCGATGGCCAAGGATCCAAAAAGCCACCAGCAACATGTGCAGTACACAACCCACCCACACCAGGGTCAGAATCCAACCGGCGCTGCTGTTCAACCTCACCAGTGCATCAAAAGTGCAACAAACAAAACTCCTTCAGCACAAGGAAAACCAGCTATCAACCTAACAGGTGGTAACCATCATCAATCAATGTAACAGCAGACAGTTGCCACTGTCAGCCAAGCAGCACTAGTTTTTGAGCCCATCCAACAGGATATGGAACATCTAAAAAAGGCTCCGCCGCAGAATACGGGAAGTCTTTTATGGCACCTTCTACTTCAGTTGTTGCTATTTTACAGCAATTCAGCATCAATTGCGGCCAACCAAAAGTTCCACCAGCACCAAACTCAGCAAGAATAGCCGAGCTTATTCATCAGCTGCTGTCCTCCAACTTTTGTAGGAGTTGGAGCCCCATCATCATAGGCAGCTTACCTATATAGGGTCTGTTCACCCATGGCTAGCAGCTTCATCCATAAAAACCAGCTGAAGCCCATGAGACAGAATCAGCAACTCCACTGATAACCTTTTCAATTCAAGCAGAAAACCGGCCAATGTGCCAATAGCCACATCACTTTAACAGAGCAGCTACACAACACAAGCCCTCACGAGCCTGACAGCTACCTCTCCATACAATCAGATAAGGGTAATTACCATCAACAACTGGACATCAGCCAGGCAAAATGTTGCACAAGACAAAGCAACAGCAGGATGAAGTTTCAGCATCTTTCAGGATGTAGATGAAGATCCCAGGAGTTTAGGATCACATTGCCAGAAAAGCATCAAAATTCCACCAAGCACATGTCTTATATATTTTATTCAAGCCATATGCCAAGACATAGCAGGCAGCAGCACTGAATCTATTCCCAGGGCCCCGGGAGCAAGACCCAGTCCAAAAACCCCAGCAGCATATGCCTAAGAGCCAGAGGCGCCCCTGGATTTTTTAGAGGCAGCTTTTTTCTTTTTCCTATTCTTAGGAGTCTTCCAATCAGACTCCATGCCCCGCAAATCATCTACCAAAGAGGAATTCGAGGAGTATTTCTTAGAAATCCTCTTGATAGAGCTTGGGGTAAGCATAAATTCATCTAAGTCGAAAAGATGGTGTTGAGTTTCGAAATCAGGGGAGTTAGGAGACAAATCATCCATTTGCATATCATGGGATCCATCCAAACACCTGGAGGCATCCGATAGGCATTTCTGGTGTGCACTGTCAGCAGAAGAGTGTGAAGGAAGACTCTCATGCTGAATATTGTCTTCAGAACCCAATAGGGTAGGGAGAGTAGCCTGATTTACAGGCTGGGAAACCCCCATATCAAAAGGGGTGGATCGACAGAAGTGCATCCAGTAACCGAGGGTGCCTTTACAATAACAGAGTGCTGGGAAGAAAGGCCAGCGTACGCCAAGGAGGGGCAATGGCCATCATTATCAACAGCATCAATTGGAGGCTCAACCGAGGGGCCACCAGTATCCACATTAAGGAGAGAAGTGGAGGAAATAGAACGAACAGTTGCATCATTTGTTTCAGGATGCCTAGCACTAACACTTTGATCACAATCAACAGGGACAGAACCTAAAGGCTGAGAATTATCAGTATGGTTGGTGGCAGACTTGGACAGGCATTTTGATTCCATATGACCAATCTGAAGGCAACGTGCACAACGAGTGGGTTTCCAGCTATAAGCCACATTCACCATGGTAATGGCTTCAGAAGCCTTCGCCACCCCACATGCAATACCAGCTGTCTATCGTTTTTTTTTTTTTTTTGGTAAGTAAGTAAATGCATTAAAAAGAATGAAAATTTACAATAGGATGTTCTAACTCCAAGTGTTTTGCTAACTTAGAATTAGAACAAAGAGCTAGGGCATACCCCGAGCATCATCATGAACCAAATCATGAACCAAGCGAAAGAAACAACAATTAGACATACATCATCTAAACCAGCCACTTAGATCCCGGCCCACCTAGACCAAATAACAAAAACAGGCAACAACCCAAATTTATGTAAAGCCGCTTCTCCAAACCCCAAGCAAAGGGTGAGACAAGCAAAAAGCACTCCGGCAAAAAAGCACTCCGGCAAACTGCACTCCGGTAAATTACACACCGGATTCAACTGACTCATCCCACTCCAGCAAAAATGCAGTCCGGCAAAATGCACTCCGGCATATTGCACTCTGGATTCAACTGACGCAGTCCCACTCCAACAAAAATGCACTCCGGCAAAATGCACTCCAACAAAAACGCAGTCCCACTCCAGCTGTCTATCGCACCTCTATGATCTACTCTGACTCGTCGGGCATCAGTGTGTTCTTATCTGAAAGACACATATATATAGCAATGGTAAGCGTACAGCCCAGCAAATGAAATCATACACCACTAACTACAGCAATATACAGGAAAAAAGTAACTAGAACGGGAAATCATATAAGTTGGATAAGAAATCATGTGAGGAGAGGGAGCATCGGGAATCATTAGTTCATAAGTTTGTTCTGGTTACGTTCATTCACTTTCATTACTTTCATAAATCTTTGCGGACCCAGGCTAGTAGGTCGTACTAACCAGAAATGTGAGAGGATGAGGAAAGGAATGTATCTGTCACACATTCTAAGGCTGGCTATATTTTAGGTCTGCAACACTCGACCATCTCAATCGCCCCATATCCCCCGGGGACTAGGGCAATTCTCGTTCTTTCACAGCAGCATCCTAAAGTGTACCCTACACACCACCCCCCCAACAGCGGCCGGAGTATTCCTTGGGTTCCCACCGTGCTTTACACGATAAGCTAAAGGATACTACCTCTATGATTCGTGGTCCTAGTTTCAAGATTAGTCTCAATCCTTGAAGGGAAATCCACCATTACCATACATATTCTCAATCCGGGAAATCACATTCCCATCACATGTCTCTAACCGGGAGACCAAATCTATCACTTCACATTTTGTGGATTCCCTTTTATTTACTCATTTGGTTCCTTTCTTTCATTTGGAGCTTAGATCTTTCAATTCGTAAGAGAGCTTGATTACACTTACCTCCGTGGGTTAAACACCGCCTCAGAAGCCCCCGGGACGCAATCCCCTCGCTCTCGGTGCACAATTACACATTTTAGAGCTTACGATTTAACATAGCTTTCACTTACCAAAAAAAAAAAGATTTAACATAGCTTTCATTCATATGTTCCATGTCAATTGAACAGAGCTAAAGCATGTATACTTACCTTCCAATTTCGGAGGAACATTGTTATGCCACTTTTAGAGGGCTTGGACGCTGCGAACAGGTCAAAACGTGCGGAATCGATCATCCGGTCAACACGTATAAACTTTTGGGATGCGGGGATTCATATTCTAGAGTCAATTCAACATTTTATGAAGGTAAAAATATACAATGTTTACTTTATGTCACGTGTGAACAGTGTCGACGCCCATTTAGAGGGCTCGGACGCCGCGAACGGGTTGAGACGTGTGAAATCGATCGTACGGCTAACGTATATACACATTTGGGACATAGGGATTCACATTTTGGGGTCAATTTAATAAAACGAGGGCCGAAAATGGGAAACCCTCAATTTCTCGTAGGTTAGGGTGTGACGATACTCCACCGGTCAGATCGATGAGTTGATCGGATAATAAATTACATAATTCTTGGTCTCAAGTCACAGATATAACATTTTCTAGGGTTCGGGTGAGTATTGAGATGAAAATACCCGATAATAACCGAAAATTATCGAAAGAAGAAAGTTAGTGGGTATGAGAACACTTGCCTCGACACGTGCTTTCACTTCATACTAGCTCCTGGGAGAATTTAGACTTACGGCTCGATCTCCTCCTTTCTCTCTCTAAAATCGACACTCTTCCACTCTCCTCCTTTCCAAAAACCATCTGGAAAATGAAAAACTCAGAGAAACACGAAGCAGGTTGCGTTTTTATACCAGTTGGGGCGCTCGAGCGTCGGGCGAGGGAGCGGCAAGCGACGAGCGCGCCCTCGCTGTCGGCCTGAGCTCGAGCGTGCACAGGCACTCAGCGGGCGGGGGAGCTACTGGATTTTACCGCTCTAGCGGAGCTACTGGAGATTGCGCTTGAGCGCACAGCAGGCTCGGGCTGCTGGTAGCAGTGTAGCAAATTCTCCACCCGATTTTCCTTCCGATACGCATAATATATGTTCAATAGGTCTAGTATTTATTATTATCACATTGACTTTCTTGTATTTAATATATTTTTAGACTCGAAACCTCATTGGCATGCACCGACCGCATCATCGCTTCACAATGAGCAGCTCCATATTGCAGAGACGGCAGAAAATGAAGGCTTCAAAATCTTGACACCGATTGTCGTAGATTCACTTCGCTGAAAAATTGTGGGAACTCCGGATTTCGGAGTGATGTGAACTCCGGAATCCGGAGTGGATTACACTTAATAAAAAATTAAAATAAAATAAAATAAAATAAAATTTTGTGAAATCCGGA
This sequence comes from Nepenthes gracilis, assembly GCA_033239525.1. NCBI lineage: Eukaryota > Viridiplantae > Streptophyta > Magnoliopsida > Caryophyllales > Nepenthaceae > Nepenthes > Nepenthes gracilis. The sequence goes on along the minus strand of BSYO01000003.1, from coordinate 14,007,406 downwards.
CACCGGAGTGTGAGAGCTTTGGATTCCGGAGTGTGTGGCGTGAACTCCGGAATCCGGAGTGAGTGTGAACTCCAGAATCTGGAGTGGGTCCACATTTTTAAAAAAAGTACGTCTTGCGTGTGTGTACTCCGGTTTCCGGAGTGAGGTGATCCGGAATCCGGAGTATGAGAACTTCGGTTCTAGAGTGTGAGAGCTCCGGATTCCGATGTGTAGGAATCCGGAATCCGGAGTGAATCGATTTTGGTCCGGTTTTCTTGGCTGGAGTGAATCGTCTTCATCATATCCGTCGTCATAAAAAAAAACTTTTTTGGTGTTGTATTGCCGGAGCTCTTAGACTGGAGTGCTCTTTTCCGGAGCATTTAAGGCTGGAGTGCATAGTCCGGTGTGCCTCTTGAATATCTTTTGGACGGAGTGCCTCTGGCGTCGGGCTTGATCAGTGACTCACATGTTCATCCGAAGCTGATATGCTGACGTGGCTGGGCTCGACTCCTGATGTGGAATTGCTGATGTGGCAATCTTCTGAAGCTTGGCAACTGTGGTTGACGAAGCAAGGAGATGCTGTCGATTGCACGCTCTATGTGCACTGCTTCCTGTATCGATGTTGTGACGGGTACTGCCGTATGAGTTGATGTGGAGTCAGGCGTTGTTCCTGCTGATAATATGGGTACAGCTGATTGGGAGCCATCTCATTGCTGTATCTTAGAATTCTATATGTGGAATGTTGGGGCTGTGCGTGTGCTGAAGAATGTTAGTATCCTATGCTGTAATCTCCTACAGATGCTCGAAGAAATGGTTGCTCTGAAGCAGGTTGCTGTTGGTGACTCTGTTGATGCGACCATGATTTTTGGAAGTCGCTGGCTTGTAGTTTTCTGTTCTCAGTAATTTTTGCTAAATGTATTGTTTGTGCGGTTGTGCTGATGTTTGCTTTCCTTTAGTAGGACCCTTTAGTCATTTTTTTGGGTGATCGGCAAATGCCATTGCGTCTATGACTAAATTCCAAGTCAGAAAAACACTTGGAATTAATTCATAGGTTGTATATTTGTTGTTTTTTTAATCCAATTGTCTTACTTACCAAAAAAAGACAATAAATACCTCAATAATCTTCAATATTTAGAGACAACTGCTTTTTTTTTTTTTGGTAAGTAAATTTAGAGACAACTGCATCAGCAACATCAAGCTGATTTGGGGCTGCAGCATAGTATAGCATGAAAGGAGCTTTCAATCTGTCTACATCTAAATGCTTCAGCACCACAACAATAACTCACCAAATTGGCAACCCGCTACTTTATTTTTGAACCAATGCATTAAACCAAACCTCAATGCAAACAGAAGATGCCAGCCCAAGAGCTCATATTGCGGCTTACTCCTAACCCTGATAAAAGTGCGATCTATTGTTGCTCCTCAAGTGAGACCACCATTAGGGGAATTCGTGACATTCTTGGATTTAGAGTTGGTGCCCTTCCTGTCAAATACCTCGACGTCCCCCTCATAACCACTAAACTCTCTATATCTGAGTGCAAACCGCTTCTTGATAGAGTCCAGACTCGGATTTCTTCTTGGAAGAATCGCTGGCTCTCGTTTGCAGGCAGGCTTCAACTAATTTCATCCATCTTATCCACAATCCATAATTACTGGGCCTCCCTGTTCATATTGCCCAAAGCCATCTTGAAATGCATTGAAAAATCCCTTCCTACCTTTCTGTGGCACGGTTCCTCAACTAATCGAACATCTGCAAAGGTTGCTTGGTCAGACGTGTGTTCCCCAAAGGAGGAAAGTGGACTTGGAATCAAAAACATGATTGCATCTAATAAAGCTCTGTTGGCACGGCATCTCTGGAGGATTATCACTAAGGACCCGAATTCCATCTGGGTCGCTTGGAGTCATGATCATCGTATCAAAGACCGTTGCATCTGGACTATCAAAGTTCCGAATGCTGCCCCTTAGAGCTGGAAAAAGTTAATGAAGCTCCAGGTTACTCTTTGCAGTAAGATTCGGCATCATATTGGTAATGGTGGTGACACATTCCTCTGGCTTGATCTTTGGCACCCTTTAGGTCCGCTTCAGGAAAGATTTAGTGAGAGAATCAGGTGTATCACTGGATTGCCTTTGGATTCTAAGGTCAAGGAAATCATCAGAAACGGGGTTTGGTTTTGGCCAAACCCTTTTGATATGGAGGTTGACAGGATCTTAAAGAACATGCCTTCATACCTCCCTGACCCTACTCACAATGATGTGGTAGTCTAGACTGCCGATCGCAGTGGGGTCTTCTCTTCAAAATCTGCCTATGGGCTTTTCTGAGAACCGAAAGGTGTGGTGGAGTGGTACTGCCTTGTCTGGGGCCCAATGTCAATCCCGGCTCACACCTTTATTCTCTGGATGGCGATCCGCCAGAGGCTTAGCACTCTCGACAGGATTGGCAATTACCTTCACATTCCTGCGTTATGTATACTCTGCTCCTCCAGAAGGGAAAGTCATGATCACCTTTTCTTTAATTGCCCTTTTTTCTCGTCTGTCTGGCGGCAAATGCGCCACAAAGCCGAGTGTAGATGGCCCCACCCAAATTGGAATTCAAACATCTTGTGGGCTGCTAAATGGTGGAAAGGCAAAAATCTCAAAACATATTCGTTCCGCCTCACTCTTGCTGCTTCCGTCTATTTCATCTGGAAGGAGTATGTTTAAGGGTTCGAGGAATCTTAATGCAACCCAATTAGTTACCCAGATTTCTGCAGTAGTCCGGGGGAAGATTGAGGTATCTCATAGTGCAGGTACTGTGCAGGACAGGCGAATTTTGGAAAGATGGAACATTCCTTACCCCAACTTGCACTCGGATGACTGGTTTTTCGGTTGATATTAGGAGGTTGTGGCCTGAATCCGGAGTAGATTGCGGTTGTGGTCTCTGGATTCCGGAGTTTTTTCTCTTCCTTGATTTTGAGGACTCCGGATCCGGAGTGCTTCTTTCTTAGCTTTTATTTTAAAAAAAAAATTTCTGTCCTTGCTTTTGTGAACTCCGGATTCCAGTGTTTTGTGCGCTACTGTTTCCGATGCTTGTTGGACTCCGATTTCCGGAGTGCTTTTGCTTTGTCGACTTCAGTTCCTTCTTTCTCTGCTTCAAAAAAGGGGGAGGGGTCTTGTCCTTGGTTTTGTGTACTCCGGTTATCGGAGTGTATTGTGCGCTTCTTTATCCGGCGATCTCGAGGACTCCGGTTTCCGGAGTGCTTTTGCTGCTGCTTTTGAGGACTCTGGATCCGTCTTGAGGACTCCGGTTTCCGGAGTGCCTTTGCTTTTGAGGACTTCGTTTCCGGAGTGATTTCCTTCCTTCTTACTGTGCTTAAAAAAAAAAGGTTTTGTCTTGGCTTTGAGGACTCCGATTTCCGAAGTGCTTTTGTTGCTGAGAACTCCTGTTCCAGAGTTTTTCCTTAAAAAAAAAAAGTTAGCGGTTTCAGTCGCTGTTCTGTGAACTACGGATTCCGGAGTGTCTTTTTGTTCGCTGTTTTATCCGGCGCTCTCATAGACTTTGGAATCCGGAGTGCGTATTTGTTCGAGCTTGGCTGGAGAGCTTGCTTTTATCCGGAGATCCTAAAGCCGAAACAGCTTTTTCGGGTGTTCAAAAATCTAGGTCCAACTTGCGAACATTCCGGAGTCCCTTTGCTTCTCTAATTGGAAGGACGGAGTGGTTTGTGCGCCTAGCTGGCCGGAGTGCTTGATGCTCCTCTTTGACGGAGTGGATCTTCTTGGCCGGAGTGACCTCTTTGCGTTCAGTTCTGAAGTTCCATTGCTTCACCAAAAGGTGGACGGAGTGGCTTATGCTCCTTTTCTCCTTTGATCTTTACATGTGGATATGCTGACGTGGCATGGTTCGACTAGTGCTGAAGTAGCGTCCTCCTGTTCAGTACTGCTGGCAGTTGTGGTTTTGAGTCCCAATGGCGTTTCCTTCTGTGTAATATTTCATTTAAGACTCCTGTGTCTTGCTTTTTTTGATTTTTCCTCTTTCTATGTCTCTTTTTCCAAGTCGGTAAAACACTTGGTAAAAGCATAGGTCTCTGTACAGTTTATTTACATTTTAATACAATTAATTACTTACCAAAAAAAAAGAGTATTTGAGATTTTCTGCCAGGGTTTTGATCATCATCCAAAAACCGCAGCACTAAGAAGATTTCCCAGCCCAGCATTTCAAACTGATTCCAACACAACAGAGGGCAACCGGATCATAGCACCTTTACTTAGCATCAGCTACCGATATCAGCTCCACAGTCCTGCAAGAACTACAACTGGAGCAGCAAGTGTATCAGCATGCTTCACACCAGAGGGCCATCACCTGATCAAATCTGAAGGATTGCTGCCCAGACATCAGCAGCACCAGGCAAGAAAACAAAAACACAAAAGGAAGAGAAAACTATGCAGCACTATCCCCAGATGTTTACACGCTTCGATGACCTCGGCCATTTCAACAATGTCCTTAGCCACTTCAGCACTATACTAAGCTCCAGCTTGCGGTGAACTAAGTCAGTGATTACATTTGTAAGTTGGCACGCATCCCAAACTCTTGTGTAATTAAAGACTCTCTGGTTGTGCTCCCTCCAAATGAAGTAGACCATGGCTGAGCAATAGGGCTAGGAGTTGCGATAACCTTGAGGATTTCTTAGAGAGAAGCTCTCGCTTCTCTCTACTTTTTCAAATTTCTTTTTGAAATTTGAACTCGTTTTCAGCGGCACGTAGGTTTTCAATCTCGGTGCTGCCGTTTCGGGAGCCGGGCGGCACCGGAGCCGGCCATGGCCGATCTCCTGGTTGCTCCGTCCGGTTCCCTCCCGGTATTCCGTCTCCTCCTCGCTACATTTTCAGTCCTCAGTTCTGGCTGCGTCGTCCTCGGCGCCCTCTGAGACTTCGTCTTTGGCTGCGAGCTCAGTCCGCTACTACCGCTTTCAGATTGGGATGAAGGATTTTGCCCGTTGGCCTATCTCTTCGTCCGTTGAAGCTGATGGAGCTGTCGGGGCTGTGGCTCTGCGTCCTCTGAGGTTTCAGCGGCGTCTCATTTTGCTCTCACAAGATCATTGCCTCTTCTCCTTGGTCTGAATCTAGGGTTGTGGGCTTGAATCGATTCTCCCATTCAGATTGGGATGAAGGCTCTGGCTTCGATTTGGGACTCTTTCGGGTCTTTCATCTTCGACGTCGTCTGGGCGTCTATGCCCAGTTCCTAGGTTTCCTCTGATTTGGTTGCTGGCTGGATCTTGATGCTGCTCGTTGGGCCTGGTGCATTTGAATGTCTGTGTTGCTGGCTCTGAAGTTTCTTTGTCTGTGTGTTCCACCCTATTGGACGGATTGGGGGATGTCGTGCAACTCTAGCTTGGATCTATTAGGCGAGGTACTGAAGAGCTGGCCGTGGATCTGTTTGTATGCAAGTAACCCTTCTGATGCGGTGGAGATCCTTCAGTCTACTGCCTTTTGGTGGAGCTTAGTTCGGTTTGCAAATGCTGTGGGTTGCTCCCTCAGTCTGCTTCGAATTTCATCTTTAGCTTGAAATTCGCTTTTTTAGGGTCCCTCGCCTCCGGATTTGACTGGGTTTCCATGCTTTGTCTGCCGGGGCTTAGAGTCCCTGTTTCCGGTTTCCTTATGAAAGTTTCGATTTTGGTTGCTGCTCGAATTGTGTTCCCTTGACTGATTGCCACTTCCGATGGGGTGAAAGTGCTGCGTTCTTTGGGTTCGAGAGCTGCGGTCTGACGCATATTATCTAGTGTTGCTCGTTGGATCTGGCGTTGATGATCATCCTATGCTCTGGCTCTGAAGCCCTCTGCCTGTGTGTTCCTTCCTGTTGGACGAGTTGGGGGGTGCCAGTGCAGCTCTGGTTTGGGATTACTTGGCTGGGTTTGCTGAAGAGCTGGACGAGGCCTTGTCTGGTCGCTGGTGCTTCTTCTGCTACGGTGTTCCCTGATCTGCTGCTTGAGAAGGGGCCTTTGCTGCTGGCTTCGATGATCCTCTATCTCTGGGTCCTTCTAGTTGGACGGTTTGGGGGTTACCCGTGCACTCTGGCTTGGGACTATTTGATTGCAAGTGATCTTTCGGGTAAGGTGGCGTCCCTTCTATTTGTGGCTATCTGTGGAGCAATCTCTTCTGGTGTGGGTTGCTGGTTTGAGGAGTTTTTCCTCTGTTTTGCTGTATGATGTGGCTGCTCCCTGCTGTTTGCTGGTTGTGCCATCTTTTGCCCCTCCTGTTGAGGGCATTGCTGCTACTTATTCGGTAGCTGCCTCCTCTGGCCTTATGGTGGATCTCGCTCTGTGCTCTGGATCTGGCGCCGTCACTGGTGCTGCTGGCTTTGATGATTCTCAGCCAATGTGTTCCCTCCTCTTGGACGGTTGGGGGTGCCCGTGCAGTTCTGGCTGGGGTCTTTCCTCGGCTGTGGTCCGATGAGTCGACAAGTGGATTAGTTTTGGCTGCAAGTGTCCCTCTGTTGACATGGAGATCCTGCTGTTTGGCCATTGGTGACGGGTCTTCCTTGAAGCTATTTGAAGCTATTTGGCCTTGCCCTGATTTCTGGTTGTCACTGGGCTGCAGTGAGGAGGTGACTTCATATGTCGCTATATGGCCGGAGTGGTTTTGAGTGATGATTTTGTTCCCTCATAGGCCGGAGTGGATTTGCGTGAGATGAGGCCGGAGTGGCTTTGCATCCGGAGTGCCTGTTGAGTGGCCGTGAGTTAGCTGAATCCAGAGTGCATTTTGCCGGAGTACAATTTGCCGAAGTGCAATTCTCCGGAGTGCAATTTGCCGGAGTGCATTCTGTAGGAGTGAAACTTGCGGGAGTGCAATTTTTCGGAGTGCATTTTGCCTGATCCTTTCCTTTGCCCAGAATGTGCAAGGTCGCTTTTCGTTTTCTGCTGAGTTGATCTAGTCGACTGATTATGTGTCTGATCATATATTAGATAGATTTCATATTCTGTTGAGTCTGTTGTATGTTGTCCTCCTAGAGGTTTTTTTTGATGTATTTTCTGATGTACAAGTGGCTCGGGGCATGCCCTAGCATTTATGTTTTATCTCCAAGTCAAAACTTTTTTTTTTTTGGTACGTAAAAACACTTGGAGATAAAGCATAGATTTTCTAATTTTTTTTCCTTTAATCCAAAATACTTACTTACCAAAAAAAAGTAGACCATGGCTGCAAGAGTGAGTCTAGAAGAGAGCGCTTTGGCGTTCTTTCCTTTCCAAATGTGAGCAGCCCTGTCGATGTTCTGTCTCCATTCCCTATAAGGCCAAATCTGTCCCTTTTTTTGGTAATTAAGAAAAATTGTGTTAAATTGTAAAAATTTATAAAAAATCTATGTTCTATCGCCAAGTGCTGCTGCTTGTGCTGTGATGGTATGATAAGATACCTCATGTTGTAATTTTTGTTGCTGAATTTACTGGGGGTGGAAACTGGCGCTGCCCTGCTGAAGGTTGATGCTGCTGGAAGTGCTGATTCTGGCTCTTGCGGCTAGCTGGTGCTGGAGAGCAACTAATCCCAAAGTGGTGCTGGGCTATGATCCTGTTGGTGCTGGTGTTACTTGCCATTTAACTGTCCCTATTTTCTGAGTCGAGGGAGCTGTTGCTGGAAAGGTTGTAGGCTACATTTTGATGTGTTGTGAAGAATGGCAAATGCCATGTGTATGTTTCCTCCTGCTGATTTGTGCTGTGAGGGGATGATTTGATACTTCTTCCTGCAAATTTTGTTGGAAATTTTGCTGCGGGTGGAAATTGGTCCTACCCTGCTGAAGGTGATGCTACTGGATTTGTGCCCTGCTAATGCTGGAGAGCAGTTGATCCAGTTATGGAGCTAGGCTGAGGTGCCGGTGTCAGGTCTGTGTCAATGTATGCCATAAATGGCCCTGCTGTAATGCCCCTATTTTCTAAATCGAGGGTGCAGAAGCTGGAAAGGTTGCAGAATCTATTTTGCTATATTGTGAGCTGCCCTATTGAAGGTTGATGCTGCTGGAATTGCTGAGTCTAGCTCTTGGCAGCTAGCTGTTGCTGGAGAGCAGCTGATCCCGATTTGGTGCTAGGCTGAAATCCCGATGGTGCCAGTGTTACAGGACAATCAACTGACCCTGTTGATATGCTTTTGCTCTGAGTTGAGGGAGCAGTTGCTGGAAAGGATGCAGGCTCCATTTTGATGCGTATAGGCTCTTGGCAGTTTGCTGATGCTGGAGAGCAGCTTATCCCGTCGTAGTGCTGGGCTGAGTTACTGATTGTGCCGTGTTTCCGTCACTGCTATCCTGCTATTGGGGTAGAATTGCCCGAGATGCTATGGGCGTGCTACTCTCGTCTGAGGTCAGAAGGATGAGTCTGAGACCCCTTAGCACATGGATGCTACTACCTGTGCCGTGGTGGTGGTTTTGGCCAAATGAAGTCGAAGCCATGCACGTATTATGGCGTGTGTAAAACTAGTCCAACGACTATGCTGCTGGCATTTGTAGTTTCTACTGCTGTTTGGTTCTGACTTTGAAACGGTGGAAATTCAGTTTGCTCTAGGTTTGATGATGAATAAATCTATTGCTGCTGATTTCTTGTGTGTGGGTATTAGGGCTGGGTTGTATATGGCTGGTTTAGATGATGCTCATCTAGATTTTTTTTGGGCTTTTTCGTTTCGTTTCATGAATTGGTTCATGGTGGTGCTCGGGGAATGCCCTAACTTGTTGTTCTACCTCTAAGTAGGCAAAACACTTGGAGTTAGAACATCGTTTTGTACTTTCGTTTATTTTAATTTATTTACTTACTTACCCTTTTTTTTTTGGTAAGCAAGTATTTTGGATTAAAGAGAGAAAAATAAATTACAAAATTTATGTGTTATCTCCAAGTAATTTGACTTGGAAATAAAATATAAAATGCTAGGGCATACCCCGAGCAACTTATACAAAAAATAATACAAAAAAACCTCCAGGAGGACAACATTCATCAGAAACGGCAAAATATGAAATCTGTCAAATGTTACACATGAACAGACGATCATCGAGAATGCTATCATTCTTCACAAACACAGCATCAAGGGGGAAGCAGCCATTGGCATCTCTGCCCACATCGGCCGAGCACAAGACATCGACCACTTCGGCAACAAGTCCAACCCAGCAATCTCGAGTCCAACTCGGCATATGAGTTACAAAGCCAAATCGGCATTGAGATTGGCAATTGAAATCGCCACCAAGCTGGCAATTGAAGACCGTATTGAAAACGGCAATTGTACTCGGCCACAGAAAAGCCAAACCGGCCAAAGTCGACATCGGCAGTTGAAATCGCTAAAAACAAATCGCCAAGTGTTTCCCCAACTTGAAAGAAGAATATAGAAGTTAGGGCATTCTCCGAGCACCAAGAAACAAAGTCATGAATAGCATAATAATAAGACAAAAAAGGTGTCGCAGTCCTCTCCGGCCATAGGCAGACTCCTCGGCCAAATGCAGGTATCTCGATCAGCCATGAAAAACCCCTCAGTCTTTTAAACCCTCTCGGTCTCCATTGAGTCACCTGCTGAATTAATGCTACCTTGGCAAACTAAAGATCTCGTCCAGAAGCAAATAGTCGCAGCCTCGGCCAAGTGCAAATGTAATGCCTCGGTCTTTTACTTCACTCCCAAAAGCCCATAGTCAAATTAGAGATCTCAGCCTCATTTTATAAAGACCATGTCCGCAAGCAAAGCCCTCGGTCATTTTGCTACCATGCTAATAGCCACTCCCAGCCGTCCTAGATACCTTGCCTCTACTTCACTGACCAAGTCTCTCAGATTTGTACTTCACACCCAAATGCATACCATATTTATCCACTACGACAGCAAGTTAATAGTAAACCCCATCTTGTCAAGAGAGATCTATTACTCTGATTATGGTCAATGGGGATAACCTCAAGCTTTCGTTGAACAGCTGTGTAAATCAGGTTGGCCACTTGGGATTCATCCTACGGGGCAACGTTCTTGAATGTGTGTTGGTTTCTTTCTCTCCAAATATAATAAACAGTTGCAGCCAGGGTGAGACGAATGGAAGGGGCTTTGATGTTCTATCCCGTCCATTTGTTTGCTACCCAGACAATATTGGAGTGCCATTCATTATATGGTCAGCATATTTTAGCATGGCGGCGCAATATCTTTTTTTTTTTTTTTGTAAGTAATTAATTGTATTAGAATGTAAATAAACTGTACAAAGATCTCTGCTTTTACCAAGTGTTTTACCGACTTGGAAAAAGAGACATAGAAAGAGGGAAAACCCAAAAAACGAGACACAGGAGTCTTAAATAAAATATTACATAGAAGGAAACAACAATTGGGACTCAAAACCACAAGTGCCAGCAGTACTAAATAGGAGGACACTACTTCAGCACTAGTCGAACCATGCCACGTCAGCATATCCATAAGATAAGATCAAAGGAGCAAAGGAGTATAAGCCACTCCGTCCACCTTTTGGTGAAGCAATGGAACTACAGAAATGATCGCAAAGAGGTCAATCCAGCCACGAAAATCCACTCCGTCCAAGAGGAGCATCAAGCACTCCGGCCAGCAAGACGCACAAGCCACTCCGTCCTTCCCATTAAGGAAGCAAATGGACTCCGAAATGCTCGCAATTTGGACACTTCAGATTTATAAACACCCAAAAAAGCTGATCCGGCTTTATGATCTCCGGATAAGAGGAAGCACTCCATCCAAGCTCGAACAAATACGAACTTCAGAATCCGGAGTCCACGAGAGCGCCGGATAAAGCAGCGAACAAAAAGGCACTCCGGATTTCGAATTTCACAGAATAGCGACTGAAATCGCTAACTTTTTTTTTGAAGGAAAAACTTCGGATCAGGAGATCTCAGTAGCAAAAGCACTCCGGAAACCGGAGTCCTTAAAGCCAAGACAAAACCCCTCTATTTTTTTTTTAAGCACAGAAAGAAGGAAAGAAAGAAAACACTTCGGAAACGGAGTCCGCAAAAGCAAAGGCACTCCGGAAATCGGAGTCCTCAAGATGGGTCCAAAGACCGCAAAAGCAGCAGCAAAAGCACTTCGGAAACCAGAGTCCTCAAGAGCGCTGGATAAGGAAGCGCACAATACACTCCGGAAGCCGGAGTACACAAATCCAAAATCACTCCGGAAACCAGCGAACAAAAATACATTCCAAAATCCGGAGCTCAAAAACAAAGACGAAAACTTCCAAACCTTCCTTTTTTTTTTGGAAGCACAGAAAAAAGGAATTGACCCCACAAAGCAAAAGCACTCCGGAGACCGGAGTCCTCCAAGCGCCGGAAAACAACAGCGCACAAAACACTCCGAAATCCGGAGTTCACAAAAGTAAGGACAGAATATTTTTTTTTATCACATAAAGAAGGAACCGAAGTCCAACAAGCGCCGGAAACAGCAGCGCACAAGCACCGGATCCCTTCCTTTTGCTTCCCCTTTGTCCCCTGCTTCAAACCCCTTCCCTCCTCTGCGTGTTGGTTGTCAGATTTCATCTTCCTCCGGCCCCAATGCTCTTTTTTTGGCTAATGCTAGGGTTGAGGATTCTTTGGTCACTCATTTGCCTGTGGGGACGAAGGCGTCTTCCCTGTCGGCATCCTCTAGAGGGCTTATTTGTTCGGATGTGATTGCTGGTTCTGATTTGGTTGGTATTGATAGTGTCCAATTTGAAGCTCCGCCCGTGAAATCTGCTGATGTGGTTAAGCCATCAGATGTGTCTTGGTCTCGAGTTGTTCAGGGTAATGATTCTTCCCCTGTTTTTGATCTCAAATTCTACCCTCCTGATTCGGTTGATGGCAAAGTGGTCTCTATTTCCCCACCGTCAGATGTAGTTGAGCAGTGTTTAGATGTCTGGGGGGCAACATTAGTGGGGTATTTCCTGGACAAGCCCCCTCATTTTAATGTGGTAAATGCTCATGCTCATAAAATCTGGGAGCGTTTTAATATCCATCATGTTGTAGGTAATGAGCAAGGTTTTTCCTTTTTTAGATTTAACTCTGATACCCAGTTAGCTTCATGCCTTGCAAATGGTCCATGGACTCTTGGGGGGAAACAAATTTTTCTTAAGAAATGGGTTCCGGGTATGGTTTTGTCAAAAGAGACTCCTAAAACTATTCCAGTTTGGATTACCCTATTTAATGTTCTGTTGAATCTTTGGACTCCGATGGGGCTTAGCTGGATAGCTAGTGCGGTTGGCAAACCGATTCAGCTTGATTCTAATACGGCCCGTATGGATCGTATGCATTTTGCCGGGTATGTGTGGAAATCGAGCGGGGTATCCCTACTTGAAAAATCGATTAAAATCCGCGGCGGTGAGGGGGCTGTTTTGGATTTGTGTACTGAGGTTACTATTGAATATCAATGGAAGCTGGTGTGATGTAGTACCTGTCGAAAAGTTGGCCATTCATTCTGCCAACCGAAGAAGATGTATAAGGCCACAGGTAGGTTGCTGCCGATCCCCTCGTCTATTCCTAGTCATTCCATTAAGATCCCATCATCACCTAAGGCGGTGGTAAAGGCTAATGGTGCTGTTATGCCCACTTCCAACTCCTTTGAGATTTTAAGTGGAGAGGATGATTTGTCACTTCTGAGGAAGTCAGCTACTCCGGTTGAGTTACTCTCGGCGGTGGAGGATTTGGTTGGTCCAAATAATTCGATGCTTGTGGTTCTAGGGTGAAGCCTGTTTCCCCGGGTCATTCTCATTACAATGTAATGGATGAGGTGATTGTGACTAATAAACTTTCGATTGTTCCTCAACTGTCACAAATTTGTCAGGACGAATCTGTTTGCACTGTGGCTGTACAGAACGATTTGGTGATTCCGTCTTCAGGCGTGCAATCCCATAGGCAATGAGGATTTGGCAAGCAATCCTGCTTCCATAGGATCTTTAAGTGAATATCTGTGTTCGAATGAACCTGAAAGCGATCCTCCGGGCCGGAGTACTAGATCCCGCACATCCAAAAGACCAGCCGAGAGGGGATCCTCCTCTGGTAAATCGGGTCACATTTCTAGTAAAGCTAGGGAGATTCAGGAGCAAACCAAAAAAATCAATGATGTTCTAAAGATTTCAAAGGGGCCTAAAAGTTCAATCCCCCCTTCCTCCTTGAGTAATGGTTAAAGTGGCCTGTTGGAATGTTCGCGGGCTGAATGGCAAGATGAAAAGCCAGGAGGTCCGCCAATTCCTCCGATCTTCTCATTGCTGTATGGCGGGTCTTGTTGAAATAAAGGTTCGAGAAAGCTCCTCTTCAGGTATTGCTTGCTCTCTGATGCATAATTGGATTTGGGCAATGAATTACCAGTCCTCACCTGCTGGTCGTATTTGGGTGGGATGGGACCCTGATCTATTGGAGGTTGACGTTCTCTCTCAAGGGGAGTAGATTATCCTCTGTAGAGTGCGGATTAGAGCATGTAATCAGTCATGTATAATCTCCTTCATCTATGGGGCGAATTCGGAGATTCTACATCGATCATTGTGGGACTATCTTCGTTCAATGTGCAGACAATATTTTGATATGGCGTGGGCGGTGCTTGGTGACTTTAATGCCATAAGAGCTTCGCAGGAAGGGTTGGGTGGAATTTGGCACGCCAGAAGCTCCATGGATCTGGACAGGTGCCTTATTGACTGTAATCTCATGGATGTTTGTGACGACGGTTTTTTCTATACGTGGAACGATGGCAGGGATTCTTCCGTTCGCATATACAGGAAACTTGACCGAGTTGTTGCCAATGGACATTGGTTGGTACAGTTTGGTGCCTGCAAAGCATCTTTTTTACCGCCCAGACTCTCTGATCACTCTCCTGGCATTCTCTACTTGCAGGAGGAACTGGAGGTTAGAAAAGGCTTGTTTAGGTTTAATAACTTTCTCGCTTCTCATCCCCTATTTCGGCAGGTTGTTGGTGAGGCATGGAATGCAAATGTTGAGGGTGTGCCTATGTTCCAGCTGGTTACCAGATTAACAATCACCAAAAAGCGCCTTAAATAGCTCAATCTCACGATTGGTAATATCTATGAGGAAGTAGCGCGTGCCCGATGTCGATTAGAGGATGTTCAAAATAACCATTCGGATGCTAGAGAGGAGAGGCGTTGCAAAGCTGATTATTCTAGGGCTATGGCCCATGAAATTGATTTCCTCCAACAAAAAGCCAAACGGAACTGGTTAAAAGAAAAATAAGTTACAAAAATTATGTGTTATCTCCAAGTAATTTGACTTGGAAATAAAACATAAAATGCTAGGGCAAACCCCGAGCAACTTGTACAAAAAATAGTACAAAAAAATCCTCCAGGAGGACAACATTCATCAGAAACGTCAAAAAAGAAATCTGACAAATGTTACACAAGAACAGACGATCGTCGAGAATGCTATCATTCTTCACAGACACAGCATCAAGGGGGAAGCAGCCAATCCAGCAACTGCACCCACATCTCTGAGCACAGCACAGCAGCCACTTCGGCGCCAAGTCCAAAACGGCAATATTGAATCCAACTCGGCATATGAGTTACAACATCAAACCGGCATTGATGTTGGCAAATGAAAACGACCACAAGCTGGCAATTGAGGACCGCAATGAAAAGATGGTGATCAATGTACTAAATTTTTCTTTCGGGCGATGGCTGGCAATTGTAATCGTAATCGGATTCTATCCTTAATCAAGGATGATGATTCCTTTACCCAGAGCATTTTCGAGGTCCAGCAGCTAATTCTTGATCACTTCACAAGGCTTTTGGGAGCGGTTGGCAGTGTCGAGCCGGACTTGAAGAATAGACTCCGTCCGTTTGTACTGCGCGTTGTTCCTATTTGTATGCGGGAGGGTTTATGCAGTCCGGTCTCGACTGAGGACGTTCAGAATGCGCTGTTTTCCATCGATGATTCAAAGGCCCCTGGCCCGGACGGTTTCTCAGCAAAGTTTTTCAAGGAGGCGTGGGATCTTGTGGGGTCGTCGGTTGTTGATGCGGTTCAATATTTTTTCACCCACGGTAGACTGCTCAAACAACTTAATGCAACCTGTATTAGTCTGATCCCAAAGGTTAAGTCTCCATCTAAGGTCGGGGATTTTAGACCCATATCGTGTTGCAATGTGGTGTACAAGATCATCTTAAAAATTATTGCTAACCGGATCAAGGGTGTTCTCCCCTACTTGGTTGATAGTTGCCAGACAGCTTTTGTGCCTGGGCGTAGAATCAATGACAACATTCTTCTCACTCAGGAACTTTTACATAATTATCATTCCGGAAAGGGTGTTTGGAGATGTGCGTTGAAAGTAGATATTATGAAAGCTTATGACTCTGTGCATTGGGATTTTCTTATAGCAGTCCTGGAGCTTATGGAATTCCCTCCCCAGATGATTCGGTGGATCCAACAATGTATTACGACAACCGCCTTCTCCATTAATATTAATGGTGAATCCGTGGGTTTCTTCAAAGGGGCCAAAGGGCTGCGACAAGGTGGTCCCCTATCTCCTTACCTTTTCGTCCTTGCTATGGATGTCTTGAATGGGATTATTGAGATCAAAGCTAGGCGTAATGAGGCGTTTTGTTATCATTGGAAATGTGAGAGAACAAAAATTGTTATGCTTGCTTTTGCTGACGACTTGATGCTATTTTCCAATGCTGATGCCACTTCAGTCCGTCTGCTTCAAGGTTGCCTTGATGAATTCCAGGGAGTTTCTGGGTTGTCCGCAAACAAAAACAAAAGCGAGTTCTTTGTGTGCTCTAGTGATGATAGACTTGTCCGGGAGCTACAGGACATAATTGGGTTCAATTTGGGGAAACTCCCAGTCAAGTATTTGGGGGTTCCCCTCATTACTTCGCGGCTGTCGGTGGCTGATTGTAAGGCTCTGATTGATCGTGTTAGGCAGCGAATAAATGCGCGGACTAACAAACTTCTGTCTTTTGGGGGCAGATTTCAATTGGTTCGGTCTATCCTTTCATCGATTCATCTCTACTGGGCTTCTCTTTTTATTATTCCCAAATCTATATTGAAAATCATGGAGGGATATATTCGCCGGTTTCTGTGGCATGGATCCATTATTGGGGGAACAAATGCTAAAGTGGCGTGGGAGCAGTGCAAATCTCGCTCAAGGTGGCCAGGTATTCCCAATTTGCGAGAACTCTAACAAGGCTCGATTTCTCATCATTATGGAAGATTATTACTAAGGATCACAAATTTATCTCGGGTCACATGGATGTATGAGAATAGATTAAAGGATATGTGTATTTGGACCATTAAGGTGCCAACTAGCTTTGCACGGTAACTGGAGGAAATTGTTAAACCTTCATCACGCTATCAGGCCTCATATCAAATACCGGATTGGAAATGGGGTTGATACTTTTTATGGCTAGATAACTCGGCATCCAAAAGGTCCCCTTACTTACCAAAAAAATAAATAAATCCAAAAGGTCCCCTTGCTGATTTATATTCTTCACGTCTGATGACTGTGACTGGGCTGCCTTTGGATTCAAAGGTTGCATCAATTGTGGTTAATGGAAATTGGAGGTGGCCGAACCCTTATGATATGGAAGTGGATCAGATTATTAGTGACATGCCAGATTACTGCCCGGGCCCTGATAGGAATGATTTAGTCAGATAGACTGCAGATTGGGTAGATTGGCTCCTTCTCATATCCCATCCCATGCTTTCACCCTTTGGCTTGCCATCCTTGGCAAGCTGTCCACGATTGATAGATTGGGTAGATTTGTGAATTGGCCAATATGTGCATTCCTTGCAAAATGTCTGGAGAATCTCATGATCATTTATTTTTTGGTTGTCCCTTTTCCTATGAGATATGGAGCATCCTATGTCATCAGGCTGGGTTATCATGGCCTTTCCAGGAATGGAAGAGGAATATTGAGTGGGCGTCCGGTAGCTGGAAAGGAAAGAATGCCAGGTCACTATCATTTAGGCTCACTCTTGCTGCTGCAGTTTACTTCATTTGGCAAGAACGTAACCGAAGAACTTTTGACGAGGCCAATGGAAGGACCCCAAATCATATTGCTAACATCATAATTGAAGCTGTTTGGAGGAAATTAGAGATAAGTATCAAGGGAGATGATTGCTACACCAGGAACGTTATTGTTCGATGGAATCTTTCGTTTCATACGGCGGAGTGAAAAGTGGGCCGTCTGGCTCTGTGGTGGAAGACGGAGTGCGCTCTAGAGATGGAGTGCTTGTAAAGACAGAGTGCCTGTACTCTATGCCTTTTTGCTAAAAGGCCGGATTTACCTTGGCATGTTCAATCCGGAGAGCCTTTCATGCACTTAAAGGCCGGAATGGCTTGAGTGTGGTGTGGACAGAGTGGCTTAAGTTTTCCTTGGACGGAGTGACTTTGCTTCCTTATCCGGAGTGCATTTGGACGGAGTAGATTGGCCGTCTCTGGGTGGTCGGAGTTGGTTTGTTTGTTTTTTTGCGCTTATTGGACGGACTGGGTTTGTTCCTTATCCGGAGTGTTTTCTTCCGGAGTGCTTTTGGACGGAGTGCGGTTCCTTTGGATGGAGTGCTTTTCAGCAGAGTGCGGATCCTTTGGACGGAGTGCATATTCTCAGGAAAAGACGGAGTGTTTTTGCAAGGAGGAGCTGTTTTCTTTTACGCTGACGGTGCTCTAAATGCCGGAGTGGCATGTTGGGGACGGAGTGGCTTTTTTAGGCTGGAGTGGCATTTTCCTGCATATTCTCAGGATAAGTCGGAGTGTTTTTGAGTGCAAAAGGCCGGAGTGGAGTACTGCATCGTCTGCTCAGGTCAGAGTGGCACTTTGAAGACGGAGTGACATTTTGTGGCTGGAGAGCCGGCTGGGTGTAAAATCTGATTTCATATTTTGTTTTCTATCGAACGCTATCCTCCTAGAGGCTATTTTGGTATTACCTGTTGTACCGTTTGCTCGGGGTATGCCCTAGCTTGCTATGTTTTAAATCCAAATAAAATACTTGGAAATAAAACATAGGATTTGTAATTCTTTCTCCCTATAATCCAAAATACTTAATTACCAAAAAAAAAGAAGGAAGCACTCCGGATCTGGAGTCCTCAAAATCAAGGAAGAGAAAACACTCCGGAATCCTGAGATGTCAACCGCAATCTACTCCGGAATCCAAAGACATCAACCGCAATCTACTCCGGAATCAGGCCACAACCTCCATAAATCAACCGAAAACCAGTCATCCGAGTGTAAGTTGGAGCAAGGAATGTTCCATCTTTCCAAAATTCGTCTGTCCTGCACAGTACCTGCATTATGAGATACCTCAATCTTTCCCCGGACTGCTGCAGAAATCTAGGAAACCATTTGAGTTGCATTAAGATTCCTCGAGCTCTTAAACATACGATGGTTCCTCTCCTTCCAGATGAAATAGACAGAAGCAGCAAGAGTGAGGCGGAATGAATATGTTTTGAGATTTTTGCCTTTCCACCGTTTAGCAGCCTATAAGATGTTTGAATTCAAATTTGGGTGGGGCCATCTACACCGGGCTTTGTGGCGCATTTGCCGCCAGACAGACGAGGAAAAAGGGCAATTAAAGAAAAGGTGACCATGACTTTCCCTTCCGGAGGAGCAGAGAATACATAACGCAGGAATGCGAAGGTAATCGCCAATCCTGTCGAGAGTGCTGAGCCTCTGGCGGACCGCCAGCCAGAGAATAAAGGTGTGAGCCAGAATTAACATCGAACCCCAGACAAGGCAGTACCATTCCACCACACCTTTTGGTTCTCGGAAAAGCCCATAGGCTGATTTTGAAGAGAAGACCCCACTGCGATCGGCAGTCCAGACTACCACATCATTGCGAGTAGGGTCAAGGAGGTATGAAGGCATGTTCTCCAAGATCCTATCAACCTCCATATCAAAAGGGTTTGGCCAAGACCAAACCCCATTTCTGATGATTTCCTTGACCTTAGCATCCAAAGGCAATCCAGTGATACACCTGATTCTCTCACTAAATCTATCCTGAAGTGGACCTAAAGGGTGCCAATGATCAAGCCATAGGAATGTGTCACCACCATTACCAATATGATGTCGAATCTTACTGCGAAGAGTAACCCGGAGCTTCAAAAGCTTTTTCCAGCTCCAAGGGGCAGCATCTGGAACTTTGATAGTCCAGATGCAACGGTCTTTGATACGATGATCGTGATTCCAAGCGACCCAGATGGAATTTGGGTCCTTAGTGAGAATCCTCCAGAGATGCCGTGCCAACAGAGCTTTATTAGATGCAAACATGTTTTTGATTCCAAGTTCGCCTTCCTCCTTTGGAGAACACACGTCCGCCCAAGCAACCTTTGCAGATGTTCGATCAGCTGAGGAACCGTGCCACAGAAAGGTACGGAGGGATTTTTCAATGCATTTCAAAATGGCTTTGGGCAATATGAACAGGAGGCCCCAAGAATTATGGATTGTGGATAAAATGGATGAAATTAGTTGAAGTCTGCCTGCAAACGAGAGCCAGCGATTCTTCCAAGAACAAATTCGAGACTGGACCCTATCAAGAAGCGGTTTGCACTCAGATATAGAGAGTTTAGTGGTTATGAGAGGGACGCCAAGGTATTTGACAGGAAGGGCACCAACTCTGAATCCAAGAATGTCACGAATTCCCCTAATGGTGGTCTCACTAGAGGAGCAACAATAGATCGCACTTTTATCAGGGTTAGGAGTAAGCCCAGACAAAAGACTGAAAGTTTTGAGACTCTCGTGTAATGCTTGGATGGCGGCGCATTATCGTCCACACATCTAATGAAAAGGGACAAGACAAGATGATGTGCTTATGACTTTCACTCCCTAAGTTACACAAAATGTAGGTCATCGGTTGATAAAATGAAGGAGCTTAATATAGTCTAGGGTGCTGAGTCATTGACGCATAACCAGCCATAGAGGAAAAACATGAGCCAGGATGTGGTTTGGACCCCAAATTAGATTATACCACTCCCCTTTGTCCTTGAGCTACTGGAAAATCAAATATGTCAATTTTGTCGAGTAGACACCGGAAAGGCTAGCGCACCTTTTTTTTTTGGTAAGTAAGTGATTTGGATTAATGGGAGAAAAAATTTACAAGTAATGATTTATCTCCAAGTGTTATTTCGACTTGGGGATAAACCATAGACGCTAGGGCATGCCCCGAGCACTTCTTTTTTTTTTTTTTTTTGGTAAGTAAGTTTAATGAATTAAATGGAAATAAAAATTAGAAAAACTTTTTTTTTTGGTAAGTAAGAATTTTGGATTAATCGGAGAAAAAATTTATAAAATCAATGCTTATCTCCAAGTATTTAACAGGGAGATAAAACATAAAAGCTAGGGCATTCCCCGAGCCACCGAGTACAACAAAAGACATCAAAAAAGATGAAACAAGAGTAAAGTCCCCTAGGGGGAATGCATTCAATAAAAACGGCCAAACATGAAGTCTGTCCATTTTAGAATAAAAGGTCTTCAACGAGGATGTAACGGCGCACCACCGATATAGCCAAAAAGACCATTCACCACTCCAGCTGAAGTAACAGCCAACGCAGCAGCTTGAATTGTCCAGAGCAGCCACGTAGTAGCCATGAGCAACAGCACCGCACTCCATCAGCCCAGCAATATCAAATGTTCCTGAAACCAACATTTGCAGCTCAGCAAGGCCAAACCGGCCTCAAGCCCAAATCAGCATTTGGCCTGCCATTTTAGCAGAGGCAAACTGGCCACAGAAGCCACATCGACCTCAGTACCAATTCGGCATCCAAATCCAACTCGGCAAGTGGTCAGTAATGTGAGACCTGCAAAGACATCGCTGGAGCACACCAACTACAGCCACTTCGCCGACAATTCAAAACTGGCAAGTACGAGTCCAACTCAGCATATGAGCAACATAGCCAAACCAGCATTGAGACTGGCAATTGAGATCGGCCACGGGTTTGCAATTGAAACCGTATTGAAGACGGCAATTGAAACCGGCCACGTAAAATCCAAATCGGCCAATAGTTGACATCGGCAAATGGAATCAGCAATTGAACTCGGCCACAGTAAAGCCATACCGGCAAAAGTCAAAATCGGCAATTCATGCGCAAAACCAAAAGCGAAATGCTCAAAATCCTCGCCAGCCATTCAGAATCTATTCCGGCAAATAAGCCTGTGCAAACCGGCTTCATTAACCAAAGGAAACGGAATTCAACCCTGCGAACAGAGGAAGCAGAGGGCTGCCTCACTGAATCCGCCTAACACCCAGCCCAAACTTCACCCTCCGGACCATGATGGGCATCGCCATACCGCTAACACCAAAGAAGCTCCATGCCGCAGCAGTAAAACAAGGAACAGCAGGAAGTCCCCACTCCACCAAAGATCCCTAGTTACTACAACAGCAGAGAGTGTAGGGGGGAGAACAGCCCAAAGAGACCACATCAACAACCTTATCAATTGCAAACATACCCGACAAATCAAGCTAAACAACAAGATCAATATAATGATCAAACAAGCGAGCAAGAATCGGCGAGAATCAAGCCAAGCAACACCGCAAAGATGTGCGATAGAATGACCAATCAGCAATGAGAGCAATCCGGCAATTTACGGTCATCAAGTCGCCATGCCAAAAAGGATTAGCGGGAGCAACTCCGGCCACTACTGGCCAGCCCAATCAATGAGCATGTGAGAAGACGGAATAAGATCCACTGCGACAAAGGAAGCTATTGCAACCAAACAAGACCAGGCCAGCTCATTTGCACCTCAACCAAACCGTCCTATGCCGGTGAACGGGCACCCCAAACCCCACCAACAGAAGGAAGGACATGGCCGAGGCACATCCAAACCCAAGAACACCGGCAGATGGTTGCGCTTAACCAACGAGAGAAGACCAAGATCGCTTCTTGTGCCCAGCACTTCAGCAAACAGCAAAAAGAAAAAAATATAGGTAATCACCCCACATTAGCAGCCCATGACAAGCTGCAAGTAACCCACCACATCGACGGATTTCCGGCTTCCAAATATGGCCACTCCCAAATCTTTGGCCCTCCACCTATAGTCCCAGTCCAGATCTAAAACAGGCTCCCGAACCCATCTCTCGGAAAGAGCGTACAGGCAGAGAGGCTTCCGTAATCCGGGCCCGGGCGGCGTCGGCGTCAAATCCATCGAGCGGCACAAGAGCACTAGCCGGACATCCGCAACCGAACACAAGCAAAATCCAAGCCTACGCCGAAAACTTTCGTAAGGAACCGTGAGACAGGGCTCACGGCCTCAGCCAGGCATAGATTCCCGTGCAAAGACAGCCAAGAACTCGAATCGAAGAGATTCGGGATTGGCGGAAAGACGTCACCGAAACCCCAAAGGGCTCAGTGCCGCCATAGACAGTTCTGAGAATCGAAACCAATGGGAGGAAGAGAAGGTCTCAGAATGGGGGCCAGGGGAAGTAGCCAGGAGACCGGCCTTGGCCGGCTCCGGCGTCGCCCGGCAGATGAGGCTCGAGATTGAGCGCCGAGAAGACGAGTTTCAAATTTCAAAATGAAATTTGAAAATGGAAGAGAGAAGCGAGAGCTTCTCTCTCTAGCCCAGCGAGAGAACCTGGAGTTTTTCACCGCTTTGAATCAAAATTACAAAAACGATGTTCTAACTCTAAGTATTTTGCCAACTTAGACTTAGAACAATGAGTTAGGGCATACCCCGAGCATCATCATGAACAAGATCATGAAACGAGTTACAGAAAACCTCACCAAGGTGAGATTACAATATAGACCATACAATTTTAATAAACTAAAATACAAAAACTTAAATGCCACGTAAGTAGCATCAAAATGGGAAACTCCAACCACATGTACATAATTGTTCCGGGTAGCACATGAGAACCAGCTACCCGCTCCAAATATGCCACCGATTCAGTCAATGCGAATAGAACCAGCCATTCTCAGCATCCTCCATCATCAGCCAACCTCAACAGCAACCTGCCGATCCCCATAACAGCAGAAGCAATGTATCCAAGGCATCAGCCAACATCACAGCATACAACATATCCCATCACCTGCTGCATCTAAGGCAGCAACATATTAGCAGAGAGCACATAATGGGCTCAGCAATAACATAAGCGAAGCAGTTGAACTCAACAGCAGCTAAAGCCGATCCACCTTCAATACTTAGGAGGTAGAGATAGCAGCTCCATTAAAAAAGATCTTTGTCAATGGAACAATCAATCTTCACATTTACAACAGCGAAATAGTGACAGCCACATCACCACAGCAAAGCAGCTCCATCACCACAACACAAGCCCGCTGCAGCCATACGGCAGTTTCAATCAAAGAAGGGGCAATCACCTTTAGCAGCTGGCCTGTAGCCAGTCAAACTGCAAACAAAGGAACCAAAAATAACAGCAGACAGAGAGCCAGCCAAAACCGACCCAACAACCAACCATATCAGCAATACTGCCCATCTCCATAGCAGCAAAAGCATTAAATCCAAGGCATCAACCAACAAACCAGCAGACAGCATATCCACAAACCTGCTGCATCTAACGTAACAATAGATCAGCATAGAGCACAGAATGGGCTCAGCAATGACAGGAGCGAAGCCGTTGAACCTAGCAACAGCTATAACCCGATTCACCTTCAACAGCAGCTGTGGCAGAGAAACACTACCAGGGACTCACCAAGGTAGAGTTTGCAACTCCACAGAGAAACCTTTATCAAAGGAACAAACAAGCTTCACATTAACATCAGCATAAAGGTGAACCGGCCATTGTATTGACAGCCACATCACCACTTCAAAGCAGCTATATCACCATAACACAAGCCCATAACAACCATACGGCAATCTCAAACAGAGAAGGAGCAATCACCTTCATTAGCTGGCCTGAGGCCAGGCAAACTGCAACCTCAGGACCAGAATCAAGAAGCAGTCAAGCTACACAGTTCCAACAACAAACTGAGAGCCAGCCAAAACCGACCCAATGTAACATCAGCCACAAGAGGACAGCAGCAGCACCCAATATCAGCAAACTGCATACCAGGACATGGAAACAGAACAAGAATTCAGCAAAGCATCCACGGCTTTAGCCCACAGATCTTTAATATCAGAATCAGCCATTGCTGCTACTACAGCACCAAACAAGCCTCTTCTATCAAAACAATCAGCATTGCCGGATCTCTGCATTCAGCAATGCAAAGCAAGGCAAAAAAAGTGCGACAGCAGGAAAATAAATACAGCTCATCCAACACCAGCACCAAAAAATTCAACCATTTCTTCAGATGGACATGCCAACAGACACAATCCCAAACATCCAAGGGAGTATCAACCAACCAGCCACAAAAAGGAAAGCTAACCCACAGAGCTGCAATTATAAGAAGCCAAAAAAAACAGCAGAAACCAACAGTACAACCCCTAGGATCTAGGGGATGCCTTGGATTTTTTGGATTTGTTCTTTCTATGAGATCCAGATGGCTTCCAAGAGTCACACTCCAAAGCCAACGCCTCATCAACGTTTAGGAATTTCTCTTTAAAAAAGTCTACAGCCCGGCCCATACAGATTTCAGATGCAAGGGCAGCTTCGCCATTCTTTGATGATTCCAATCCATATTTTTTAATAATTTGAGATATTGAACTGGGAGTTGGAACATTGTCGGAATCAGATTCAATCACCAAATCATTTAGTTGCACATCAAGATGGCCATCCAAGCACCGTGGAGCAACCGAGGGGCACAATTGATGCCCAAGGCCATCAGAAGAAACCTGGGGACAGGGACCACGGACAGGGGCCGAGAGCAATGCACCAGGGGAGCAGGCAATACGGTCCAGGGGAGCTTGGGACGCCAGATTAGGAGCAGGGGTAACTGGGTTTGGGAGAGCCAGCAGACCAGGGAGGGCATGAGAGTCCGTCACAACCCCAATAGGGGGACAGCTCACGCAACAACCACTAGGGTCAACAGCATCCTTCGGGGCTGCATTAGGATGCGGGGAGGAAACCATGCCCCAAGCACTTCGATACAACGGATGAAACCAACTAAAAGACAAAAATACTGGTATTCATACAACACAATCAAACCACTCTAACATCAGTAAAGCGGTTCCTAATCAAAAGAAAAACATGCCAATCCAAGGCAAAAACCTTGATTCCAGCAATCACACCTTCAGCAGAGGAGTTTGATGTTGCCAGCAACCACAGCATCTGCTTTCCAACACCATTCAACTGCAAGAAAACGGCATAAGCCATTCTCACAGCAGCAAAGGAGACCGTCAGCAAATCCTAAGCTCAGCAAAATATTCACCTGCTCCTTCAAAACACGGGAGCATCTGTACATAAGCTTCAACTAGGAAGAGGCAGCCAGGAGGAGAAAGCATACCGGCAAACCGGCAACATTTGAAGGATGGCCACTACATCAGGAGACCATCCCAACCGTGCCACCAAACCGGCAATGAAGCAAACTAACACCGATAAAGCCACGTCAGCAATTGGAGCTGAATACCATACCGGGAGCAATAGAAAGCAGAAGACGGATTGCTCAAATTCCTCGTCAGCAGTTCGATTTCCATTCTGGCATTTAAGCCTATGCAAACCGGCATTGCACAAACGAGGTCCATTCCGGCATATAAGCCTGTGCAAATCGGTTTCGCACAACCGGTATATTTGCTGCTACTAGATAAAATAAGAGCACGAGCAACATCCACAACAGTTTGCCAGATAAACAGCCCACAATCCAGTTAAGGACAGTCGGACAGCACAGCATTCAGCATCTCAGCACATTACAACACTTCAACCAGCTACAGCCTTAGGCTGAGCCCCATGACAGCACATTCCGTAGCGAGAACCAACTGCATCTAAGCCAATATGATAGCCAGCATCAACAGTAACCTGAAAACAGCAATTGCGGAAGTCCAGCATAATAGCAGGACAGTGGGCACCAACAACTGCTTCCATTCACCCATCAGCATCGGCCAACAGCAGCACAGATCAACCACCAGGGGCTCAGCGCAACACATCTCAACCAAACAGCAGTTAAACTAAGCCCAATAGGTCTTCAAACCCAAATGGGAAGGTACTCCACCAAATCAGCAACGGCCAGCAGCGGCTCACTGCAACCCCACAGCAGTCAATGCAACAGCAGCCCAACTCAGCAAGACCAAAAGTCCTACAATAGCAAGGGCTCCAACAAAACCAGGAAAAACTGCAGAGATCAGAAGCATGGGCGACAGCTCAATCACCTAAAACCACTAGGATAGCAATTTCCAAGCCATAGGCGCCAGCTTCACCAAAAAAAACCAAAAAATCAATCATCAACACAAAATTTATATACATCGAAACAATCCAAGCCAAAACCCAACAGCACGGATCTAGGATCCAGGGAAAGCCTTGGGTTTATTGGATTTTTTCTTCTTCCGAGATTTTGTTGACTGCCAAGGCTCACAATCCAAATCAATGGCCCGGCCCACACAAACCTCAACAGAGGAAGTTAAAGACTCCAGGGAGTAGTTCTTGCAAATCCGTTTGATAGAAAGGCTAGCGCACCATTTTATTACATCCTTTTGTGAGGCATTAAGCAATGTGGCATGTTATCCATTATGTCTGTTACCTCCATATTGAAATTGTTAGGCCACTTTCATTTACCATGGTGGATGATGTCCGCTACTTTTGCATCCTAAGATAAGCCTATTACACACCTTAACTGCTCCATGTATCGATCACTTAGTGGACCACTGGGGTGCCAATTGTTTGTCCATAGCAACGTATCAGCACCATTCCCTATGTGGTGGCATATCTTGAGGCGAAGGACAGGGCATAACTTCATGAGCTTCCTCCAACTCCATGTGGCTGAGTCCGTCACTTTTATAGTCCAAATGCTATGGTCTTTTATACGATATTCATTACACCATGCCGACCATACTGAGTCCAAGTTTTTTGTAATGATCTTCCCAAATAGTCAACAAATAAATGCTTTATTAGAAGAAACGAAGTTTTTTTATTCTCAAGCCCCCTTCGTCTTTTGCAGAGCACACATCCTCCCATGCAATCTTAGCTACAAACTTTCCATCTATGGAGCCTTGCCAAAAAAAACATCGGATATAGCCCTCAAGAAAGTCTATGAGAGATTAAACTGCTGCTCTCCAGAGAGAGAATCTCTCTCTTCTCTCTAGGGCTTCATTTTTTCAAACTTTGCCTTGCTGTTTCCTGGCATTAGCGGGGGCCGGAGTCGACCATGGCCGGCCTCCTGGGTGCTCCTCCTGGCCCCCTCCAGGATTTCACCCCACCTTCTCTAGCCATCTGCCCTTTTGAACTGGTAGTCTCGTCCTCTTCGTCTGATTTCTCTCTACAATCGGTAGTCCTCTTGCTTGCTTCTTCTCCCTCGCCTGCTGAGGGCAGTTTCCATCCATCCTGTCCCGTGAAAGTGCCGAATGCGAAACTCTCCTCCTGGTCTGATATTGTCCAGAATGGTTTTTTTTTTTTTTTGTCCAAAATGGTGGTAAAATCTCATCCCCTATTCTGAAATTCCTCCCTCCACAAAGCGTGGATGGTAATGTTGCTTGTATCTCTCCTCCCCCAGAGGTTGTCAACCAAGGTCGATGCTTTTGGGGGTCCTCCCTAGTTGGATATTTCTTCGATGTTCCTCCACATTTCCAGGCAGTTTGTGCCATTGCCCATCTTCTCTGGACCCGATTTGGTCTGGAGCATATTACGTCCAATGATGAAGGATTTTTCTCTTTTTGGTTCCCTTCTACGGAAAAGATGGAGCAGTGCTTGCTGGCAGGTCCATGGATGCTTGCAGGGAAAGCCATCTGTCTTAAGCGTTTTCTCCCTAGAATGAAGCTGTGCAAGGATATGCACAAATCGTTCCCAATTTGGGTTAATCTTTTCAATGTTCCAGTTGAATTTTGGTCTCCATTGGGGTTGGGCTGGGTTGCCAGTGCTTTTCAGAAGCCAGTCCAACTCTGTCCCCGAACTGCAAAAATGGAGAAGCTTGATGTTGCCTGGATTTGTGTTGAGATTGATGCGGGTGCTGCCTTGCCCTCCAGAATTGTCCTGCAATCGTCAGACTCCAATCCTGTGGTGTATGTTGAATACTCTTGGAAGCCGATTAGGTGTGGGCAGTGTCTTCTATTTGAAAATGAGGAGCACAATTGCAAAGCCAAGAGGATTCGTCCTTCTACTGGTAAGCCTCCCAGGAAGCAAGCAGTGCCTAAAAGTTGTCCTCTGCCTTCGGCCTCTTCGGTTGGTTTTCTTAAAGAGGTTGATTGCCCAAGCAACTCCTTTGCTCCTCTTCTCTCTGACTGCCACCCCGACGTTATCAAGGATCATGTGGTTAAGGACTTGGGGGTCCAGTGCCTACAATTTGCTGAGCAGATTGTTGCAATAGATCTAGAGGAGGCCCCTGCCTCTCATCCCCCTCTTGCTGCTGCTGTTCCCTTGAATTTGGATGATGCCAGGTGTGTGGTGAGTTCTTAGATTGGCGTGCATCCAATTGTAGTTTCTGGCGAGCCTTTGATTGGTAGATCTGAGGAATCATCCATTGCTGGTGGTAAAGGAGATGTGGATTCTGATGCTTGTTCTAACTCGAGGAACGAGCATGTGCTGCTCTCATACTCTGAGTTGTCCAAAGTTAAGGATAATGGAGTGTGCCTCCATACTGCTGGCCACTTTAATACCTCATATGCGGATATAACCAAGCGTGGGGTTAATATTGATGGGGCGGTCGACCCTGGCAATGGAGAAGACAAAGGAGTGGAAGCTCTTAACTTCAGCACCTGTTTTGATGGTATTTCTAAGGACTTGTAGATAAGCAAGCTAAAGAATCTTTTGCCTTTAGCTCAAAAAGTTGCTGCACGGATTAACTCCCTTCTTCGAGTTGTTGACAAATCTGCGCACAAGGATGAGGCTCTCCACGGCCTTACATCTTCTCCGCCTGACAAATTTAGTCCTTAGACACAGGACTCATCCCTAAAGGTGAGAAAATCCTTGATCAACTTTAATGCAATTTCAGTACTTACCAAAAAAAAAAAGAGAAAATCCTTGATAAAAAAGCATAGCTCCTGGTAATTATCAAATTACAACCCTCTTTTGGTTAATGAAAAGGAGGTTGAGAATTGGGTGCTCCGTAAGGCTAAGGCCTCATATAAAGGCCAAAGGTGATTTTAAGGGCAATAGTTAGGTGTTTATTAGCATTGCTAGCTATGGTTTGCTGCCTCTTGCTCATCTCTAGTTCGAGGCTTTGGTTTTGGCCATGTTCTGCTGTTGTTTGCTTGGTTGTTTTAGACGTGATGCTGTTTCATGCCCGAGGAGGGCTTTTGCCTGTGTGTGAAATGGTCTTTTGCTTTTTGATTTTGACCGAGGTAAAATAACCATGATGAGGTGGTGAAGAGGTGTGCTAGTCTACTGCCGGTTTCATTTTTTTTTTTGGTAAGTAAGTAATTGAATTAAAAAATAAAAAATTACAAAAATGATGTTCTATCTCCAAGTGTTTTGCCAACTTGGAGTTAGAACAACGAGCTAGGACATACCCCTAGCAAACCATGAACAGAATCATGAACCAAGCAAAAAGGACAAAAAAAAACCAAGAAAAACAATCCACAAAGTTTCCTGCCCACCTAAACTATACAACGATAAAAACAACAGCAGTGAGCAAAAAACCATGCAGTCACCCAACTATAGAGAGTAGACAAGCCAGCTGCTGGAAGACTAGATGAAAACATCTAGATGAAGACTAGATGAAACTGCCGGTTTCATGTCTTACAGTTATTTGGAGACTCTAGCTTTTGACCATGGCACTTGCTAATCCGTGATGCAACTGTCTGTGTCGTAAAGGGCTTTGTTTGCGGATTAGGTAGGACTATGGCCCTTGTTATCTACTATTAGACTGGTATGGTTGATGGCATTTTAAGTTTGCTTAGTTGTTGGGCTGGGTAGCTTTCGGTCAACTTTGCTAAATTTCACCTAGGTGAGGTTTTCTCTTTTGCTGTAAATCGGTTCATGATTTGTTCATGGTGATGCTCGGGGTATGCCCTAACTCGTTGTTTTAAGTCTAAGTTGGCAAAACACTTGGAGTTAGAACATCGTTTTTGTACTTTTTATTCCATTTAATTCATTAAACTTACTTACCAAAAAAAAAATGGTTGATGGCATTTAGTGGTTGTAATTCTATTTACTCCATTGTTACTTTACTCTTAATTTTGTTTCGTCACTTGGTTCACAGTGTCCGGGGTATGCCCAGCGTCTTTGTTCTCATTCTAAGTCGGCAAAACACTTGGAATAAAACATAGGTATTGTAATTCTTTTTATTTTTAATGAAATTTCATTACTTATCAAAAAAAAAAAAAAGATATAGCCCTCAAGTTTCTTCAAAATCTTTTTTGGTAAGATGAAGAGAGATGCCCAGTAGATATGAAGAGTCAAAACATTGGATGAGATTAGCTGAAGCCGACCACCAAAAGACAGCCATCTATTATTCAAGTAAGTCACTTTCTTTAGCACCCTATCTAGCAGGGGTTGGTAGTCTTTCGTAGATACCCTTTTAGTAATTAGCGGAATGCCCAAGTATTTCATAGGAAGTGAATCCCTTTTGAAACCCATAATGTCTTGGATTTCCTGATTAGTGGTCTCATCCCTAGAACATATAAAAATTTCACTTTTGTCCTTGTTAGCTGAGAGACCCGAGAGTACTTTAAACTCTTTTTTTTTGTAAGTAATTAATTGTATTAAATTTTAAAAAATGTACAAAAAATTATGTTCATAACCAAGTGTTTTACCGACTTGGAGATGGAACATAAAACAGGGGAGACCCCTAATCCTATGACTTTTTTTTTGGTAATTAAGTATTTTGGATAAAAGGGAGAAAAAAAATTACAAAATCGATGTTTTATCACCAAGTATTTTGATTTGAGGATAAAACAAAACCTGCTATGGCATACCCCGAGCAGCAAGTACATCAGAAAATCATAAAAAAACCTCTAGGAGGCCAATGTTCTAAGAACCAATAGAATATGAAAAATATAACAACAACGGACAAAGGGAAACCGCAATCCCCTGCTGCCCAAACAAGCCAAGACCTATAATACAAAAGCAACATGATCAGTTGCATCACCCGAAAAAGGCAACAGTTCAGCAATCCAGCAGCAAAAGAAAACAACCAATCCATACTCAGAATCAACACCGCATTGGGAGAGACAAGCAGCAGTTGAGATCCGAATGCCAGTGCCCACCAGTTGCCATGCTTCAGAAGATCGCCACATCAGCAGTTCCACATCAAGAGCCAAGCCCAGCCATGAAAGCAAATCAGCAGCTGTAGGAAACTTGTGAGCCGCATGTCAAGATCGGTACCAGAAACACTCCGTCCAACAGATAGCCAAGAGGCACTCCGGACAATGCACTCCAGCCATAAAAGCTCCGGAGAAGATCACTCCTGTCAAAGAGCACAGGCTAATCCTATGACAACAGTCGTTAAAAAAATTACAATAATGTTTGATTATTGTAAACCAACTACTCCAGTCTCAAAAAGTACTCCAGCATCAAGAAGCCACTCCGGCCTCTTAAGACACTCCGGCATCAAAATGACACTCCGGCTTCAACACACGCAGACCAGCTCCAGCTTTTAAGTGTGTAAAGGCACTCCAGCAGATTCTACTCCGTCCTCAAAGGAGATTCTGGCATCAAAATGCCACTACGGCCTCAATACGCACTCCGTCTTCAACATGCCACTCCGGCCTCTAAAACATGCAACACACTCCGCCTAAACCCACTCCGGACTCAAACACGCAATCCACTCCGGCCTTTAAATGTGCGAAAGGCACTCCAGCTTGAAAGAATCATCGGCACCAAGAGGAGGAATACCACTCTGGAAAATACACTTCGTCCTAATAGGTCACTCCGGAAAAAGGATACACAAGCACAACGGAGGCATGGGCAACGCTCTCCAAACTGATAGATCACTCCGTCCAGAGTGAGAAATCACACCATCAGGAGATACAAAGGAGCATACCGGAAAAGGAGCACTCCGGAAAAGGACAGTTGCATTCCGGAGTAACAAAGCTGCCCCACTCCGGAGAAATGCACTCCGTCCATAGAGAGGATAATCACTCCGGTAAAAACCACTCCTTCCAAGGACTAGAAATTACCCCTTGTAAAGCAACACGTGCACCCCAGATTGACGCGGAGAAATATTGAGTTAAATCATTCTGTCCAAAATGAGACAGAGCACTCCTTCCAAGGAGCCAAGGAGGAGTACTCCGGAGAAGGGAAATACAGTTCTGGAAAACTATGCTCCGTCTAAAAAGAAATAACACAATCACACCAACAATTCAAACCCAGGTGCTGCATCTAAGGCACTCCGTCTTTACGCACACTCGGTCCATAAAACGCACTCCGTCTTTTAAGAATACTCCGTCTATTGCATCAAGGCATTTCCACACCAGATCCCAAGCAAATCCAGCTTTTCACTCCACAGCATCAACCAATAAGCACCATCGAACAATGACATTCCTGGTACAACAATCATCACCCTTGATACTCATTTCTAATTTCCTCCGAACATTAGTAATAATGAGGTTAGTAATTTCCCCCTACTCATATTTTTTTCTTACTTACCAAAAAAATATGAGTAGGGGTTCTTCCAATGGCCTCGTCAAAAGTTCTTCGGTTTCGTTCAAACCATATGAAGTAAACAACAGCAGTGAGAGTGAGCCTAAAAGAAAGTGACATCGCATTCATACCATTCCAATTACAGGAAACCCACTCAATATTTCTCTTCTATTCCAGGAATGGCCAGGTTATCCCAACCTGATGACAAAGAGTGCTTCAGACCTCTCTTGAGAAAGGACATTCAAAAAATAGATGATCGTGAGATTCTCCAGCATTCTTACAAAGGATGCAGAAGTTGGCTAGATTCACAAATCTCCCCATTCTATCGAGCGTGGACAACTTGCCTAAGATTGGCACAGGATTATCTGCTGGATTGGAGTCTATATGGCCAGCATGGATTCTGAGCAGTCCAGCCTCTGCTCTATTTGCTCCCAGTTTGGATAATGCTGACGTGGATGGATTGGTGTAGGTGGACCTCATTGCCGGGTTGAGATTTTTTCCTGATAATGTGGCCTGCCTTTATGTTTGCCGGTTTGCCGCGATGACTATATTCCTGCTGAGGATGCTTTGGGTTGTGATGTAATATCTCTCAATTTCTATTGATTTTGTAGAGCGTTGGCCTCCTAGAGGTTGTTATGTACCTTTGGCTGTACTTGTTGCTTGGGGTATGCCTCAGCGGGTTTGTTTTATCCCCAAGCCAAAATGCTTGGCGATAAAACATCGTTTTGTAATTTTTTCTCCCATTAATCCAAAATACTTACTTACCAAAAAAAAAACAAAAACTTGCCTAAGATAGCAAGCCATAAAATGAAAGCATGAGATGGAATATGAGAAGGACCTCAGACAATAAAGGACCATTTACATTTGGCCGCAGTACCTTAGAAAATGTTGTAAGCTGAGTGGGTGGAAAAGATTCCTTTGGGATCAGCAGTCCATCTGATTGTATCTTTCCTATCTGGGTCAGGGCAGTAATCTGGTATGCCGTCAATAATCTGATCCACTTCCATATCATATTGGTTCGGCCATCTCCAATCACCATTTACTACTATCGATGCAACCCTTGTGTCCAAAGGTAGCCCAGTCACAGTCGTCAGCCTTGAGGAATATAAATCAGCAAGGGGGCCTTTCGGGTGCCAGTTATCTAGCCATAAAAAAGTATCAACCC
The DNA here is from genome assembly GCA_033239525.1 of Nepenthes gracilis. NCBI lineage: Eukaryota > Viridiplantae > Streptophyta > Magnoliopsida > Caryophyllales > Nepenthaceae > Nepenthes > Nepenthes gracilis. The sequence continues at coordinate 13,973,822 of BSYO01000003.1, read as the reverse complement.
CATTTCCAATACAATGTTGGACATATGGCCGAATAGCATATCAAAGTTTTAACATTTTCCTCCAGCACCAGGAAGTGTTGGTTGGCACTTTTATGGTCCAAATACACCTATCCTTTAATCTATTTACATACATCCATGAGACCCAGATAGATTATGGATCCTTTGTAATAATCTTCCATAACAGATGAGAAATCAAGGCTTTCTTAGAGTTATGCAGATTTTGAATGCCAAGACCACCTTCAGATCGAGACTTGCAGACTTGCTCCCACGCAACTTTAGCTGTTGAGCCCCCAGTAATGGATCCGTGCCACAAAAAACGACGAATATAACCTTCCATGATTTTCAAAATGGGTTTGGGAATAATAAACAGAGAAGCCCAGTAGAGATTTTTTTTTTTTTGGTAAGTAAGTATTTTGGATTATAGGGAGAAAAAATTACAAAAACTATGATTTAACTCCAAGTATTTTGACTTAGAATTAAATCATGAAAAGCTAGGGCATACCCCGAGCAAACGGTACAACCGATAATACCAAAATAGCCTCTAAGAGGACAACATTCAACAACAAAAAAACAACATATGTAAACTGAAAATACATATACGCAAACACACTATCATCAACAGCGGTGCAACGCAAGCAACCCCTGGGCTTCACCAGGATCAGCAGAGACAGCCATCAAACTGCCGGTGCACCAAATTAGCCTATCAGCCTTTCGACAAAGGAAAGGAGCCCTGACACCTACCCACTGCCACATAGCTGCTAAAACATCAGCAGCTATACTTCAAGTGACAGAATAGCACCACGGGGCTACACGGGATATCAATGCAACTGACTTCATCAGCACTGGATATCTACAACAGGCACCAGCAGCACAGAAAAGAGCTCAGCAGCTCAACACTGCAATCCAAGGCAGTACCAAACATATATACTACTTCTGCATCAGCACGCAATATAAAGCCGATACTGAAATTGGCAACAGAAGAAAAGTGTCTCCACCATCATCCGTAAACCTGCTTCCATGCATCTATAAAGCCAGGTAGAAATCCATGGACACAGAAGGCCACTCCCAGTCCAGAACTGCGACCAATTCAAAGAGCAGAGGCCTCACCATCCATCAGATCCCTGATTCAGGACCACACATCAAACCCCAAACCAAGTTTCACCAAACCGCCAGTTCAGGAGCAGCAGATGCAACCAGCATACTACCAGTGCACCATACAATCCCATCAGCCCATCCAAGATCAGCAAAGGAAACAAATGGGCGCAACTGAATACATCGGCATGGGATATCATCAGCTGGCGCCAGTAGCAACAAACACAGCACAGCAGCATCAAACATTGCAACTGCATCAGCAGCAGCACGCCAAATAAGATCAAGCCTACTAAGGGCCTCTTCAGCAGCATCTTGCGTTCGTTTTCAATCAGTAGTAGAGGAGGAAACAGCAACCAAGAAATGCAACACTGGGGCCCAGCAGCAGATCAGTGTTGACAGCAAGGAGCCACCGCAGCAAATATCAGTAGCAGCTTCCTTCATCAACAGTAGGTAGGATTCCATGTATAAACATCAGAATCTACCAACACAAGACAGCAGCTCATAACAATAGTAAATTGAGAGACTCTGCCGGAGAAGTGGGCAACTGTAATAAACACCAACTATAATCACTTTAGAGTATCAATCACAAGTGGCAATACGGTGACAGCATAATAGAAGGGCTTTACAGCAACTCCTGCTTCAGAAGCGTCACTTCATAGCTAATTTAGAACCAAGCACAGCCCATAAAACACTCCACAGGACAGTTCCATTTGCAGCCACATCTCCTGCACACATAAGCCAAACAACAATATCCCACCATCAAGCACAACCCAAAAAAGACCAGGTACTGCACATACTGCAGCAGTAATCAGGAATGAGGTCGCCGCGCCTTCTTGGAGGCAGATTTACGTCGTCTGCGATCAGCAGCCACTTGTTCCCACCCATTTATAGCCTGCCGAGCAAATAGCTCATCCATGTAACATTGGCGATCGTCATAAACATCCTCATCACCAGCAACAGGATTCGCAGAGGACTTAGCAGGGCCAACACTACAGCCAGACTCCATGGAAACAGTCACTAAAGGATCGGAAATCACATCCGAGCAAACTGTATCAGGGACCCGCGATGGCATAGGTCGATGTGCATGTTCAGCTGGAGCAACAAAACCATCACCAGATGGATCATAAAGGCGCAATTCAGGAGAAGAAGCAACCCAGGAGTATTTACAAACGATCCGCGTAATAGACTCTAGTGTAGAAACATCAACCCCAGGAGTCAGGCACACCACACTAGCCAAATTCCTAGCAGGAGGCCTATCAACCTAGCTAATGGCCACCAGGTCACAACTCTCTGGTTTGGGAGGGGACATGGGCAGAGTATGGATCAATCCACGCTCCAAGATACAGGGCATCACTGCCCCTTGCCATTGAATCCTCATAGTCCTCAACCGGACAGCCAGGCAAGGGGCACGAGCTGACATAAGGAAATTCAGATGGAGCCTTGATCAAGGAAACATCTACAACTTCAGCCAAAGAGTACTTGCGGGTGATCCGCGTGATAGACTCCAGAGTAGAGTCATCGACCCCAGGGATTGGGCCAAACTCCACAGAATTAGCTACTCCGATTGACCCGGCAGCATGATCAGCCACATTCTGAGCACCTTCTTCCAACTCAGGGTGCTCAGAATTAGTGTCAACAATAGCAAACTTGTCACTCATGGGCCCAGAAGGAGCCTCATCAATCTCATAAACATCTCCAACTAAGCCTGAGGAGCACTCCACATAGGTAGACGGGATAAGACCGGAATCAATTAGATGGGCCGGCATTGAAGATACCAACCCACGTGCTAGGCAATCATCAGTGGCAGGATTACACGTCTGCTGATCCAAAGCATTAACAGAAGAAACATCAGCACTCCTGACATCCAACACAAGGTGTTCAATGTCGGTGGCAACATAGGCAAGCTCTTCATTCATGGACCCAGAATGAGCCCCCTTCATGGACCCAGGGTGATCAATGGAGCACGCAGCAAAGGTAGGCTGAATAGGATCCGAATCAATTAGATGGTCCGCCAACGAAGAAACCATCCCATGTGCTGAGCAATCATCAGAGGCAGATCTACACGTCTGCTGATCCAAAGCACACATATCACTAGCAGAAGAAGATTCAACCATCCTAATAGAGGACCCCGCATCAGGAGATGCACCCTGGACTGGGATGGGTTTTTTGGGCATACACCCACCCACCACAACAGCAGGTTCCGGGGCCTTAGGCATAGCTGGACGCTTCTTTAATCTGCTAGGGACAGAGTGATAGGCAACATCAACTTCCAACAGCTTGGAGGAAGTAGAAGCACCCGACATAATCTTGATTTTAGCTGGTTGAGGATCACCCTTTTTCATCTCAACACAGATTCTAGCCACATGAACCCGATCCATCTTGGCAGTATGGGGATCACACAGGATTGGTTTGCCAATCCTACTAGCGATCCAACTTAATCCCAATGGAGTCCAAAATTCAATTGGCACATTTGTCAACGAGATCCAAACAGGGATAGACGTGAGAGATTCCTGATCCGAGACCAAACCCAGATACCATCTCATGAGGAAAATAGGGAATTTCTTGAAGGCCTAGGGGCCACGAGCCAATAGAGATGAATCGACGAAAGGATAGACTGGATTAGAGAAGCTCTCGCTTCTCTCTTCTCTTTAAATTTCATTTTGAAATTTGAACGCGTCTTCAGCGGCGCTCGTCCTTTGGCCGGGCGGCGCCGGAGCCGGCCACGGCCGGTCTCCTGGTTGCTCCGCCCGGTTGCATCCCCTCTTCCGCCTCCTGCTTTCTTCCTTCCCGGATCTCAGATCTGGCTTCGTCGGCGTCCTCTGAGGCTTCGTCAGTGGCTGTGAGCTCAGTCCGAAGCCCCACCTCTGCCCGTTAAGAATGATTCCTCTGAGGCTCGATAGCTCTCTCTGGACTGTCTCTTCCTTCTTCTCGGTTCTCCCCTTAGCAGTGCGCTAAGGTATGACTGGGATTTTTGTGATCCTTGCTTTTTTGATTTTGATGTTGTCTTTTTTTTTTGGTAAGTAAGTTTAATGAATTAAATGAAATGAAAAGCACAAAAATGATGTTCTAACTCCAAGTGTTTTGCCGACTTGGACTTAGAACAACGAGCTAGGGCATACCCCGAGCATCATCATGAACAAAATCTTTGGCAGATTAACAGCAAATGAAAAAAAAAACCTCACCTAGGTGAAATTTAGCAAATAGACCGAATGCAACCCGGCCCAATAACAAAGCATACCTAAAAATCAACAAGAAAAGCATAGAAAACCACCAGAGGAGCAAAATAAAGGGATCTCCATCCCACTGCTGCATACACGAACATGGGAGCCCAAGGGTAACTGCTACCAGCTCCAATATGCCGCCAATTCAGAGCTAGCTTCAATTCAGTGGGCCAGCCATTCCCAGCACTCACCATCAACATAAATAGCAAACCTGCATGAGCATCAAACGCAGGCATCCAACATCATCATCAAACTGCCTAGCCCAATAACAGCAGGAAGAAAGAAATTGCAACACCAGCACAGGGAATCAGAACTAGAAATCAGCAAAGCATCCACGGCATTAGCCCTCAGATCGCCAATATCAGAGCCGCCACACTGCTGCTACTACAGCAACAAGCAGGTCTCTTCCAACTGCTCAGCAAGAAACCAAGAGCCAGAATCCCAAGTTTCGTACGCCCAGGCCAGCTTTTTTTTTTTTTGGTAAGTTGATTGAACCCCGATAAGTTTGCTCGATTAGGAAGCACGCCCAGGCCAGCAGCAGCTCCAGAAGGCGACAAGCAGCAAGGAGATTCAAGCATCAGGATCATATCATCCAAGGAGACACAAGAAGACACCAGCCAAGGTAAGCAGTATCTGCATCTCCACCGCATTCCTAAAAACCAAATCAAAATGGAGCGTTCACCCATTCCAACACCTGCTAACACAGAAACGAGAATAAACAGCAAGCCAGCTGCCAACACCACAACACACACCCTCCAGAAGCCATACGGCAAATTAGATGCATCGGCTAGAGTACATTAAAGATCTACATATACAAATATAATAGAACAACAATCCCATGGATTGCTATAAATTGGCATCAGTAGTAAGGCCGACTGAAATCCAAAAGAAACCAAGTTTAGCAGCGGTCCAAAAAGAGAGCCTCCCACATGCTACAATGCAGGACAAAAGCAGAATCAGCAAACCAGAGCTCCAAGAGCTGCGTCCACCAATTCCAGCAGGGACCAAAATTTGGCATCACTTGCAGGAAGGAGCAAATTAAGGAAGCTACCCAGCCAATGCAGCTCCAACCATTCTGCATCACCAAATCATTACATTCGGCAATACAAAACAAGGCAGAAACAAATCCGAAGTCAAGCAGCATGACAACAGGAACATAAATGCAGCTCAGCCAATACCAACACCAACCCAGAGGATCAGATACAGGGGCACACCTCAACTGCATTACAAATTTTCCAAAGGGTCAAGGTAACCGAGTAGACACCATCAACTCATCTGCACAACAACCATGCCAAGGGGCCTGATAACTGAGTTAACACCCAGAAGGACCCACATTAACACCAGCCAATAGGCCTATCCAATGAAAAGGCCAACAGACCAACGTCCGAACATCCAAATGAGCATCATCCAACATGTCACGAAGTGGCAAACGATCAACAGAAAAATTTATTAGTAGCCTTGATAAGAACCAGCGAAGCACCAACAGCACTTTTTTTTTTTTTTGGTAAGCAAGTATTTTGGATTAATTGGAGAAAAAATTACAAACACTATGTTTTATCTCCAAGTATTTTGACTTGGGGATAAAACATAATCTGCTGGGGCATACCCTGAGCAACTAGTACATCCGAAGGTACATAAAAAGATCTCTAGGAGGCCAACGTTCTCTGCGTAACCTATAGAAAAGGAAAAATTACAACACAACACGAGGGGAAGCGCCGCTTTCCAAGCCCTCGTAGCCCGAGACAACCTTTGCTGTAATGAACCATCAACGGCAAAGAAAATCCGCCAATCCAGATTCAAAGTCTTGATTCACCAAACAAAAACAAAGCATGCCAATCCACGAGCATAACCAAAATCATGCAACCGGATATGCATCAAGAATCGCCGGTTCATTGCTACTCGGTTTTAGCATCCATCGACAAAGATCAAAGCTCGAGACACAATGGGCACAAAGAAGAGGCATGGAGCATTACGAATACAGCCGAACAACCATCACTTGCAACAGCAAATATGCATCGAAACTGAATTGGTCGCGAGGACAGCACCCGATCACAAAGATTCATGCCGGCGAGGCCACCAAGAAAATCCATGAGTAGTTGGACCATTAATGCCAACCGGCCCCAGCACATGAGCCGACCAGTAGGGAGCAGGTTCAGCGGGAGCAGCTACATAAGCCGACCAACAAGCACAACCCATTAAAATCTAATCGACAGGTTCTACAGACAAAATAGAATACTTCAGCAATTGGCCAAAGACCAGGCACATTTCTGCACCAATAATTGTTTCGGCAGGACGAAAGCCATTCCAGCCCACTGCAATACAGGCCAGCGACCACCACAGCAATGGCAAGACACAAACGATCTCAAGCAGAGAACTCAAATCTCCCCATTCGATCTCATAGGCAACCACGGCTATGACTAGAGGAAGAGAGCAACCATGGGCAGAATCACAGACGTCATGAGACATACAGGCCAACAGACAAAATCAACAGCTATATGATGCAAAAAGGCATCATAACTTTTAAAACCCAACAGGGGTTCAAAACTTTTTATCCGCGGGGAGAAAAATAAAAACACCTGCACCAGCTTCTGCAGTTATCAGGAATGAGGTCGCCGGGCTTTCTTGGGAGCAAAGTTACGCCGTCGGGCCACTCGTTGCCACCCATTTATAGCCTGCCTAGCAAAAAGCTCATCTTCATAACGTTGACGATCTTCATAACGGGAATAACCCGCATCACCAGCATCAAGATTCACATAGGACTTAGCAGGACCAATTCCACGACCAAATTCATCGGGATCACCACTATATCCTCGAGAATTCACATCCGAGCAGCCGAGATAAGGGGACCGATCTGAGAATAGGTCGATTTGCAAGCACAGCTATATCCAAAGGACCTTCTGAGATGGATCCTTTATGTATACTTTGGGAGAAGGAGCAACCGGGAGTATTTACGGACGATCCGCGCAATAGACTCGGAGTAGAATCATCGACCCGGGGAATTAGGCAATTCTCGTGTGCCAAATCTCTTCTTTGAAACCCTTCAACCTCGGGGTTAATGGAAGCCGAGGTTACAAGGTTCTGTTCGGAAGCCAAGGCGGTGGACAAAGAGGGCTGATGCACCCCCTAAAAGAATCATGCACATAATTAGGTGGAACCCCAACTAAAGACCTATCAAATTGATCCTAAGAGCAAGAGTCGGTAAACTCGGTAGGGTCGGTTGAATCCCGACATCAACAAAGAAGGGCTTCTTTGGGGCCCCAATGGCCACCGCCATTCCCACACCCAACCCATCGAAAGCCTAGAGGTCGGGCCGAACAGGCAGGGAATTTTGTGGCAACACCAAATCAACAGCACCCACCATTGGGTGGACATCAAGATCAGAGAGGAGGTCACAACTCACGGTGAAGCCACCTCACAGCTCTCTCAGCAGGATCACCGGCAGCATGTATAAGCTCCGGATTACGCACATCGGGATCGCAGCGGCCAAGGAAGGAGGCCAGCAATAGGATCGTTCACAAGCGAGGCAGCCACAACCGGCGAATGGTGATCGGTGGGACAACCTTGACATTAGAAGGCGCATCATCACAAGCCTCCACAGTAAAAGCCCATCCGCATCTCGAGAATCCGAACCGCAATTCCCGATAGGAAGAGCCTCGGCTAGAGGCCCGTCTATCCGATCTCGATCGCGAGATAAATGGGAAAGGCCAACAGTGGAGCACGCTGCATAGGCTGCCCGGGAGAGCAGAATCGGCTAATTGGGAAGGCAAACAAGATACCAACCCATTTGCTAAGCAAATCATCAATGATAGGACAACAAGTCCTTGAACCAAAGCTACCTCACCACGATCGGAAGAGGATTCAACCTCTCTACCGGGAACCCCGCAGAAAAGAAATGTAGGTTCAACACATTCCATGAGACAAAACCCGAACAGGTGGGGTTTGATGGATTGTGCAGAACACCCACCCCATCAACAACAGAACCGGGGCCTTAGGCAGAGCTGTTAGCCTCTTCAATCTCGCTCGGAAAACTGTTATAAGTCGGCTTTGAGTGATAAGCAATATCAACCTCAACCACCCCGAAGATGTAGCAACATCCGACGAAGCCTAATTTTAGCCGGTCGAGGGTCACCCTTTTCATCTCAACACATAATCTTGCCACATGCACCCGATCCATAGTGGCAAAGATGGGGATCCCACAGATTGGTTTGCCAATCCTACTAGCAATCCACTTAAACCCAATGGAGTCCAGGTATTCAATTGGAACATTAGTCAACGAAATCCACACAGGAACGATACGAGAGATTCAAGGTCCGTGCTCAAGCCCGATGACCATCTCTCGAGGAAGATAGGGATCTTTTTGAAGGCCCAGGACCTCAGCCAAACAATCCTCCACCGAGACTCTGAGTCAAATTGAAAGAAATAAAGTCCATTTCCATTGACAGCAACGTGACGCATCCCAAATCTTGCCCAAATTCTCCTGGCGATGCCATTGACTGCCGAAAAGTGGGGAGGCTTTTCAGGGAAAAAACCCACCAAAGTGGAACCCCAAAATTCAGAGCACTACTGCACAACCTCAGCAGGAGGTGAGAGCGGCTATCGATGTTAGACTCTAAACTGGGAGGAAAAAATTTAAGGGAGGCAAAAGAGCGGAAACCCTTGTCCAAGGCGACTTGAGCCCAGGATTTTGCGGTAATATGGACAGATTCTGGCTTTAAAGACGAGCCATTAGTAAGAGCGGTTTTAGAAGATACCTTGGCCGCTTTAGACTTTGCAGGCGACACAGAAGAGCAATCTTCCTTAAAACCCGTACGCGTCAAGCCACAACAAAGAGCAGCAGAACCATCAGAAAGGGGCCGGGATGGGGAAACTGGCACCGGTGGGATACAGTTGCCGACATCTAAGGCCATGACCTTCGATAAGAAGCTGGCATCAGGGCCATTAGGGGTGGCCAGAGAGTTATCGAGTAAAGGCGGAAAGTCTCTCTCGGCATACAGCTTCATCGCTAGCTGAATAGGGAGAGAAGGAACAGGAAGACCGGGGCAAACGAGGTCCGAGGACGGAATAGAGGGATCCCCCAAGAGGCCGGCCATGGCCGGCGACGGCACCGCCAGAGCCGATCGGGCGACAGGAGGGAGTTCAATTTTGAAATCGAAGAGAGAAGAGAGAGATTCTCTCTCTAGCTACTGCAATTGTGTGCTTCCCCCTTTAAAAGCACCAACAGCACACCCTTAGGATCTAGGGGATGCATTGGATTTTTTTGAATTTTTCTTTTCCGAGATCTAGAGGGCTTCCAAGAATCGCTTTCCATAGCCAACGACTCATTTACATTAAGGAATTTATCTTGAGAGTAGTCTACAGCCCGCCCCAAACAAATTTCAAATGCAGGGGCAGAACCCCCATGCTTAGAAGAATCTAAGCCATGTTTTTTTATTATTCTTGAGATAGAACTAGGAGTTAGATCACTGTCAAAATCAAAATCAATGACCATTTCATTTAGATGCGTATCAGGAGGGCCATCCACGCACCCGGAAGCATCTGATAGGCGCCCGGAGTGCCCAATGTCAGTAGAGGCATTTGATGGGGCAACATCACACTGGATACAGGGTGAGTGTCCAATTTCAATAGAGGAGGATGGAGGAATATAATCACTCTGGAGACCACCAAGGATAGAGGCCGAGAGCATTGACGCAGGGGAGCAAGCAATAGGGTCCAGAGTGGCCTTGGGCGCCAGACCAGGAAGAGGGGAACTTGGGCTTGGAAGAGCCAGCGACTCAGCAGAAGGGAGAGCTTGAGAGTCAATGCCGGCCCCAAAAGGCGGTTCAGCACTCGTTGGGGGCTCATTTAAGACAGCAATTGGATGCGGGAGTGAAGCCGGTTGAAACAAGGCTTCATCAGCCACAGAACTGGGTACATTAACATCGATCGTGTGCCTAGGGCATGGCGACGGGACCTTAGGGGCTCTATCCACAAGAACAAAAGTGGAAGATTTGGAACGGGAGTTACCTGTTTGAGGTTTAACTTCCTTGGAACGGCAATGAGCTTCATCGTGACCCAACAAATGGCAATGACTGCATCTGATAGGCTTCCAGCAATACTCCACCTTCACCTCTACGGGGGCCGAATCATGGCAAGATTTAATGGTGATGCTAGTGGAAAAGGGCCCATCGACACCCACTTCAACACAGATTTTTGCGAAGGAGACGTTCTCCATACGGGCAGTCCGGGGGTCAAGCTGTAGGGGAAAACCAATGGCACTAGCAACCCAGTTGAGGCCGGCGTGGGTCCAGTACTCGATCGGCAGGTTGGAGAGTTTAATCCATATGGGGAAGCATTTATGTTCTTCCTTGGTTAGAAACATGCCCGGCGACCAACGTTTGAGGAAAATAGCCTTCCCCACCATGAGCTGTGGATCGGCTTGAAGACATTTTTCCAACATCTCCATCGAAGAGAAACGGAAGAAGAAAAAGCCGGCTTCATTGCCAGTGGTGTGTGTGAGACCGTAGCGTGCCCAAATCTTTTTGACAATGGTTTTTACAGCAAGATAATGAGGAGGGGAATCAAGGAAGTGGCCTACCAGAGTAAAGCCCCAGAAGGATTTGCCTTGGTTGATGACCTCCGCCGGAGGTGAGATGATGGTCGAGTCCGACCCACATGCCAAATGAGGGAAGAATTTCAACTCATTGAGCACCTCATGACTATCCTTACGGACAATGTCAGCCCATAGGGAGGAACTGTGAGCATGACCATCGGAATCCAAATCGAAGCCCTTAGATTTCGATTCACCCAAGACTGGGCCTCCGAAGCAGGAGGGAGAGGACCCGAGGGTTTTGAAACCAAGGGGGAAGGGAGAATAGGAGGGACAGGGGAAACGGAGACAGAAGGAGGTGAGACGCTTTTCAGAGACGCCCTTAGATTTTGATTTTGATGTTGTGTATAGCATTTGTTGCTCTCATGCCGCTCGAAGGACCTGGCATAGTCGAATGTCTCTGCTGCCAGCTCTGATGTTTCGCTACCTGTGTATTCACTCCTGTTGGATGAGTTGGGGGACACCGTGCAGCTCTAGATTGGTACTATTAGGCAGGGGTACTGAAGAGCTGGCCGAGGATCTGGCTGGTTGCTTCTGTCCCTTCTGTTGTGGTGAGATCCTTCTGTTTTGCTGGCTTCTGATTTGGGCTGTCGCTTTGAGATTCGGATTGCTGAGTTCTCACAGGGCTGCTGTCTGAAGTCAGCTGGTTGTGCTTTTCTCGCCTCGTATGTTTACGAGCATTGATGCTACATTCATTTGGCAGATTGCACTTATTTGTAGTTCGTTGTAATTTTTTGAAGCTGCCTCCTCTGGTCTTTTGGTGGCTCTCGCACCGTGATCTGGTTCTGGCACTGTAAACTATCCGGAGCTGCTGGCATTGAGGATCCTCAGCCAATGTGCTTCCTTCCTTTTGGACGGGTTGGGGGTTACCCGTCTAGTGCTGGCCTAGGGCTTTCTGGCTGTGGTCTGAGGAGCCGACAGTGGACTTGTTTTGGTTGCTAGTGACCCTTGCTGCGGTGAAGATCCTACCGTTTTTCGCCACTTTGGGGAGCTTAGTTTGGTTGACAACTACTGTGGCTGCTACTTAGTAATGAGTTTGGATGCAGCATGTTGGGCTAATGTTGCCCTTTCTTGTCAATGGATGCTGAAGCTGGAATGCCAAATTTTCGTTTTGGTTCTTGCTGAAGCTATTGTGGCTTTGCTCTTGGAGTTGAAGGCAGTGTTTGTTGTATGAGGTGCTGGTCAGGTTGATCCGGCTGTTGCCTCTGTACCTTGGTGTGGCTCTTGCAATGTGCTACTGTTTTTTAGGGATCATCATCTGCCTTCAGAATGAAGGGTACTGATTGCTGAACTTGATCCTGGGTTAAAGGACCTAGGTGTGGTACATTGTTGCTGATATTGCAGTGGATGGTTCAGGGTGTTTTATGCTGTTGTTGGGATGTTCGCTGGTTTTTTGGATTGGTCAATCCTGCTGGTGCTTAATCCTTTTTGCTGATGAGGGCCTGCTGTATTATGCTGCAGTAGGGTTGCTATTTATCGATGTCGGCATCCTGGATCCAGTGTTGAAGCCTCTGGTTTCATGTTGACCCTCATTAATGTGGCCTGCTCTTCCAATGCCAATGCTGTGTTGCTTGGTTGGAGGAAAAATAGCATTGTGGTTACTGCTGTTGGTAGGGGGCTGGGTCTTTCTGGAGTTTTGATGGTTGACTTACTTGGGCAACTGCTGTGGGCGCTACTACTGCACTATTGATGCGGATCTCATGGTTGCTGCATCCTATTTTGATGCTGCTAAAGCCAGTCGATTTTCTCCTGAATCTCTGTGGGAGCTGGAATATTGCTGCCTAAGATTTGGAGGACTCGCTGCCTATGATGATGCTGAATTGCAGGAATGAATGGAGTTTACTGCTATATTGGTTGGTTGCGGCTTTGGCTGCAGGTGGCAGATTTGCTTTGCTACTCGGCAGTACCATATTTCTGATGGATGTTGCGCCTGGTTCTCAAGCTTTGGTTCATCAAATGCAGCTGGAATGGTCCGTGATGGTTTGGTGCTCCACTTCGCTTGATGCCAAAACTGTGGGTGAATAGATAGTTTCTTTTGCCAATTTTTGTAATGGCTTGGTCTAGCATGACTTGTTTAGGAGCTGCTCTACTGATGTTAGAGCGGCCTGCTTTTATTGCATGAAGTCCAGCATTTTTGTTTTCCTGCTGGTTTCATTCATTGTATCAATGTGCTCGGGGCATGCCCTAGTAGTTATGATTTATCCCCAAGTCGGAAAAACACTTGGAGATAAATCATTTCTTGTAAAATTTTTCTCCCATTAATCCAAATCACTTACTTACCAAAAAAAAAAGGAAAGACTGGATCAGCTGTAATCTTCCCCCAAATGATAGAAGCTTGTTGGTCCACGAATTGATACGCTGCCTAACTAGATCAATCAAAACCTTACAATCTGCCACCGATAGTCGTGAAGTAATTTTTTTTGGTAAGTAAGTATTTTGGATTTAAGGGAGAAAAAATTACAAAATCTATGTTTTATCTCCAAGTATTTTGACTTGAGAATAAAACATAACCCGCTAGGGCATACCCCGAGCAGCTAGTACATCAGAAAAAACACAAAAAAAAAACCTCTAGGAGGCCTGGACACAACGAAATCAACTAACCAAAATATACAACGGAAACATGGGTCGAAACATGTACAGATGGACCACAGCAGCACAGTTCAGCCGAGCCAAGATGTATCGAATCCTCAGCAAAACAAGCAGCACCAATCACAGCAAGGCAACAAACCGGGGGGAATTTTGTTTTAGACCAGAAAAATGAAAGGAAAGCCAACTGTCCAACTTCTGCAACAACCTAAGACACTATCAGGAAAAACAGCCGAAAATTGGGTTACTGCATCAATGCGCCATCATTGGGATTTTAACACAGCACTGCACATCACTATGGGCAACAACATAGCAACGCTGCATCATGACAGCAGGCCCAGAAATGCTTCAATGCAATTACAACCAGTAACCACTATCACGACTTCAGAGCACACAGCATTGCAAGAGAACAGATCGGCATACGCATGACAACAGTTGCCTTTTGATGCACCCAGGCAGCATCATCAGGTCACCAGCGTTAAGCTAGCAGACACAAGAACCAGTTACCTTCTAAACCCCAGCCTTCTTCAAACCCTTCAGACCGGGTTGTTTAGCATTAGCTACCGCAGAAACAATGCTGCACAGTGAGCAAATCCATATACAGTCTGCCATCGAACACAAGTTCATAACCAACACAGAGGCACTAATCATCAACGGATATCCAAATTACAGCATGAGAAATCCAGCATGCTACTTCCTTTTTAGCTTCAAACATCCAGCAGCAGTTCATCACTCTCCTTCGAGCTACAAATGATGGTGGCAGCAAAGGGATCCAGAGAGTATTAGCAAACATACACAACCAGATGTTTTTGGCGGCCCGGTATGATAATTTTGTACTGCCAGATTTGAACCTGGTTTTTTAAACTCAGATGTAGTCTCAGCTTGAGGATTTTTAAATCTGGTGTTAATGATGCTCCTGGGCTTCAGCTTGATACTGATCGGTGTAAATGCTGCCGAATGATAGTGAGTGGCCGAAATTGCAATGGTGTAGCATTCTGAGTAACTTGTTGCTAATCATATCGATGTGGTAGGGTGCTGGTACTGATACATTGATGTAGGATGTCTTCTGTCCCTCTTGCAAATGATGGTTGCAGCTATTTTATGGGTGCTGCATTATTGCCTCGTGAGGTGACTTTGCTGGGTTGTTGCAGCAAATGGTTGGGTTCCGATTTTTAACTTTCTATATTCTCTCTACTGCTCCTGGAATCTATAGCTGGTTGAGAATTGTTATTGTAGGTTGTGTGTGGTGTAATTTTCTGTGTTGACGTTGCCCAGCTGTGGTTTGACTTGGTGTGGCTGGTGTGTCCTGCGTGCATTAAGTGGTGGTTGGTGGCTTTGCACGTTTTTAATGTTGTTGACAATGGCAGGTGCTGCTGGACCTGGTGCTCTGCACTAGGATCTTCTATTGTTGCAGTTTTCTTGGTTGCTGCATCTTCGTCTGATGCTGCTGAAGCAGGCCGCTGCGGCCTTTTTTCTTTGATCTATGCTGGAGCTGGAATAATGCTGCCCATGAAATGGAGGACTCGCTGCCTGTGGTGGTGCTGTCTTGCAGGAATGAATGGCATTTTATGCTACATTATCTGGTTTGCTGATCCTGCCGGAGGTGAAGTGCTGATTTGTTACTCGGCTGTGCTGCTGGAGGTGGAATTCTCTGTTACTGAGGGATATTGCGCCTGATTCTCAAAATGCAGATTGCTGGCTACGGTAGTACAGAAATCCAAGGTTATTTCTGATGATTTTGCTGGAGCTGATTTTGGCAAAGCCTTGCTGGAGCTGCTGGAATGCTGTTCTAGATGCTGTGGCTTGGAATCGCTGGAAATCTGCTGCTGGTCGAGCTGTCCACTCTTTGGTGATAAGCAACCGCTGGCCATGGTGTTTTGTTGTGTATTCGAATGGGACTCGGTTGCTGGTTCCCTCTGTTTGTTGCCATGCCTTGGTTCGGCATGTTTTATTTAGGAACTGATCCACTATGCTAGTGTTTTTTGTTTTTTTTTGGTAAGTAAGTTAATGAATTAAATGAAATAAAATTACAAAAACAGTGTTCTATTTCTAAGTGTTTTGCCAACTTAGATATAGAATAACGTGCTAAGGCATACCCCTAGCGTTACCATGAACAAAATCATGAACCGAGTTACAGAACTGAAAAATAACTTCATCTAGGTGAAATTTTCGAAGAAAGACCGAAAGCTACCCGGCCCTATAATTATACCTACTAAAAAAACAGAAAAGCCACCATAGTAGCATCAAATTGGGAAGCTCCATCCACATCTTCAAAATCTCTCCGGGGGGCCCAAGAGAAGCAGCCACCCACTTCAAATGTGCCTCCGCAACCTGCAGCGAAACATGGCCAGCACCACCATCAACTTATGTAGCACAAACTGCAAGAGCAGCGTATGCATGCATCTGAGCAAAACTGCCCATTCCATTAGGGGCAATGCATCCAAGGCGTCAGCCATCAACAGGTGCACAATACAGTTAAGCTAAGGCAACACCATATCAGCATGGTGCATAGAGGGGGCTCAACACTGATAGGAGCAGTCCGGCATCAATAGCTATGGCAGCGAACCTAACCCAGGGCCGAAGGGACTCAATGTGCTAACAGCCACAAAAGATCATCAGCAGCACAAAGGCCAGTGACCGCTTCCAACAATGTTGGGGCAGCATTCATCATCACAGGACACACCCACCAAAAGCCAATTAGCGGATCAAATGCAGCAGCAAGAGTAAACCAAAGGTCTGAAAATGCATAACAGCCGATCTGCAGTTCCAAGAATTGCAGCACAATTACATCAGCTTCAGGACCATCACCACAAGAAATGCTGCACTGGAGAGCAGAACAGTAATCAAAGACTCCAAGAGTGCGTCCACCCAGGGACCTAAGATCAGCATCACCAAATCTCTACATTCAGCATGCAAAACCAGGCATAAACAGAACCCAAGTCAAGCAATTCATCCACGACAAAAATGCAGCTCAACAAACCCAGCACCAGATTAGAGGATCTGCAACTGGGGGTCATCTCAACTGCACTACATAATTACCAGAGGCCAAGATATTCAAACTTACACATAAATACCAGCAAAGCAATAGCTGGATTTATTAGCATCCATACAAAACCGGCATAACACCAAAACCGGCAGTGCTTCATTCATTGCATCAACAAGGCCATCACCCTACATCTGCGCCCTCAGAAGTCGTTAGGCAAAGCAACACACACCCATATTCATACTAGACCGCAGGCAAAAACTCTACAGGCAGCAATTCAGAATCAATTGTATTTAGTATCAGCCTCAAATCTCAGCTTAATAGAAATGTTGAAGGATTTACAGCAACCAAGAGAACATGCATCAAAGGAAAACTTCGGCATATGGATTTGCAGAAACATCCATCCACATGAGCAACACCACACAAAAGCAGGACAGAAAGGCAACTCCTGGCTACCGCAACAAAATAAACCATAAGCTGCATCTTCTTCCTGAGCCATAATCGTCTACAGTAGTAATGCAGCAGATGCCCAGCAAAGAAGAAACCTGACTACATATAATCTATCATATTCCGAAGGACAGCCAGAATTCAACAGCTACACCCCAATTCAATTACTAAATCCTGCAATGACAGCCAACAGTGAGCTTCACCGCAAATCAAAGGCAACAGGGTCTGCTGCATGTTCAGCAAATCAACAGCAAAAAGAAATCCACCAAGCCGACCTCAGAAACAAAACAAAACATTTGGAGATTTAGGCAGTACTGAGATCCTCGCCTTCCACTCCAAACACACATAATTAAAATCAGCATGAAAATAGAAATAAACTCCATCGATTCCAGAAGCAGCTAACCGCCAGCTACAGCTAGAGCAAACAAAGCCACATATCCAAACACATTCAAAATAGAGCATCAGCAAGATAATATACTGCTACTTTACAGCAGCCAGCACCTACTCTACAGCATCAGCACTTAGCATCAAACCAACCTAATCCATCAAGCATTAAGTAAGAGCATAGAAAGACCAGCCAGTTTCAACAAAAACTCACTACCCCAGTCCACCAACAGGTACAACAGCCGCAGAAGCATTAACATCCAAGAACATACAAAAGGCTCCATCCAACAATAGCCCAAGGGGTAGAGTCACAGTAGAGCAGCTCCTATCACCACATCACAAGCCCTCAAGCAACCAAACGCCAATTTCATCCGCCAAACAGAGAAGGGGCATTCACCTTCAGCAGCTGGCTTATACAGCAAAACTGCACACCCTTGAGTTGCACTTGCAAGGGGTCTGATGACTGAGCTAACACCACATCACAGTGGAAGGAAGGGACAGAGCACAGCATCCATCACCACATCACAATCTTTTTTTTTTTTTAACCTCCACAGGAGGGAAAAGGAGAGAACCTTTTTTTTTTTTGCCTCCAGAGGAGGGGATAAACCTGAAAGAAAAGGGCGAGCAAGCAAAATAAAGCCCCTCCTCCTTTTTTTTTTTAAAGATTCCAACGCCTAACCAGCAGAGGGTAAGGGGGACCAGCACTAGGCAAAGTGGCCTTCAATTTGTCCCGAACCACACTAGTAATCAGAGGGCAAGTCTGGGCCGGATCCTATGGGGAGGATTTCTTAAAAATCCGATTATTTCGTTCTCTCCATATAAAATAAACTGTGGCCGCCAGAGAAAGACATTTGGATAGAGCCAGAAGATTCTTTCCTTTCCATTGTTGAGCAGCCCAATTAATGTTTTGGGTCCAGTCGGGATAAGGCCATTGAAAACCAGCTTTCCTTTGGATAGTAGTCCATAAGGAATGGGAGAAGGTACATGAGAAGAAAAGATGTTCATGGTTTTCGTCCTCCGAGTCACAAAGAATGCAGTTTTTGGATAAGATTGGGACACCGTGAATTCGATCATTTGTGTTAAGTCTGCCTTTGATAGCCAACCAAAAAGTAAATGCGTGGGCAGGAATATGGAAAGGGCCCCAGACTAAGTTTGTCCAGCTCAGTTTGGGCTTGGGAGGGTGAAAAAGAAGGTAGGCAGTCTTAGTTGAAAACAAACCATTTGGGCTCCCGTTCCATCTCAAGGAATCTTTACGCTCGATGTTGGGAAGGTAATGGGGCATATTTTCAGCCAGATTAGAGACTTCCTGATCGTAAGGATTAGGCCAAGCCCAGTGGTCATCTCTGATTATTTGAGCTACCTTTGCGTCCCAAGATAAGCTCGTGACCAGGCGAATACAATCCGTGCAAATATTACTGAGCGGGCCCATAGGGTGCCAGTGGTCATGCTAGATTAATGTATCAGCACCATCACCAATGTTCTTAATAGTATGGGAGCACATGAAGGGACGGAGTTTCATGATCTTTTTCCAGCTCCATGGAGCTGAATCAGGAACCTTGAGAGTCCATATACATCGGTCCTTGATTCTAGTCTTGTGGACCCATGAAGACCAAGCCGATTTCGGGTCCTTAGACATGATACGCCAAAGGAGTTTGCAGATAAGGGCTTTATTTTGTGCCTGCAGATTCTTGAGCCCCAAGTTTATATATATTGCATGACTACCGACTATTTTGTTTTGTGCTGGTTTCTTTCGTTGTAAAAAGAGCTCGGGGCATGCCCTAGCGGTGTTGGTTTATCCTCAAGTCGGAATAACACTTGGAGATAAATCATTACTTGTAAATTTTTTCTTCCATTAATCCAAATCACTTACTTACCAAAAAAAAAACATACACAACCAACTGAAAACTGCAATCAGTCGGATACAGGGCTCCCACAAGCCACGTCCAACCTGGGCCGCGGCCCCAGCAGCAAAAACCAAAGCATTCTTCCACAGGCCCGGCACTGGCCATCAGCTCTGATTCATCCCCACATGCCCAGCAAGGCCAGCATAAATAGTAAAAATCATCAATACAGAGCAGCAAGCAGGTGCATCAGCAAGCCGCCTTTATAATTGCATCAGCAAAGATAACTCAGCAGCTGATTTGGTCTTAAGGGGCAGCACCCGGTAGAAACCCTTCGGCAACCTTCAAGCCAGCCAAGATTTTGCTATTCAGTATTCCTGTTATCATCAAACCAGGGCCAGTAGCTTCCGAAGACCAAAGTCCACCTTGATAATTAGCTCCCCGAATGTTTGCAAGACCCACCTGCAAGCTCAAAAAAAACAACACCCAACAAGTCCCAGCCACAAGATTGGCCACAAACAAACCGGGTAACATTAGCTACATCATCAGTAACAGCAGTAGCAAATTATCATCCGCAGTAGCCACAAGTAGCTAACTGGAACACGCCAGTCAGCCTTCCACGCCCAAGTGCCCAAGGCAGAGTTGATAGAACATAGAGAACCAGCTTCATAGGATGCAAGAACAAAAGAGGCTCAATTTCACACTGCAATAAACAGCGCCCATAAACTGCACCTGCCAACACCAGGACATCAAACATCTGCTGAAATCCAAAGGCAGAACAGAACAGACAAAAACCCAGCAGGGACAGTGTAATGACCCAAAATTTTAATAAGAAATTTTAACCATCAAGTTCGGTCAACGCACGTTGACCAAAAAACGAAATAAGAAGAAGTCCGGATTTCATTGGTGAAATTCTAGTTCGGATTTCTGGATGAAAAAGAAGTCCGGATTTCTAGGGTAAGAAGAAGTCCGGATTTCGTTGGAGAAAAGAAGTCCGGATTTAAATGAAGTCCAGATTTCCCCTGGTAAAAAGAACTCCGGATTCCGTGAGGAACAGAAGTCCGGATTTTCCTTGAAGAAAAGAAGTCCGGATTTCCTTAGTAAAAACACTCCAGACTTCCGAAGTAAAAAGAAGTCCGAATTTTCTTAAAAGAAAACACTCCGAATTTCCGAAGTAAAAAGAAGTACGGATTTAATGAAAATGAAGTCCAGTCCTATAAGGCCGGAATACTGTAGAGATGAAAAGCCGAAGTTAAAGTAGAAGAAGGAGAAATCCAGTCAACGAAAAATGTTGACCGGACAAACGTGAACAAATGAATAGGAAGGAGATAGAAATCCGGTCAACGCTCGATAGTTGACCGGAAGTTGTTTGATGAAAGGCTGAAGTCTGGACATCAATAAATTGGCTATTTCCAAGACTTATTGGAAAACGACCCTCCTTGGAAAATGTAAGATCACCCTTGGAAAATGTACAATCATAAATGATACCCTTGGAAAATAGAAAAATCATAAATGATTGCCACCAAAACCTAGGGCTATAAATAAGGGCCTAAGAGCCTCGGGAAAAGGCACCACTAGAAACTCTCCGTAAAGAAGAAGTGAAAGCTAAGGAAAAAATAGAAAAGAATTCAAGCAAGATATTCACCCTATTTCTAAAACTCATGTTTACTTATGTTGCTATATGATATGAAGTATGCCTTTGCTGTCTTATGTTTTATTGTTCTGAAATGCATGTTTAAAGGAAATTCTGTTATGCATGATGTTAGACTATTCTGTTTATGATTAATTGTCAATTATTATGAATTTTGATGATTTCATGTTTACGGAAAGGAATTTTAGGCCTTAAGATGAAATAAGAATTTCTGATATTGAATTCTGTTCTGTCAAAAGAACTCTGAATTTAAAATAAAAGACCTCCGGCATTTTACTGAAAACGATTCTTACTTACCAAAAAAAAAGATTTAGAACTCCGGCATTTTAGGAAATAAGTACTCCGTCTAGTTTGAATAAAGAACTCCGTCCAAAAGAACTCCGGCTTTTTACTCCGGCTTTTGATAACAACTCATGATATAAGAACCTCAGCATTGAACAAAAGAACTTCGGATTTTATAAGGAAATGAACTCCGGATTTAGAACTTCGGATTTTAAACAGAAACGCACTTTAGACTTAAGAACTTCGGACTTTAACAGAAAGCACTCCGGATCTTAGAGCTTCGGATTTTATAAGAAAGTGAACTCCGGATTTATGAACTTCGGATTTTGAAGGAAAAGTACTCCGTCCATGAAGCACTCCGTCCTTTAAGCACTCTGAATTTTGATAAGAAAGGCACTCCGTACTTTTTGAAAAGAAAGGCACTCCGTCCCTTTTTAAGAAAAGAACTTCGGTCTTATTTAAAAATGAACTCCGTCCTTTATGAATAAAGAACTCCAGTTTTGATGATCTTTGAATTCCAGAAAAGAACTCCGGCTTTGACTAAAACGAATTCCGGCTTTGTAAGAAAAGAACTCCGGCTTTCTGTTTGAAAAAGAACTCCGGACTACTGTAGAAAAAGAGAACTCCGGCTTTTTATTTTGGCTTTGAAAGGCACTCCGGCATTGAAAAAGAAGTCCGGCTTTAAGAGCTCCGGACCTCTGCATGAAAAGAACTCCGGTCTATGTATTTATGAACATGAAAAATGGTATGTAATTACGGACAGCAAGTGGAACTTATGACTTTTGAACTATGATGATTGGCCATGAAAGATCACGAACTAAGAACCGAGTTTCCATTAAACTTGCTGTTAAAGATGGATGAAGGATATTGGAGTGACACTCGAGGATGCCTCCTGGGCCATGGGAGGGGACCTTTTGGTGGCATAAGAACTATGGACTATGGCCCCGTATGCCGGGTTAAAGGCATTACCTTCCGCCCCGGGGAGCATAATGAGGGGATACGGCTTTAGGTTGTGGGGTAGCACACAACCCGTCCTCGATGTTGTCCGCTCCCGTCCGGTCCCTAAAGATGATATGAATTTCGAATGATTTTGATGAATTTTCTGATGACAAGATGAAAGAACATGAACTAAAGAAGAAACGATATGATGATTTTTCTTATGCTATGCTATATATTTTGATGAAATTTATATGTATGCTTATGTTTTCTGCATGTGAGTATCCTGCTGGGCTTTGTAAGCTCATTCTTGTAACTTTTCAGATGACAAGCTTATGGAGGACGAAGTTGAGTAGAGTCCTATGGTGTAGCTGAATGTTTAAGCTGGCTGGAGCAGATTTTTGGAGTTTTGTTTATTTTGTTTTGAGGAAACTTGTAATATTGATTCCGCTGCTTATGAATGTTAGAATGTTTCCGTGATACTTTGGGATTTATGAAATTATAAATCTTTAGAATGCATCTCAGGTTTGAATGAAAAAAAGAAAAATTTTTATGTTCATTTATTTATCCTTATCATAAATTATATGATTTAGATTTGACGACGGCTTTTGATGGTAATAAAAGTCGGGTCGTCACAGACAACAGTCACCACAATTCAGTACCCAGCTTCTTTTACAGCATTACCAGCAGCAGACATAAATCATGCAAGTAACCCGGTTAATACAGCAACAAGCCAATCATCACCAATGACAGCCACTGACAACACTACATCACAGACAACCGGACAACCATCTACATCTGACTCAGCCACCAACCAGCCGCCATTGCATTCCTACACAGGCAACGCCCTTACATTCAGCAGACCCACTGCAACCTGTACAGTGGCTCCCCTCGCAGGAACAGCTAACAAAACCCATACATCCATCAGGCCCATACATCAAAATAGCATCATACCATTGCTCCCAAGAACCACCCCATCTAATAACCAACAACATCAACCCCATGCTTCAAACACAACTGGGACAGTGGATCCATACTTAGCACATCATAGCTCCTCAGCGTACATGGGATAGAGCTAAAATAGCAGGACCAGAATCACCTTGTGAAGGAGACACACCGAGCCACCACAGAAAAGAGGGGAAAAACACTTTTTTTTTTTCACGACTCCCAGAGAAGGGACGATGGAAAAAGCCCAACAACGAGCCAAACAAGTTTACAGAATCCACACAAAAGATGCCAATGGTAGAGCACCTTAACAGGCTTTTTTTTTTTTTTATGGAGCTAGACCTCCAGGGGATGGGAAGAAAACGTAAGGAACAATGACGATGAAACAATAAACACAAAAGCGAAACAAAACGAGATACCGGAGCCTAAAGAAGCCAAAAACCAAGGTACCTCTTTTTTTTTGGTAAGTAAGTATTTTGGATTATAGGGAGAAAAAATTACAGAATCTATGTTTTTACTCTAAGTATTTTGACTTGGAGTAAAAATATAAACCGCTAGGGCATACCCCGAGCAACTAATACATCAGAAAATACAAAAAAACTCCTCTAGGAGGACATACGACCTACATAATCAACATAATATGAGGCCTGTCTAATATATAAACTAACTCATAATCAGCTACTACCAAACGACAAGAGCAACTTAGCAAACGAGTGGCAACCATGCCAGCCATCGCAGGCTTC
This sequence comes from Nepenthes gracilis, assembly GCA_033239525.1. NCBI lineage: Eukaryota > Viridiplantae > Streptophyta > Magnoliopsida > Caryophyllales > Nepenthaceae > Nepenthes > Nepenthes gracilis. The sequence continues at coordinate 13,950,125 of BSYO01000003.1, read as the reverse complement.
AAAACAGCCAGAAGCTTCTACAGCAGTGCAACATTCCAACAACCATTTGCCACTGGATCCTCAAAGGTTCATCCGAAAATTCAGCATCATCACTCCAGCAACCACAGTACATGAGCTTCAATACAAGCAGCAGGCATAGTCAATTAGGGCATCTACAAAATTGCAAAATCCAGCAGCAACCGGGCAGCAGAGCCAAGGACAGCTGCACAGCACCAGCCTAAACATTTTAAAACTGGTGCCAATAGCAGTCCAACACCGATTCCGGTAGCAGCAAAGACTAAGAGATGCCGACAACCTAATTGACCCCCTAGATTCCCAACAGCAGCAAAGCAAAAGGCAACCGCAACACATCCCTAGCCCCAACGCTAGCACCTAAACAGCAGCAGCTGCACAGTCCTCCCAGCAGATGAGCAACCATTAGCAGGAGCATGGTAAATGCCAAGCTTCACCCAAATGCACATGGAAGACAACAACCTAACCTGGAAATTCTATCATTCCACCACCAAGCAGGCCACATTAGCACAGTATCAGATATAGCCAACCAACTACCAGAATTATCCATCAGCATCAGGCCAATGCAAATGCATCATGGTTTGGCATCAGTGTCCAAAGCCCCCAACACCAGCAATGGCTCCAGCAGCAACCGTTTGGCATCGTGGTTCTATATCAGCACAATCATTTCATCTCGGCAAGCCATAGCATCTCGCAGGCAGACGTTCACCTTACTTCAGCAAGCAGCACACAGCAATCCAGAAAATTAGCAGGGGCCAGCGTACACCCGACAGCATCAAGTATAATGCATCACCCATAAAAATGCTTCTGCCTACACTTGTAATAGGAGTAGAATGTATCCTACATTAGAGCAACAGTACCAGCACACAGCCAAATTTATGAGATCATCACCAAAATTCTCAGAGTGCTACAACAATGCAATTACGGCATCATACTGCCACTCGGCAGCATTGACACCAACCAGTATAATGCCAAGACCCAGGGACATCAATAAAACCAGATTTAAAAGTCCGCATGCTGAGACTACATCGGAGCTACAAAACCATGGACGTCCACATGAACTACACTATCACACCAGTACAGCATTAGTCTACTAAAACTGACCAGCAGATCAGATCAATCACATGCCAGCAGGAGCAACATTCACCACAATTCGGCAACCCAGCTGCCTCTACAGCAGAACAAACAACAAGCTCACTTAGAAGGCAACCGCAGAAGCACTGGGGACTCTTCATATGGAAAAATCATCAACAGAGCAGCATCCCCAGTCCACAATTAGGTACTCCAGCCATAGCAGCAGCAGAACAATGGCCACTGCATAAAAGACCGAAGCTATCCTCTAGCAGAATCAAACCCAAGTAAGGCCACAAGAGTCACCATACAACCCGCAGGCCAGCATGCCGCATCAACACGGCCTATCAGGATAGCTGCAGTCACATGAGACAGGTACCTCAGCTCCAAAGCATCACAGCCCCATCAAATCAAAATATTGCAGCAAAAACAACCCCAAACCATGACCAGGCAAACCATATACTTAATCAGCAACTGAGCAACTACCCCAATCCCCATTCAGGTACACCAGCCTCAGAAGCACCCGGATCATCACTCAACCCCACTCCACGTTCAAGCACAAGATGCCACCACACCACAATCAAGGCAACAAATTTAGCCGACCCTGGGACCAGGGAATCAGCTGTTCCAAGTCCCCGGAACCACTCAATGCAAACCACCCAACAACCGAACGTACCCAACACAAGAAAATCAAGCCACCCGATAGGGAGCAACCACGATCACAGCAAAGAAGAAAAAACTCAGGCTAGAGCGCCGGACAACGAAGAAAGCACAAGCCCCAATTTTTTTTTTTGGGGGGGGAGGGAAGACAGTGCTGAGGGAGGGGACAGCACACCAAAACTTCATAAACAACCCATTTTTTGATAGAAAAATAATACAACGAAAAAGCAGGGACAAACTAAACAAAATCGGGAACCATTCCCACAGGAGAACCAGCCAAGCCAAGAAACTATTTTTCACAAACTCCAAAAGGGGAGAAGGACATTATCCAAGAGCACAATAAGCAACCAGATAAGAATAGCCGGAAGGCAAGGCTGACATCTTCTTCTTTTTATATATATATATATATATATATATATATATATTTTATAAACCCCACCGAATCCGAGTCGGCCTAGAACCATCCCTATCAGGCACCGAGATGATCATTAATTTAATCCTCACAACATTGACCACCGAAGAGAAGAGACAGGTAAAGTCTTGGGGGGTGATTTTTGGAAAATTTGATTATTGCGCTCCTTCCATATGAAGTAAACCGTGGCGGCCAAAGACAAGTGCTTGGAGACAGCCAGAAGGCTTTTCCCTTTCCAAATAGAGGCAGCCCAGGATATATTTTGATACCACTCAGGATGGGGCCAATTAATACCAGAATGTCTTTGGACTTTAGTCCATAAAGCTCTGGAAAATGGGCAGGAGAAGAAAAGATGCTCGAGGTCTTCATCTCCGTGTTTGCAGAGAATGCATCTGGGTGAAAGGTTTGGGATATAATGGAGGCGGTCAATGGTATTCAGTCTCCCCTTAATAGCGAGCCATAGGGTAAATGCGTGGGAAGGAATATGGGATGGTCCCCACATCAAATGAGCCCAAATAACCTTTGGTTTGGGAGGATGGATCAGAATATATGCGGACTTAGTCGAGAATTTGCCATTAAGAGTCCCGGCCCATCTCAAAGAGTCTTTTTGATTGCTGCGAGGTGGGTTTGTCGACATATTCATGGCAAGGTGGGACACCTCAGTGTCGAAAGGGTTAGGCCAGTCCCATCTGTTGTCCCTGATTATTGCATCGACCTTAACATCCCAATGCAGACCCGAGACAAGGCGAGTACGGTCGGTGCTCACCTCACTCAGGGGGGCAAAGGGGGTGCCAGTTATCGTGCCAGAGGAAAGTATCAGAACCATCCCCAATGTCCTTGACAGAGTATGCACGCATAAAAGGCCAACGTTTCATAATTTTGCGCCAGCTCCAAGGGGCAGATGCCGGGACTTTAATGGTCCAAATGCACCGGTCTTTAATTCTGTTCTTGTAGATCCATGAAGACCAAGCTGAATTCGGGTCTTTAGTTAGGAGATGCCAAAGAAACTTGCAATTAAGATTCTTATTTTGATCCATCAAGTTCTTGATGCCCAACCCACCTTCAGTCTTAGGGTAGCAAATATCGTGCTAAGCCACTTTAGCATTGACTCTGCCTTCAGAAGATCCGTTCCAAAGGAAACGGCATAAGATGCAATCAATTACTTTAAGAATGGATTTGGGTAAAATAAAAATAGAAGCCCAATAAAGGTGGATAGATGATAGGATAGAGGCAACGAGTTGCAAACGACCGCCAAAGGAGAGCCATCTATTCCTCCATGATGTGATCCTCTTTGTGATTCTATCGGTGAGAGATTTGCAATCAGAGACCGAAAGCCTAGTGGTTATTAAGGGGACCCCCAGGTATCTAATGGGGAGTTTGCCCACTTTAAATTTTTTTTTGGTAAGTGATTGCCCACTTTAAAGCCCATGCTAGTCGCTATATCCTGGTGAATAGAAGAATCCTTTGAACATATGAATATTTCACTCTTATTCGGGTTAGCTGAGAGGCCAGAGATAGTGTGGAATTCATCAAGGCAGTCCTTGAGAATCAGAGTGGACTTGGTATCGGCATGGGAGAAGAGGAGGAGATCATCAGCAAAGGCAAGCAAAACAATTTGAGTTTTTGCGCATTTCCAGTGAAATTTGAAATTATTATCCCGCCTTGCCTTGACCTCAACAATGCCATTAAGAACTTCCATCACCAGGACAAATAAATAGGGGGAAAGCGGATCTCCTTGGCGGAGACCAATGCCATTAAGAAGCCGACCACTTCCCCATTATATTGAGGAAGTACGTCGGAGTAGTTATGCATTGGCTAATCCAATTGACCATCTGTGGAGGAAACTTCATGAGGGTCAGAATATTGATGATGAAATCCCAATAGACAGAGTCATAAGCTTTCATTAGGTCGACCTTCATAGTATATCTAGGCGGGTCATACCCAAGATGATACTTATGCAGGAGCTCCTGAGCTAAAAGGATATTATCACTAATCTGACACCCCGCCACAAAGGCCGTTTGGCAACGGTCAACCAGGTAAGGAAGAGTAACCTTGATTCTGTTAGCAAGAATTTTAGATATCACTTTGTAAATGACATTACAGCATGATATCGGGCGGTAGTCTGTGACCGAGCGCGGGGATTGGACCTTAGGAATAAGGCAGATCAGAGTGGTATTCAACTGTTTAAGGAGTATTCCATGATTAAAAAAATCATGGATAGCTTCATAAACAGTTTGACCGGTCATCTCCCACGAGTCCTTAAAGAATTTCGAGGTAAAAAATCCCGGTGATCTCCCACGGGATTCCTTTTTTTTTTTAAAGGTTCCAACGCCTAACAAGCGAAAGGTTAGGGCGTCCGGCCCTAGGTAAGGATGCCTTCAATTTGTCCCGAACAACATTTGTAATCTAAGAACAAATCTGGGCCAAATCCTGTGGGGAGGATTTCTCAAAAATTCGATTGTTTTGTTCTCTCCATATAAAATAGACAGTGGCCGCAAGGGACAGACGTTTGGATAGGGCAAATGGGTTCTTTCCTTTCCATTGATGAGCAACCCAATTAATATTTTGGGACCATTCTAGATAAGGCCATTGAAAGCCAGCTTTCCTTTGGATAGTGGTCCATAGGGAATTGGAGAAGGTACATGAGAAAAAAATATGTTCATGGTTTTCATCATCCGAGTCGCAAAGAATGCAAGTGTTGGATATGATTGGGACACCATGGATTCGATCATAGGTGTTAAGCCTGCCTTTGATAGCCAACCAAAGAGTAAAGGCGTGGGCAGGAATATGGAAAGTGCCCCAGACTAAGTTTGTCCAGCTCAGTTTGGGCTTGGGAGGGTGGAAAAGAAAGTAAGCAGTCTTAGTCGAAAAAATACCATTCGGGCTCCCGTCCCATCTCAAGGAATCTTTATGCTCGATGTTGGGGAGATAATGGGGCATGTTTTCAGCAAGACTAGAGACTTCCTGATCATAAGGATTAGGCCAAACCCAATGAACATCTCTGATTATTTGAGACACCTTTGCGTCCCAAGGTAAACCCGTGACCAGACAAATACGATTCGTGCAAACATTGCTGAGCGGGCCCATTGGGTGCCAGTGGTCGTGCAAGATAAAAGTATCAGCGCCATCACCAATGTTCTTAATAGTATAAGAGCACATAAAGGAACGAAGTTTCATGATCTTTCTCCAGCTCCAAGGAGCTGAATCAGGAACTTTGAGAGTCCAGATACATCGATTCTTAATTCTAGTCTTGTGGATCCATGAAGACCATGCTGATTCAGGATCCTTAGACATGATACGCCAAAAAAGTTTGCAGATTAGGGCTTTATTTTGAGCCTGCAGATTCTTGAGCCCCAACCCACCTTCACTCTTCGGGTAGCAGATGTCAGCCCAGGCTACTTTTGCATTAGCCTTCCCTTCAGTAGAGCCTTTTCAAAGGAACCGTCTCATTAAGGAGTCGATCTGATTAAGAATGGATTTGGGCAGAATGAAAATAGAGGCCCAATGAGGGCGGCGCCTCAGGTTTCGGCCTTCTCTGGCCGGGCGGCGCCGGAAACGGCCATGGCCGGTCTCCTGGTTGCTCCTTCCGGCCCCTCCCCTAGATGCTCCTCCCGGTCCCTCCACTATTTCCATCCTCTGAGACCTCGAAGCTCTCACTGGATGGATTCCTTTCCTCCTCCATACGCGCCTTCAATTTTGCTCTTGAACCGATTCTCCCTCCTTTGTCCGTAATGGACGCTTCCCTCTCGCTGCCTCAGTTTGAGACGAAGTTTCAGACTTCGTCGGGTTCATCCTCTGAGGCTTATCGCTTCCTTTACTTCTCGGTTTGCGCCAATGGCTGAGTGCACGGACCTTCTCTCCCCGATTTCTGGCTGGATTTCCATGCTCTGGCTGCTAGGGCTGAGTGTCCCTGATTCGGGGTTCCTTGTGGAAGCTTTGGCTTCGTTGATGTCTGATTTCTTGGGTAGTTTTGCCTCTACCAGTGGTTTTGGCAGAGGATGTCTGATGCTCATTTGGTGCTAGGGCTGCTCTATGGATCTCAGAGTAGGCAGCATTCACGCTCCATCTATTGGAGGATTGTATCGTATGCATGGTGTGCTGCATTGAAGCCCTTATGTTTGACGCACTGTCAGTTGGATCGGGAGCTCTTCAATGTCCTTTGTTGTTGGTTCTGTTGATCCTCTGCCTGTGTGTTCCTACCTGCTGGACGGTATGGGGGATGCTCGTGCAGCTCTGGTTTGGGGCTATTGGGCGTTGGCGATTTAGAACTGGCCAAGGAATTATTTGGATGCTTATGATCCTTCTGATGCGTTGAAGCCTTTTCTATTTGTCGCCTTTTAGTGAAGCTTTGTATGGTATGCTTCTACTGAGGGTTGCTGTTTTGAGATTCTGCAAGTTGTTTTGCTGAATCTGCTGGTGGGGAAATTGGCTATGCCCTACTGGTGGCATCATGCTTGTGCATCCGATTCTTTGATTGCCGTATGCTGATTGAATATTGTCAATTTCATCTGGTTAATATGACCTTCTTCTATTTTATGTTAGCCGATGCGTTGATGATTGATGCAGTTCTACTGCACCTGCTGCTCCATTTTTTGTCAATTCTCAGCGGATTGTTGCTTTGGAGGGTTTAGTTGGCTTTTGGGCTGCTCGATGCTATGTTTGGCTTAGTTATTCTTTGGGTGCGGGGATATGCTGCAATTGCCCAGAGCTTATGTTGGTTGCTTAGCCGATTGGGTCTTTGTTGGGTTTATCGCTGAATCGGTAGTGTTGTGGATTGCTTGCTGGAGAGACAGCATAAGTCCAGGCTTATACTGAAAGCAATCGACTCCTATTTGTCTTTTATTTGATGCATGCTTGCTGATGTCCCCTGTTGACGGCTTTTGCTGGGAGCTGTTGAAAGAAGGGTGCTGGCTTGATGTGCAGTGTTATGACTCTTGGAGGCAGTGCTCCTGGATGCGAGCAACGCTTCGTCTCTGTCTTGGTGTGCAGCTGTCGTGCTATCGTTTGATGCAGATTATGTAATTCGATTTGCTGTCCTTACATTGCTGCACGAGAATCTTTGCTGTGAATTCCATTCTGCTGATGCGAAATTGCTTCTGCCGATGCCCTGTCTTTTATCAATAGAGATTTGGTTGGGGTTTTATCTGCTTTAAGATTTTTAGAGTGCTGCAACTTTCGAAATTGGTGGAGATGGTGCAAATTCAGTTCTTTGGGCAAGACTTCATTCTCCACACTTCACTGTTGAAGGTGTGTGGGTCTGCTGGATTCATGTGTTGGCCGGTACGTTGGCCTTTTTGTTGTAATGCGCATGGTGCTTAGGCTGGTTGAATCATCTTATGTAATTGTGGTTGATGCCTTTTTGGGGGTGGATATTGGGACTGCCTTACTGTAGAATTATGCTGCAGATCTGCTGTCCCTGTTGTTCGATGGCTGTAGTTCTTTGGTATGCAGATGTCCCAGTGGCAATTGGGTTCAAAGCATCGAGCTTACGTGGATTACGTGGATTCGGGAGTAAACTGATTTTGAGTCTGTTCATGTGTAACATTTGACAGATTCTATATTTTGTTGTTTCTGTTAAACGCTGTCCTCCTGGAGGATTTTTGTTTTATATGATGTACCAGATGCTCTGGGTATGCCCTAGCGTGTTATGTTTTTTTCAAGTCAAAATACTTGGAGATAAAACATAGATTTTGTAACTTATTTTTTCTCCCATTAATCCAAAATACTTGCTTACCAAAAAAAAAAAAGATCTAGCTCTGTGGTGGAAGACAGCTTCGTTTCCGGAGTGGTTTTTTATCCGGAGTGCCGTTACCATCTAAAAAGCCAGAGTAGTTTTTTTGCTCCAAAAATCGGAATGACCTATGTTGATTCCGGAGCTCTTAATGGCCGGAGTGAAGATTCCGATGTCCCTTGTGTTCCTCGGACTCTTGCTGCTGGGTTTCGTCTCCGGAGTGGTTTTTTTATCTGGAGTGCCTTGCCCTCTTATGATCTGGAGTTCTTCTTATCCGGTGTGTTGATTTATCTGGAGTGCTTGCTTTTTTCTGGAGTGGCTTTTTTTCGGAGTGCTATTTGCCTTTCCAGAGTGGTTTCTTTACGGAGTGCAGTTGCCATCTAAAGGGACGGAGTGGCTTTTCTCGCTCGAAAAATCGGACTGACCTATGTTGATTCCGGAGCACTAAATGGCAGGAGTGAAGATTCTGGTGTCCCTTGTGTTCCTCGGAATCTGGCTGCTGGCAGTTGAATCTTGATGCTGACTAGGTTAGCTATTCTTCTGGAGTTGGTGAGGAGGACGGAGTATAAGTGGCTTTGTGTTTTCTCATCTTGATGCGTGAGATGAGGTCGGAGTGGCTTCGGCCCGAAGTGCATGTTTCGCTCGAAGGCCGGAATGGGATTGAGTCAGTTGATTCCGGAGTGCAATTTTCCGGAGTGCATTTTGTCGCAGCGCATTTTTGTTGGAGTGGGACTGCGTCAGTTGAATCCGGAGTGCAATATGCCGGAGTGCATTTTACCGGATTGCATTTTTGCCGGAGTGGGATTGAGTCAGTTGAATCAGGTGTGTAATTTACTAGAGTGCAGTTTGCCGGAGTGCTTTTTGCTTGTCTCACCCTTTGGTTGGGGTTTGGAGAAGCAGCTTTACATAAATTTGGGTTGTTTCCTGTTTTTGTTATTTGGTCTAGGTGGGCCGGGATCTAAGTGGCTGGTTTAGATGATGTACATCTAATTGTTGTTTCTTTCGCTTGGTTCATGATTCGGTTCATGATGATGCTCGGGGTATGTCCTAGCTCTTTGTTCTAATTCTAAGTTGGCAAAACACTTGGAGTTAGAACATCCTATTGTAAATTTTCATTCTTTTTAATGCATTTACTTACTTACCAAAAAAAAATGTCATCAATGCCGTCAGGAACAAACTGATCACCTTTATTGATACTACCAAAAGAGTGGAATGAACACACTGGATTCGCTAGAACTTGTAGTGGATATCTCATATCTTTGTTATGTTCTGGAGAACAGCTTGGCTCCTAGCGGTGGTGGCATGGGGTTTTCTCACATGCACACACTCTCACCAGAGAAAAAAAAAGGTTCCTTTTGCAGCTATAGCTCACCTCTGGTTCTCTTGAATCAATAGATGGTTTGGATGCTGTTGGATGCTGCTCATAACTGTTTAGAAAAAAAACACCTCCCAGATATTCTATTTTGCTGTTTTGTCGCCCACCCTTGTTTCTTTTGAAACAGTTGATGGTTCCTATCCTAATGATGTTGGAAGCTGCTCACAACTGTCGGCGATTGTAAGATCTTCCTCCCGATTATTGCAATCCCCATACAACGCCGAGGAAGAAAGACAAGTGTAAACGGCTGTCCATTCTATTGATTGGGTTAGGAGGTAAGGGTAGAGAGAGAAGCTCTTCCTTCTCTCTACCTTTCAATTTTCATTTTGAAATTTGAACTCGGCGCCTAGGGTTCTGCCTCCTCTGGCTGGGTGACGCCGGAGCTGGCCTCGGCCGGTCTCCTGGTTGCTTCACCCAGTTCCGCCCCTGGTTGCTCCTCGTCTTCGGCTACGAGCCCAGTCCGCTTCCCCCGCTCTCAGTTTGGGATGAAGGTTGTGCCCGATGGCCTAACTCTTCATCCACTGTAGCTGTTGGAGATGTCGGCGCTGTGGCTCTGCGTCCTCGAGGTTTTCGGCTGCGGCGCGATGCTCTCACAAGATCGATTCCTCTTCTCCTCGGTCCGAGCTTTAGGTTGTGAGCTTGATTCGTTTCTCCCATTCAATTTGGGATGAACGCTCTAACTTCGTTCTTTTGGGTCTTCCGCCTTCGTTGTCTTCTGGGCTTCTATGCCCGGTTCCATGGTTCCCTATACCTTGGTTACTGGCTGGATCTAGGCTTTCGTGCTGCTCGTTGGACCTAGTGCATTCGAAGGTCTGAGCTGCTGGTCTGAAGTTCTCTGCCTGTGTGTTCCCCTTGTTGGACGGATTGGGGGATGTCGTGCAACTCTGGCGGGGACTTATTAGGCTGAGGATCTGAAGTGCTGGCTGGGGATCTCTTTGGATGCAAGGTTTCCTTTTGATGCGGTGGAAATCCTTTAGTCTGCTGCTTATTTTGGAGAACTGCCTTGTTCTGCCCAAGGTTTCTCTATTTGCTTGTTTTGCTTGGCTTGATTCATGCTGGCGATGTGCTTTTGCCTGGTCCCGGTATGGTCTACTGGGCTGATGTGGCTGCTGGGGCTGTTTTGTCCCTACTCTAGCCTTGTTGCGAAAGTTTCGTCTCTGGTTCATGTTTGGGGGTCGCTGAAGCACACTGCTCAGCTGTTGTAGAAACTGGGGATGCTGGTGGAAAGGGGGCTTCCTGCTGTTCCTTGTGTCTGCTGCGGCATGGAGCTTCTTTGGTGTTGACTGTATGGCGACGCCCATTGTGGTCTGGAGGGTGAATTTTGGGCAGGCTGTTGGGCTGCTACAGGTCTGTGGTAACTCTCTGTAATCTGCTGTTTGCCGGATTGGAATCCGTTCTCTCGTTTGTGCAAAGCCGGTGTGCACAGGCTTATTGGCCGGAATGGATTCTGAATTGCTGAATTGGCATGTGTGTTTTTTTTATTTGTGCAAGGGAGCCGGTTTTGATGTGTATTGGGCCGATTTCGCGTCCTATCATTCACATGGGCCGATTCTGTTTTTGTGCACCGGTTTGACGTTGAGGCCGGGCTGACTTGGCATTTCTATTGCCGATTCGGATGGAGGTAGCCGATTTGGTCTTGCGTGCAAAATGCCGATTTGGCTTTGCAGCACAAATGCTGATTTGGATGTGCGGCTCATTTGCCGACTTCGAATTGAGGCTGGTCTTGTTTTTTTTGCTGACTTGGCATGACAATTGCCGTTATGGACTTAAGGGTGCCGATTTGGACTGCGCTTCAAATTGTCGATTTGGACTTGCGTGTTAATTGCCGATTTCGTTTTGAGTTGCAAGTGCCGATTTGGAATTGCGGTTCGGAGGCTAGTTGGGCTTTGAAGCCGGATTGGCTTAGCCGTCAAGGCCTATCAATTGCCATTTTTTGAACTAGAGGGTTCCGATTTGGACCCTTATGCAGATTTTGACAGGAGGCTGGTTTGGATTTGCTGACTAGGCATTTCAAATGCTGATTTGGACTTGAGGTTGCTGATCTCGACATGCACTTCAATTGCCGATTTCGACATGCGTTCAGGAATGCTTTCTCATCCTACTGAGATTTTTATGGTGGCCGGATGGGCTTTGAGGCCGGTTTGGCTTGCTGACATGGAATGTCAAATGCCGTTTTTGACTTGCGCTGCAATTGCCGATTTCGACTTATGGCCAGTTTAGCTTTTCTATGGCGGATTTCAATTGCCGTTCTTCATGCCGGTTTGGCTCTGTTGCTCATATGCCGAGTTGGACTCGAGGTTGCCGGTTTGGACTTGAGGCCAAAGTGGCTGATATGCTGCGCTCCAGTGATGTGGGTGCAGATGCCGAATTGGCTGGAGTGCAGCTGGTGTGCAGCTGGTCTGAAGCTGGTGGTTCTGCCTATTTTGCTACCCTGAAGTAGCCCCTGTATGAAGCAGGGTGATCGGCAGATTTTGGAAGGCTGTTGCTGAATTGGCTATAGAAGCAACCCTGCTGCAGATGGTGTGCTGATATTCCCGTGGGATGAGTGTGCAGGTGCTGGTTTGCTTGCCTGCTTCAATTTGCTGTCCAGTTTACAGCTGGTGCATTTAGAAATTGCTCTAAATCTACCTGTTGCCAATTTTGGTACTACTTTTGGATTGGCATGTTTTGTTTAGGAATTGCTCTACTGATGTTGGAGCGTCTTGATTGTATTGAATGATTACCAGCAATTTTGTTTCTCTGTTGGTTTCATCCATTGTATCTATTGGCTCGGGGCATGCCCTAGTGCTTTTGGTTTATCCCCAAGTCGGAAAAACACTTGGTAATAAACCATTATTTATAAAATTTTTTCTCCCATTAATTCGAATCACTTACTTACCAAAAAAAAAAAAAATTCTATTGATGGGGATTGATGAAGCTGGAGCACTGAAGTTTTTGTGAGCCTTTGCGAGTTTTCCTGAGTTGGGCTGAAAAGCCCCTTCTTACACTGAATTGTGAATGGAGCTGTCGAAGGCCTCGTCTGTGCCATGCCCGAGTTACTTGAATTGAAGCCTGCCCTAGTTTGTTTGTTCGAAGAACACGTCTGTTTCCGACCCTATTGTGACGGAACGGATTTCTTTTTTTTGTCCTCAAAAGCTTCCGTCAAACAGAAACACAATTAACGGTCTAAACATAAGGAAAGACTTCTGCAGAAATTTCGGCAGAGCTTCCTTTGTAACCGAATGAAAATCCAAAAATACAGTCCTGTATAATCATCCATTACAAGCACACATCTATCCATTGTCCACAATCTCCTACAACAAGTATACAAAGGATCACAGGTGCCATCCATGGCACAAATCCATAAAAACATTAGCTCCGCTAACAGTTCAATAATGAGATGCCGTCTAGGACCTGCACAGTAAATCCAGAGTATTAGCAGAAGTAAACTAATAACCTGCAGAAGCATAGCTTTTTCTTTTTACAGGCATACATATCATATGCTTTTCATACAAAAATCTACATGTTCTAGAATATCAATAAACATGGGATCGATATACAAAATCACATTTCTAGCTAGGTGTTTGCATCCACAAGCTCTTCAAAAACGGCTCCACAATACTCTAAGTCCTCAAAAGCCTTCAAAAGCTTCTCTTGGTTTACTCCTTTTCATCAGGTAATAGCTCTACTAACTCATCTGAAGGGGGAAAAAACACTAAAATAGTGAGCCGAGGCCCAGCAAGGTACATGCACATGAGCAGTGAAATAGTGATGCAAAAAATCATGTAACTGTGCAGAAACAGAATGGAAATCAGAATGTACTCTAGCAAATAGAGAAACATGCTTTGACCATATTATACTTCGGAATCAGAAATCAGTAGTCAGAAATCGGTAATCAGTAATCATTATAATCCAGAAAACAGAATCAGAAACTTCTCTTTTATTCAAACTAAAGACAAATGAATCGGTGCAAGGCAAAATGAGTACAATAACGCATGATGCAGACAGTACAGAATCGTAGCGAGCAAAGATAGACCCCGCGGTATCCCCTACTAGCTGAGGGGGCAAATAATCGAGGATAGATTGTGTTCACACCACACAATCTAAGGCCTGTAACTGTCATATGGGTATCCCATCTCACGGGATCGGTATGGTATGGCTCCTGAAGGTAGGCCGGTAATAGAATCCTCCAAACCGTAACGCCCCGAGGCAGGACGGACCACAAATAACTCCATGGAAAGAGTTATCCTCGATTATCACCGTAAAGTCCTAAGGCATGCCGGAGAATCTATCTGGGCTGTAGTCAGTCCCGGGTCCTAAAATAATGGTAACGGAATCCATCGCTTTATCGAAAACACCTTTTTCAAAATTAGACTTTCACAATACACTTTCAGCACTTCTTTAAATCCACATGGAAATTTCGTCGATATACGTTCATTCATATTTTCGAAAATAAATTATACTTGAAGTTGCACATCGATGTCAATTAACTTTCATATAACAAAAGTTACGATTAAAACTCATCAAAACCTCTTCATTTTCGTACAAAGGGCTTCGCCAAAACCGTCGGACTCAAATCGGCCTCTTACATGTACATTTTTCATGAAATTAATGTCATAGATGCCATGCATATACATTAAATAATGCAATTTACTCAATTTTTTTTGTAAGTAATTAATTGTATTGAAATGTAAATAAGCTATACAAAGAACTCTGCCTTTTCCAAGTGTTTTGCCGACTTGGCAAAAGAGACATAGAAAGAGGGAAAACCCAAAAAAACAAGACCCAGGAGTCTCAAATAAAATAATACATAGAAGGAAACAGCCATAGGGACTCAAAGCCACAACTGCCAGTAGAATTGAACAGGGGGACGCTACTTCAGCACAAGTCGAACCATGCCACGTCAGCATATCAATAAGAAAAGATCAAAGGAGCAAAGGAGTATAAGCCACTCCGTCCACCTTTTGGTGAAGCAATGGAACTACAAAAATGATCGCAAAGAGGTCACTCCAGCCTAGAAAATCCACTCCGTCCAAGAGAAGCATCAAGCACTCTGGCCAGCGAGGCGCAGAAGCCACTCCGTCCTTCCTATTAGGGAAGCAAATGGACTCCGAAATGCTCGCAAGTTGGACAGTTCAGATTTATGAGCACCCAAAAATGTTGATCCGGCTTTATGATCACCGGATAAGAGGAAGCACTCCAGCCAAGCTCGAACAAATACAAACTTCGGAATCCGGAGTCCACAAGAGCGCCGGATAAAGCAGCGAACAAAAAGGCATTCCGGATTCCGGAGTTCACAGAACAGCGACTGAAACCGCTATCTTTTTTTTTTTTAAAGAAAAAACTCCGGAACAGGAGAACTCAGCAGCAAAAGCACTACGGAAACCGGAGTCCTTAGAGCCAAGACAAACCCCCCCTTTTTTTATGTACAGAAAGAAGGAAGGAAATCACTCCGGAAACGGAGTCCTCAAAAGCGGCAGCGAAAGCACTCCGAAAACCAGAGTCCTCAAGAGCGCCGGATAAAGAAGCGCACAATACACTCCGGAAGCCGGAGTACACAAATCCAAAAACACCCCGGAAAACAGCGACCAAGGAGACATTCCGGAATCCGGAGTTCACAGAACAAAGACGGAAACCCCAATCCTTTTTTTTTTTGGGAAGCACAGAAAGAAAGAGCCAACGCCACAAATCAAAAGCACTTCGAAGACCGGAGTCCTCCAAGCGCCGGAAACCAACAGCGCACAAAGCACTCTGGAATCTGGAGTTCATAAAAGCAAGGACAGTTTTTTTTTTTTAAGCACATAAAGAAGGAACCAAAATCCTACAAGCGCTGGAAATAGCATCACACAAAGCACTCCGGAATCCGGAGTCCACAAAAGCAATGACAGATTTTTTTTTTTAGCACTCCGGACCTGGAGTCCTCAAAATCAAGGAAGAGAAAACACTCAGGAATCTTGAGACGCCAACCGCAATCTACTCCGGAAATCTTGAGACGTCAACCTCAATTAACTCCGGAATCATGCCTCAACCTCCAAAATTAACCGAAAAATCCGTCATCCGAGTGTAAGTTGGAGCAATGAATGTTCCATCTTTCCAATATTCGCCTGTCCTGCACCTTCAGCGCACCTTCAGCCGCTCAAGATCCACCAATGAGTACACCAGCACACCTCCAAATGTCAGGCGAAGATCCAGTCCTCTGGATGAGAGTTAGAACAGGGAATGTTCCACCTTTCCAAAATCTGCCTGTCCTGCACAGTAAAGGCGCTGTGAGAAGCCTCAATTTTCCCCCGGACTACCGTAGAGATCCGGGTGACCATTTGGGTTTCATTAAGAATCCTCGAATCCTTAAACATACGATGGTTCCTCTCCCTCCAGATAAAATAGACAGAAGCAGCAAGGGTGAGGCGAAACGATAAAACTTTGAGATTTTTACCCTTCCATCGTTTAGCAGCCCACAAGATGTTAGAATTCAAATTTGTGTGGGGCCATCTACACCCCGCTATGTGCGCATTTGCCTCCAAACAAACGAGGAGAAAGGGCAATTGAAGAAAGGGCAATTGAAGAAAATATGGTCATGACACTCCCTTCTAGAGGAACAGAGTATACATAACGCAGGAATATGAAGGAAATTGCCAATTCTATCGAGAGTGCTAAGCCTCTGGCGGATCGCAAGCCAGAGAATAAATGTGTGAGCCGGGATTGACTTGGGGCTCCAGACAAGGCTGAACCACTCCACCACACCTTTCGGATCACGGAAAAGCTCATAGGCGGATTTTGAAGAGAAAAACCAACTGCGATCGGCAGTCCATACCACCACATCATCTCGAGCAGGGTTAGGGAGATAAGCAGGCATGTTATTCAAAATCTTATCAACCTCCATATCAAAGGGATTTGGCCAGTTCCATACCTATTCCTGATGATGTCCTTGACCTTGGCATCCAAAGGCAAGCCTGTGATACATCTGATTCTCTCATTAAATCTTTCATGAAGCGGACCTAGCAGGTGCCAAGAATCAAGCCAAAGAAAGATGTCGCGTCCGTTACCAATATGATACTGGATCATATTGCGAAGGGTAACACGAAGCTTCATTAACTTTTTCCAGCTCCACGGGACAGAATCAGGAACTTTGATGGTCCAAATGCAACGGTTTTTGATACGGTGGATGTGACACCAAGTGACCTAGATGGAGCTCGGATCCTTAGTGATAATCCTCCAGAAATGACGGGCCAGGAGTGCTTTATTAGACGCGCTCAGATTTTTTATTCCTAAGCCGCCTTCCTCTTTAGGGGAGCACACATCAGTCCAGGCAACTTTGGCGGAGGAGAGACCAGCAGAGCATCCATGCCAAAGAAATCGAAGCCATTTTCACAACATTTTTGAGCTAGGGTTTCCTCACATACTTTTCAAGAGATATTGAACACCATTTTCATGCTCATTCACGAAATCGAAGCCAAATCTTGCAATAAATATGGATAAAGACAAAATCTAACCGATTAATCGAAGGAAACATGCTTCATATACTTTAAACATGCATTAACATCATTTTTGCAACATTTTCATCAACTTTAAAACAAAAGAATCGATAAAAATGAAAAATAACGTCCAAGGTACACTTGCCTGAGCTCGGTCTACCATTATTTTACCCAGATCGGATCGGAATGGTGGTCTCTCCCCTTTCTTCCTCTTCGTGCTTGCTGTTGTGCCTCAACTTCCTTTCTCTACAAACACATATCCTTTAATCAGCATTTAAACAAGGAAGTATTACACAATATCGTCCGAAGTTTTCGGAAGAGTAGTACCCATGTACAGTGCACAGGAATAGTGCATGTGAACAGTGCACATGTGCACGAATCGGTTGATTCTCGGAATTTTGGACATCCAACAGATAATTTATCGAACCCAAGGCATGGGTAACTATAATCCTAAGTCAATTTACACATTAAACCCCAAATCGAAGACCAAACGGTGTCCGGGCGCAGGTTAAGGGCTTTGCGAACGAATTTCCTTTGATAACCTCAATTTTGGATACCCAACAAATAAATTAACTTACCCAAGTCATGCATAATCATAATCTAGTCTTAAATAAATCAAAAGCCCCAAAAATCAGAGCCCGAAACCACCCGGGCGTGGGGTTAAGGCTTCGCGAACGGGAATTCACATAATTTCACTAAATCAGGAACCCAATTGACAAATTAACTTACCTAGGGCGTGGGTATTGGTATTCTAGTCTCAATTTATACAAAAGCCCCAAATATCGAGGGCCAGAATCCACCCGATTGCACATGAACAGTAGACGTGCGTGGGTGAGGGTTTTTGTGCAAAATCCGGTATAATTCCTCAAAGTTAGACATGAAATTCGTCTATATGCACGGTAGAGTCATGGGCTTTACAAATACATACATGGGGTCGTATATCGGAACTAAATACCCGAAGAGGATGGAACAAAAATCAAAGAAATGGAAGAAAAACGGTATAGAT
The DNA here is from genome assembly GCA_033239525.1 of Nepenthes gracilis. Classification (NCBI taxonomy): domain Eukaryota; kingdom Viridiplantae; phylum Streptophyta; class Magnoliopsida; order Caryophyllales; family Nepenthaceae; genus Nepenthes; species Nepenthes gracilis. The sequence continues at coordinate 13,932,407 of BSYO01000003.1, read as the reverse complement.
TGAGTTGCCTCGACGTGCTCTACGATTTCTCTGACTAGCTCGAGCTCGAAATTAGATTCGAAGGCCTCCATTTTCCCCTCTTCTCCTTCTCGAAACCCTCACGTACGCTGCTTTCCTCATGCTACTGCCGTCGGCTGCTCCCTTTCCTTTTCTTTAAACAATGCAATTTTCCTAATTTTAAAAGGGGAAGGGAAGTGTCACGTGAGAGGGAAGGCAGCATTTTCCCTCCTTTCCTGCTTTCTTCCTATTTTGCTTCTATGCTTTCATTGTTTTTCTTATCATATATATATATATATATATATATATATATATATTACGTTTTCTTTTAATCCTAAATTTAATTCGATACCCAAACGATCGAATGGGCGTACTCCGGGCACCGACCCAACAATTCCAAATATTCTCCAAAATTTTATAATATTTAATTAGCTTTTCTCGCGTCCGAATTACATAATATTACCCAAAATAATAAATAATCCCAATTTAATTGGATAAAAATATTTTGGGATATTACACCTATGGTTTGGCTGGCTGCTGGATTGGGCCGTTTTGGAAGCTACAGACTTGCACCAGGGGGGTTCAAATTTTACTGTGATGCAGGCTTTGCACCCTTCCTGTTGCAGGGTTCGAAGAAGATGCTGTGCCCATAACACATGAGCAAGGAAAGGATGCCTTGGGCTTTTGCTCAGTGATGGTTTCATTGTTCAGTTTTTTTTTTTTTTTTTTGTATTTTTAGTTCATTATGCCCTACAATATTTTAAAAAAATATATATATATATATATATATATATATATATACACTTATCTCTACGAGATACTTTTTGGCCGAGCTTGTTGATTGGCCTGTGACTCAGTGGGCCAAGCAGCATTTAGATGAGATGATGTGGATGAGTTTGATATCCCTTTGCAAATGGACGAGATGCAGCCCTTTTTTTTTTGGTAAGTAAGAATTTTAGATTAATGGGAGAAAAAAATTACAAGATCTATGTTTTATCTCCAAGTATTTTACTTAGAGGTGAAACATAAAGCGCTAGGGCATGCCCCGAGCAACTGGTACATCAGAAAAAAAACATTAAAACAACCACAAAAACAGAATGTGAAATCTGTCAACTATTTCACACGAACAAGTTTGTGATTAGCTACGCCCAAATCGACGAGGTCGACTCAGCAAAAACAAACAACAAATCCATCTTGGATCTTCATCGGCACAGGACAGCTGGGAGACGACCTCCATATCCCATTGACCGGACAGCAAAGCATCATGAAAGAACAAGCAGAACCTCAAAGCAGCCACATCCACACATAAAGCAGTATCAGCACTGCAAACCAGACAAAACCACAGTGGTCACTCAAAACAATCACAATGCGCCAGCATTAGAAATGCTAAATCCCAACAAATCTAGCCATGAGATGGGCAGTATTCTACAGCCGCCCGAACAAGCTCAAGACAGAGAGCACCACCAAAAACATTATATCCATTGCAGCAACAGAGGATCATCATCCAAAATGCCTTCAGCAGAATACCACAGCAGAATACCAAAAATTCAGCAATCCTAACTGCATCACATTGGTACGAGCGAAGATCAAAGATTATCAAATAATGAAGAAAGACTCCATATGACCAAAGACAAAAGACGAGACGAGGCCAAAGATCAAGATCAGCCTCATCATGACCCCACCCTTGCAGGAAATATAGCCCCATCCAGCATGGCAAAGAAAAGAGCTAAAGACGCCAGATTTACAACCCAACAGAAAGGGATCCAATTGCCTTCCACAATGTGGAATCTTCCGGGGTTCATCCACAAGGGACAAAAACCCCACAGGAGCTTTTTAGTGCAAAAATCAGCATCATCCCACACGGCATTAGAAAAGCAACCAAGTGCAACACAATGAAACCAGTCTCGCTTCCACCATATAGTGAGGCTGGGATGACATACAGAGCATCATCACCATCAACAGAAACACAAGAGAGAGCAAGAGGGATATGCCTCAATCAGCTCCACCGCCATCCAATTTCAGCACAATCCTCAGTAAAAGAGCAGAGAGCTACTGGTGTTAAAAAAAAAAAACCATTCCTGGTCCATCAGCTTCAACAGCATCACGCACCAGGTTCAGCAAGGACCAAAAAGCCAAATATGGCAATCTATCTCAAGGCATGGTCAGCACCAGCACCCGCAAAATCAGCATAACAAAAAATGCAGAAAAAAGCATCGAGACAGCAGATTAGTCCCTAATCCCACAATCCATTCTGGTCTCAGCAATAGAACACCAAGAGAAAGCCAGAGGAGGCAGCTATAGAACATTACAGCGAACCTTAATTCAGTGCAATCAAAGCCATCAACTTCAGCGACCACAATCTCATTGCAACAGCAAAGGCAAATGAGAAGCACTCTTATCAAGAAACACAGCCTGGGCGGAGCAATCATACCAGCATCAGTGGTCGGACCAAGAAGGCCAAGCAACCAACAATCCAACCAAATTCTTTCAACCAAACAAATCCTGGACCAACTCGATAGCACCACAACCAAATATCCCCAAGCCAGATGCATTGGTACCCCCACACCCACCAACTGGAAGGAAACATAGCTGAGTAACATCAGAGCCAGCATATCAGGACCCTGCGGTTTGAAAACACAGTGAATGCCATCACTTATCATTCACACAATCTGAAGGAAATGGCAAAGACCAATCCAAGCCCACCGCCTCAGAAGGATTACCAGCGTCCAAACCAGGCCACTCCCAGCGCTTCAGCACTCCAACCTATAATTCCAGACCAGAGCAAAACGGACTCCCCCCAACCCATCCAACAGGAAGGAAATCACAGGCAGAGAGGCTTCAGGACTCGGGCACAGGACAGTTCGTCAGGACAATTCCAGACGAGATGCAGCCCATCAGTTGAGGTGTTTTAATTCTTCCGAGGTGATGTTGAAGATCCGAGATGCGACCGCATCATTAGGCTTGTGGAAAATCCCATAAGCAGAGAGAGTCACATAAGTAGAGAGAGAAGCTCCTCCTTCTCTCTTCCCTGTTCTTTTCAAACTTGCTGATTTTTCGTCCTGTCCCGCCCCTTTTTCTCTTCTCTGGCACCCATGGCGCCGGTTCTCCATCCCTGTGCCGATTCCCCTCCATTAGATTCCATCCCGTCTTCCCTTCCGCCTCCAATCGTTGCCCCTGCTTCTCCTTCCCCTCACTCCTCCCCCCCTCTTCTCCAAGCTTCTCTTGCGCATCCCTTCCCCCCTCTTCCATCTCCCGATAGGCCTTCAGGAGTTCCTTGTGTAGACTCTGGGTCTGTTGATGCTGGCAGTTCCGGTTGTGCGCCGTGCCCCTCTGTTTCTGGTGTCGAGACTCTCCCGGCTGAGTCTCGTGGTGATTCTATCACTAAGTCGATCACCATCCCTCCGTCGCGGGATGAGGCCTCGAAGACGGCTGCGCTGCTTTCTCCGTCGTGGGCCTCTATCGTCTGCCAGATTCCATGATTTGCAGGTACTCAGCTTAAGTTCTTTCTTCCCCCTTCCCCGAATGGTGCTGTTACTGAACTCTCTCCCCCTGCTGAAGTTATTCAGCAGGGTAAAACCTCCTGGAGTAACTCTCTTAGGAGATACTTCTTTGAATCTCCCCTAAATTTCTTTCTAGTTAATCACATTACTCAGAAGATCTGGGCTAAGTATGGGATCTCTCATGTAGCCGAGATGGAAAACGGGTTCTTTCTTTTTTGTTTCTTTGACGAACATCAGATGCATGATTGCCTGAATCATGGCCCTTGGACCTTAGCTAGATGACCGTTCTTCTTGAAGGAATGGAATCCGGACCAGGCTCCCTCCAAGGAGGAGCACAAAACCTTCCCTATTTGGGTTCACTTAAAGTGGGTCCCGGTTCAATTTTGGACCACTCTGGGACTAAGCTGGATTGCCAGTGCCATTGGCAAACCCCTTCATATGGATTTTGCCACTGCCAAAAGGAACCGTCTTCGGGTTGCACATTTATGCATTGAAGTGAAGGCCACTTCTGAACTACCTGAGAGAATAAGGATTAACCTTGGGAGTCACTTGGGGGATTCCTTGGGAGTTGATGTTGTGGTTGAATATCCATGGAAACCTGGCCAGAATGTTTCTAGTAAGAAGGGTGGGGCCCCAAAGAACCTGAGTAAGAAAGCCCCACAATATAAACCATCTAGGCGATTTATCTCTAAGACACCTATGGTCAACGACCAGGGAGGAAAAAGTCCTAGGAATTCTAAAAGCAATTCCGTTTTGCTGATGAAGGATGTTGGTGCTACGCAGGACTCTAGTTCCTTTGCAGCTTTACAAAGCTCAGAGGCGGACCTCCTTGATTCTCTTCCTGAAAGGTCTGGCAATACGGATGTCAACCTTCTCGTCGGGCCTGAGCCTTCTTCCATCTTAGGAGACGAGTCGGCTGATCCAGAATGCTTGCCCCTTCCTGATAAAGAGGTAGAGCCTCTGGGTGAATCTCCTTTGGATATTGAAACCGCAAGACTTGAAGGGGGGAGTAGAATCCTGGGACCTTCCTCTTGTGAACCTCCCTTATCTAAAGTCGCCAACTTGGTTGAGGTCCCCCCAAGTCCCTCCTCAACTAGCGTTTTTGTAGCCCCTAGAAGTTCTCGCATGGCTAGATGGGTGCTGGTTGAGTCACCCAGCCACCCTGTAAATCTCCCCCACGCCCAGGTGGAAAAGGAGATTGAGCCTCCCTCAATGAATCTATCATCAAAAAAAGCAAAGGGGCCCAAAAAGAAAAAAAACACTCCCCTCTTTCGCATGATTAGTATCGCGTGTTGGAATGTTCGTGGACTTAATGGGGCGCTCAAAACCCATGAAGTCATGAACGTCATTCGGTCTTCCCCCTGCTCTATTTTTTGCCTTGTTGAGACTCGGGTCAAGGAGAATAAGGCATCTTACATTTCAAACATGCTGATGCCGTCCTGGAAGTGGGTGATGAATTACTCTGAATGCCCTTCTGGCCGTATTTGGATTGGCTGGGATGATGACAATGTTCCCTTAAGCATTTTATCTAAATCTGACCAATTAATTCATTGTAAGATTATCAATAGAATTGACAACTCATCCTTTCTCACTTCCTTCATTTACGCCTCCAACTCTGAGATTGCTCGGAGATCTCTCTGGGACAACCTGCGCGCCATCCATCACCGCTGATTTAGTGACCCTTGGGCTGTGTTGGGTGACTTTAATGCCATTAGAGCGCCTTCCGAGAACCTGGGCGGTTGCTGGCATGGCAACAATGCTAAGGACCTTGAAAGTTGCCTCATCGATTGTGACCTCCATGCCCTGTGCTTTGATGGTGCATTCTTCACCTGGAATGATGGTCGTGATCTGGGATCCCGCATCTTCCGCAAGCTTGATAGAGTTGCTGTAAATGGTCCTTGGTTGGCGGAGCTCCGCTACATTATCTCTTTCCCCCCGCCTCACCTTTCGGATCACTCTCCCTGTTTGCTGAACCCCATCTCCTCGAGGCCCAAAAAAGCGGGCTGCTTTCGATTCAACAATTTCCTCACCTAGCATCCTTGCTTCTTCTCCACAATTCAACAATGTTGGGCTAGCAATATTCAAGGGGTCCCCATGTTTCGAGTTGTTTCTAAGCTAAGGCTCTTAAAAGAAAGGCTTAAAGACTTTTTTTTTTTTGGTAAGTAAGTATTTTGGATTAATGGGAGAAAAATAGTACAAAATAATATGTTTTTTCTCTAAGTATTTTGACTTAAAGATAAAACATAATACGCTAGGGCATACCCCGAGCGAAATTACATCTAAATATACAATATAGCCTCTAGGAGGACAACGTTTACCAAAACAAACTGAATACATCATGCATAAGGTTCCTCAGCATGCATAATGATGACACCCAAAAACTCCATCTCACTGTGGCACGGCAAGGGATATTGCACAAAGCACCAGCTCCCCAGCAGCTCCACCTACGCCTGTTGAAAACATGGCAGCAAACCCCCAATACAAGTTTCACTGATCCTCCAAATCAGAGGCAACAAAGAATCTGCACACTGAACATGCCCCAGGGGCAGCAAGCGGCCAAACACAGAATCCATTGCAGCAGGCAGGAGAGAGGAAATCAGGAGCTTTCCACCTCCACGCAAGCCGAACAGCAACAGCAGCAGCATAAGGTTCCACATCCGCAGAATCCACCCAGCCACAGGCAGTTGCAGAACTTCCAACATGGAATGAGCAGCTAACCCTTTCAGGCTCACAGAGCCATGAATTCCCTCTCTTCAGGCATCAGCAATTAGAAGGACTTCCCCACGGCAGCAGAGTCAATTAAATCCAATACCAGCAACAAACTGGCATTAAAAGTCAGCCAACATCAACATAAACTCACCACAATTAAGCAGCGAACATACAGGGGCACCATCTCAACAAAAAGGAAAATTAGTCATCAAAGTGTGCCTCATACGGCTGCTCAGCCTTCAGCAAAAAAGTCCCAAACAGAGCAGACCGAGCAGCACAAGAGGACAGTCGGCATCCTCAGTTCCCTTGAGAAGAGACAGCAACCCACTGGAAGAAGCTATTGCAAGGATACAACAACAACAAACTAGCATTGTACGCCAGACCACTTAGCATGATCAGTTTCACCCAATAATGCCACACCAGCTTGAAAGAAACTGGCAGCAAAAGATCATCACACCTCAGCCAATAGGATCAGCCAATGAAGGCTCATCAACCATGGCGTCCAAGCAGAATTGTTGCAAAGCAACAAAGATCCACAATTGGGCGTAATTAGCCGATAGAGAGCTACAAAAGAGCCCATTCAAGTCAAGACAGCTTCATCGAAGGCCAATTACCAATTGACAAGAAAATAGTCAATTTAAATGCAGCAAAGATCGACGCACCCCACAGAGGCATCAACCTGGGCAGAACTCACCTCAACATACGACCCCACCGCAGCCAATACCACCGCTGCATTAACAAACCACAACCTGTGAAGCCTCACCCAGAGCAAGACGGCACCCCCAACCCAACCAACCGGGTGATTCACATTGGCATAGGAACATCAATCCTCAACGAGATAGATTCAAGCACCAAAGAAATTAAACAGAACGAGACCCACTAGGAGGCCGAGAGGAAGCAAGACTGAAGCCACACATCCGAGAGAGAACAACATTCGCAAACAAACCAAATCCTATGCATCCAAGCAAGTCTCCAAAAATGGAAGCACAGAGAGATCCCCGTCGCACTGTAAAGTTCAAAGGCACTCAAGAGGTCCACGTCGGGCGTCGATTGCATCCGCCAATCATCACCAAACCAGCTCAACACGGACTCTCCAAAATCGTACACTAGATGGGAACGACCATGGGGCATGGGCACCTCACGGAGCGTGAGGTTCCTGTTAATGAGAAAGGTAATTAAGGATAAATCATTGTCTTAGTAATTAATTGTAGATCAATTGATTTATGAGAGATGTGAATAAGGTAAAATGGTGAAAATATATGAGGTTTGAGGCCGCTCGAGCGAGCTTTTTGAGCGATCGGCTGAGCGGAAGGGCGCAGATAAAACGCGTTTCTCTCTCCCCGACATTTTTTCGTCCAGCAAGGGTTTCTAGAGAGAGAGGGGCCGCGTTTTTAGAGTGAGAAAGAGGGAGAACGAGGCTTGAGAGTCCGATTTGATCCGAGAGCCAGTTATCAAAGTTAAAGCACGCGTCGAGACAAGTGTTTTCATACCCACTAACTTTCCTCTCTCGTTGATTTTCGTTGTTCATCGATTATTTTCGTGTTTATACCCACCCATGGCTTCAAAATACAATACCTAAGACTCAAGACTAAGTATTGTACAATTTGTCCACCGATTTGTGTACCGATTCGTTCGTTGGAAATTCGCCCAAACCCTACCCACGGATTTTGGGGTTTTCCATTTCCCACCGTTAGATTGTTAAATTGACCTCATATTATGAATCCCCATGCTCCTCTTGTGTATATATGTTGGCCATGGGAAAAATCTCGCGCGTTCGGACCCGTTCGTGGTCTCCGAGTCCTCTAAATCACTGTTCATCCGTGAATAAATTGGTAAAATTGATCTTGTTACTTCTATATAATTTTGATGGAGCTTATGTGATGTGTTGATGTGGAAATATAAGCTTGAATTACATAAATTGTGCATTGGAAACATGGAAACGAGTCCGAGAACTTTTAAGGTGGTGGCTGTCCACCGGAGGTAAGAATTCCAACTCCTTGTAAATATTGTGCAAAATTGTGATAAAAGATAATCTCAAAGAAGAAATTAAGTCCAAAGAGTAACGGGGAAGACCCACTTGGTTGTTGTTGAAACCGTGATCTCCCGGATGGAGACGTGTGGCGGGAATGAGAATTCCCAGTGATGTTTGATTGTGTTGTGTAGTGGGTCCTCCCTCCCGAAGAGTCAAACCTGAAACTAGGACCGTGGTTGATAGGAGTGGTGTCCTCTAAACCCGCCACGACTTCATGGTGGGAACCCAGGGGAATACCCCGGCCGCTCTTGTGAGTGGGTGACGTGCATGGCAAGTTCAGTGACACTACGGTGAAAGAACGAGGATTGCCTCGGTCCCAGGGGTGTGGGCGTGTCGTTGAACACTACATATTGAGATGTAGTTGTTCCATGGATCGTTGCATGGATGCAACCGAGGGTCGTGTGCTACCGCCAAAGTAGTAGCCGTGGCTTTAGAATGTGTAGCTAACACATTACTTTCCTCGTTCTCTTACTTCGTTGGCTAGTACGATCTACTAGCTCCGGTGGTCCGCAAAGATAATTATTTAAATAAAGATGAATGAAATGAATCAAGTAATTTCAAGTTCTCTTCTATCTTTATGCTTCTAAATCTTGTTCCTTTACTCTTTCTTTCAGCACCATTGATCGATTTTGCTAGTTAGTGGGACATGATTTCATTTCTTTGGGCTTTATGCTCACCCTTGCTTTATGTTTTTCGATGAGAATGCATTGATGCACGATGAGTCAAGATAGATCATAGAAGCTTGGTAGCTAGTTGTCTTGCGTGCTTGGCTCGAGACTTGGACTTGGATTGGCTTGATGTATGCCAAGGATATTTTGAGATTTTAGCTTTTGTATCAGCTCAAACTTATATGGAGATGACTTATGCTAGTAGATAGTGGATGAGGCATATGTATTAGTCTGCTATATTTTCAGGGTTTACATGCTTCCGCAGGTTATATCTTATGGTGATGTCGGAGTCCCTAGATGGCATCCTTCTTGGCCGGTGTGTCTTTTGTTTTTCGGTCGCGGTGCCACCTTGGTTTTGTGGCTTTTAGGTCCTGTGTAGTTGATGTTGGATTTTATTTGAAAATTGCTTGTGGATTATTGTGCAGGGTTGTGTGATTACAGGTGTTTGTATTTTGGAAAGGTCCGATTTACAAACGGAACTCTGCCCAATTTTCTGTAGAATTTGCAATTATTATATTATTATTTTGTCCTTGGATTATTGACGAGGGTTATTCGATGGGGAATAACCTGTTTCGTCACAGGAGCCCAATCCCAATCCGACTGGAAGAGACGATGCAAGAACAAACCTAGGCTGTATTGGCTGCAATGGGTTCCGACCCCACCTCTCTTCCTCTTCGCTGCTCAGATTTGTCTTCGTCGATCTCTTCGTTTCTGAGTCTTCGGTTCCCTCTAGTGTGCCTTCCAAACTTCAAACTTGAAATTTGAGGCCTTCCTTTCCTGTCGCCATTGTTGGCCTTTACTGTCGTTGCAGTTCCTTCCTCGGCACCTGGTGCTTGGGTCGGAGCTCCTTTGGATGTTGCAGTTGTTCGTACCCATCAGATTCGGTTGTTCCAGAGTGAAGCTTTGGTTTTCTCTCTGGGATTTCATTTTTCAAATTTACATATTTCAAATTTCAATTCTCTAGATTCAAATCTGGAATTGTTTTTCTGCGATTCTCTCGTCTCCACAGATTCAAATCTGGTGAACTCTACCAGTATGTTGCTGCTGTAATTTTGCAATAGCTTTTTCCAGTGGGCTGCTGTCTCAACTCTATGGAACTGAAGTTGCCGACTGTCCTCTGATGCTGCTCTGTTTGGCTGAGCATCTGGACGAGGTCCCTTTTGGTGACTTTAGTTCCTTTTGGTTGAGATGGTGCCTTGTATGTGCCCTGCTTAAGTGTGGTGTGTTTGTGATGCTGTTGTCTGGCAATTAAGGCCAGTTTGCTGCTGTATATTGGGTGCAATTGATCTTGCGGCGGTGGGAGTGTCCTCCTGTTGTGGGCTGTGAATAGGGTTTAGTCTCTGGTTCAGATTGTTCCTGATTGTATGCTGGTCTTGCCTTCTCGTGGTGATTTTGAGTTGCTGTGGGGGGCGGCTGGTTGTATGGTGGGTATGTGTTGGCTGGTGGTGGTTTGCTGCTGGCAGTTTGTGGCTGGTGCATGCCTACTTCAAGCTAAATCTCCGATTTTCTTTCGATTTTGGAATTTCGCTGGCTCTGTTCGATTTGCTTGGTGAATTCGCCGACGCGTCGGTCCGGCTGAGAAGCTAACGATTCTTCTTTCTTGTTGGTATGCCGGGGTGACCTCGCAGCTGGTGGCGTGTCTGTTTAATTGCAGTTTTGCATGTTGCTGGTTTCATTTTCTGCCGATTTTGTGAGCCTGTGGTTGGAGATCTGCTGGCCCAGCTTTGACAATGGGAGGAATGCGGTTGTTGCATTGGATGCTGTTGGGGTGTAGCCTCTTTGCACCTATTTTGCACCGGCTGATGTAGCCCGACCTGATGCGTTCGAGGGCTTGATGGTCAGTTGCAATTGTTTTGTTAATTTTAGAGATTGACAGAACTCTTGATAGTTGCTGAAGGAAATGCTGATCTTTCCTTTGGAGTTTGCTGCTGATGCCTCGTTGAAATACAAGTGGGTTAGTGCCCGGCTGTGTGATGCTTCTGAAGCATGGGCTGGAATGGTGCTGAAGATGGTTTCAGTCTCTTGTTGCCTGGACCTCCTTCTTTTGCTGAGTCCGGTCTGGCTACTGCACTATTTTGGTGGCTATTTTGGTGATCTGGTGGCTATTTTGGTACCTCCAGTCTGCTGATTTTTGTAGTTTGCTGGCTAGTTTGGTGCCCAGGTGGTGCTTGCGATGCACCGCATGTTGCTCCTGCTCTGCTTATGCTTGTATGTCAGCTTAGGTGTAATTTCAGATTACATATGTTGTGTTCTGCTACACGTCGTCCTCTTAGAGGCTTTTTTGGTATTTTCTTTGTACCGTTTGCTCGGGGTATGCCCTAGCTTTAAATGTTTTAAATCCAAGTCAAAATACTTGGAGATAAAACATTAACTTTGTAATTTTTCTCCCTATAATCCAAAATACTTACTTACCAAAAAAAGAACAAACCCTAGGCGCCGGCCGAGGAAAATATGAGACGAACTGATGAGAGATGTGTGGGCTCAAAAGATGAGCACCGACGCACTCTCAGAGGCCAGGGGTCCCAGCAACGCAATCTGCAACAGATGAAGAGCCTTTGCCCCAATCTGAAGGCGAGAACAGAAGATTAAACTCGCCGGCCGCATCGGAAGCTTTGATGACACCGTGAACGACAAATCCGGAGCAGGGATACGGAAGGGTGGAGACGGATAGCCAGAGGAGGGTGGGGGGGCCGGGCAAGCAACCGGGAGGCCGGTCATGGCCGTCGCCGGTGCCACCCGGCACCCAAAGTGGAATCGTCGAGGACGACGCCGCCCAGCAATTCAAAATTCAAACATGAAATTTGAAAAAGAAGAGAGAAGCGAGAGCTTCTCTCTCTACCTCAACTTGTGGGAAGGACTAACGAGAAAGGCTTAAAGACATCAATCGCAACATGGGAAATGTCTCTGAAGGTGTCTCTCGTACGCGACAGGCCCTTGAGGACTTTCAAAAGAATGGTCCTTCCAATGTCCCTCAAATCGGGGCTAATGTTGAGGATACTCTTCTAGCTGATTATCGTAGATCGTTGAGACTTGAGCTTGATCTCCTTCAACAGAAGGTGAAAATCCCTTGGATCAGGAACGGTGATCAATGCACGAAATACTTTTTCCAATCAATCGCTGCCAATCGTAATAAAAATCGGATTCTCTCCTTAACCAAAGAAGATGGATCGTCTACGAGCAGCCTGGAGGAAGTTTTACTTACCAAAAAAAAAAAGAAAAGCCTGGAGGAAGTTCAGCAACTATTCATCAATCACTTCTCTCAGCTTTTCGGCTCCGGCCGAAGCGGGCCGTTCCCAAAGGAGCGGCTCCGTCCTTTCATCCTACACTCCGTCCCTGTTGGAATTCCTCAGGAGCTCTGCAAGCCGTTCTCTGATGAAGAGGTCCGGCTGGCACTATTCTCCATTGATGATAACAAAGCTCTGGGTCGGACGGATTTTCTGCCAAATTCTTCAAAGATACCTGGAACGTCATTGGCCCCTCCATTACCGAAGCCATTCTTGACTTCTTTCAGCATGGGAAGTTATTAAAACAAATCAACACGACCTTGTTATGTTTACTCCCGAAAATCAAATCCCCCTCAAAGGTCACTGATTTCCGTCCCATCGCCTGTTGCAATGTGTTATATAAGATCATCTCCAAGCTCATTGTCAACCGCGTTAAACCCTCTCTTCCTTTCCTGGTTGCAAAGGGGCAAACTGCCTTTGTTCCTGGCAGGTGCATTGGAGATAACATTCTTCTTGCGCAGGAGCTTCTCCATAAATACCACCTGAACAAGGGTGTCCCACGGTGTGCTATTAAAGTGGATTTGATGAAGGCTTATGACTCCATTCATTGGGATTTCATCTTAGCGGTTCTTGAGCTGATGAGTTTCCCCCCTCTCATCATCAAATGGATTAGTCAATGCATTTCCACAACAACTTTTTCTTTAAGCCTCAATGGTGAGTCGGTGGGTGTTTTTTGCGGTGCTAAAGGGCTAAGACAAGGGGACCCGCTCTCACCCTATCTTTTCGTCCTTGGGATGGAAGTCCTAAATGGCATTCTTGAAAGAATGACTCAGTCAAATCCGGATTTCCAGTTCCAGTGGAGATGCGCGGATACTAGAACCGTGATGCTTGGCTTTGCGGATGACATTCTGCTTTTTTCTAAAGCTGATTGTAAATCCATTCAGGCTCTGCATGAGAGTCTTATAATGTTTAGTTCTCTATCTGGGCTTACTCCTAACCTAGATAAGAGTGCGGTCTTTTGATGTTCCACAAGCGAGACCACCAAAAGGGGCATACTCAACATTCTCGGATTCAGACAGGGTAATCTCCCAGTCAAATATCTCGGAGTCCCCCTCATAACCACGAAGCTATCAGCCTCTGATTGCAAACCACTCCTTGATAGAGTCGATCAACGTGTTTCTTCTTGGAAAAACCGTTGGCTCTTCTTTGCGGGAAGGCTTCAATTGATTTCCTCCATTCTTTCCACTATCCATCACTACTGGGCCTCCCTTTTCATCCTTCCAAAAGCCATCTTGAAGCGCGGATACTAGAACCGTGATGCTTGGCTTTTTTTTTTTTTTGGTAAGTAGGTATTTTGGATTAACGGGAGAAAAAATTACAAAAGCTATATTTTATCTCCAAGTATTTTGACTTGGAAATAAAACATAAAATGCTAGGGCATTCCCCGAGCAACCGATACATCAGATAATACCAAAAAAAACCTCTAAGAGGACACCGTTCAACTGAAAACCAAATATGTAATAAAAATTTACATATTAAATCAATAGACATTCATCCACATGTCTATTGATGCTTGGCTTTGCGGATGACATTATGCTTTTTTCTAAAGCTGATTGTAAATCCATTCAGGCTCTGCATGAGAGTCTTATAATGTTTAGTTCTCTATCTGGGCTAACTCCTAACCCGGATAAGAGTGCGGTCTTTTGTTGTTCCAGAAGCGAGACCACTAGAAGGGGCATACTCAACATTCTCGGATTCAGACTGGGTAATCTCCCTGTCAAATATCTCGGAGTCCCCCTCATAACCACGAAGCTATCAGCCTCTGATTGCAAACCACTCCTTGATAGAGTTGATCAACGTGTTTCTTCTTGGAAAAACCGTTGGCTCTCCTTTGCGGGTAGGCTTCAATTGATTTCCTCCATTCTTTCCACTATCCATCACTACTGGGCCTCCCTTTTCATCTTTCCAAAAGCCATCTTGAAGCGCATTGATAAATCCATCTGCTCTTTTCTATGGCACGGATTCTCTACTGGTCTCTCCTCCGCTAAAGTTGCCTGGACTGATGTGTGCTCCCCTAAAGGGGAAGGCGACTTATGAATAAAAAACTTGAGCGCGTCTAATAAAGCTCTCCTGGCCTGTCATTTCTGGAGGATTATCACTAAGGATCCGAACTCCATTTGGGTCACTTGGTGTCACGTCCACCGTATCAAAGACTGCTGCATTTGGACCATCAAAGTTCCTGATTCTGTCCCGTGGAGCTGGAAAAAGTTAATGAAGCTTTGTGTTACCCTTCGCAATATGATCCGGCATCATATTGGTTACGGTCGCGACACCTTTCTCTGGCTTGATTCTTGGCACCCGTTAGGTCCGCTTCATGAAAGATTAAATGAGAGAATCAGATGTATCACAGGCTTGCCTTTGGATGCTAAGGTCAAGGATATCATCAGGAATGGAGAATGGAACTGGCCAAACCCCTTTGATATGGAGGTTGATAGGATTTTGAATATCATGCCTGCCTATCTCCCTGACCCTGCTCGCGATGATGTGGTAGTGTGGACTGCCGATCGCAGTGGGATCTTCTCTTCAAAATCTACCCACGAGCTGTTCTGCGTTCCGAAAGGTATGGTGGAGTGGTTCAGCCTTGTCTGGGGCCCCATGTCAATCCCGGCTCACACATTTATTCTCTGGCCTACGATCCGCCAGACGCTTAGCACTCTCGATAGGATTGGCAATTACCTTCACATTCCTGCATTATGTATACTCTGTTCCACTGGAAGGGAGTGTCATGACCACCTTTTCTTCAATTGCCCTTTTTCCTCTTCTGTCTGGAGGCAAATGCGCCACATAGCGGGGTGTAGTTGGCCCCACCCAAATTGGAATTCAAACATCTTGTGGGCTGCTAAACGCTGGAAGGGCAAAAATCTGAAAGTATTCTCGTTTCGCCTCACCCTTGCTGCTTCCGTCTATTTTATTTAGAGGGAGAGGAACCATCGTATGTTTAAGGATTCGAGGATTCTTAACGAAACCCAAATGGTCACCCAGATCTCTGCGGCAGTTCGGGGGAAGATTGAGGCATCTCACAGCACCGTTATTGTGCAGGACAGGCAGATTTTGGAAAGGTGAAACATTCCCTGTTCTAACTCACATTCGGAGGAATGGATTTTCGCCTGACAATTGGAGGTGTGCTGGTGTGTCTCATTGTTGGATCTTGAGCGGCTGAAGTTGTGCTGAGGCCGGTGTGCCTTCCTTTGATGTTGTCTTCGAAAAAAAAAAAAAAATCCGATACACTTTTGCTGGTTGGTGCGTCTCCTTGGACGGAGTACTCTTTTTTTCTTGGACGGAGTGGAGCTTCCTCATTTATCCGGAGCTCCTTCTCCGGAGTGCCCTCTCGTCCTTTTAATGGACGGAGGGGCTTGCTCCCTTTTCCGGAGTGCCTCTAAAAAAAAAAAAAAAACCTTATCCCTGAAGGCTGGAGTGCCTTTTTTTCATTAAAGACGGTGTGATTTATCGTCTTTCCTTTCCAGAGTGCGAAAAGTTTGGTGATTTCTTTCAAAGTCGGATTCTATAAGTCCGGATCGCTTCTTGTTCCTTTCGGACGGAGTGAAAGTATGCAGCATTCCGGTCTGCCTTTTCGCAACTACGGACGGAGTGCTCCCTCACTTTGGACGGAGTGTCGTTGCTGTGATCTGGCCTGAGATGTTTTGGGGTTGCCTCGTGTATTTGGGTTGCTCTTGCGACTGTTACCGCTTGGAGTCCGAAGTGTCTTTCTATCCTTGTGATTTTGCATCAAAAAAAAAAAATTGGTTGGAATGGCCTTGTTCCTATTCCAAAAAAAAAATTGCTGTATTTATTGCCCGGAGTGCCTGCTCTCTTTGGTCGGTGTGCCTTTCACAATTTGGCCGTGTGTTTTGCGCTTCTTTTTGGAGTGCATGGGTTTCCCTTCTCTGGACGGAATGGCTTTGCCGGAGTAAGTTCCCCTTTTTGGCGGAGCTCCTTGATCTGGAGTGCTTCTTGGCAATTTACTCTGGCGTTCTCTTTCTTCCCAAAAAAATAAATAAATATTAGTGAGGTGGCTAGTCCTGTTTCTGCTTTTGGATGGAGCCTTTTTTTTTTTTGGTAAGTAAGTGATTTAGATTAATGGGAGAAAAAAATTTACAAGTATGGTTTATTTCCAAGTGTTTTTCTGACTTGGGGATAAACCATAAGCGCTAGGGCATGCCCCAAACACATTGATACAACGAATGAAACCAAGAGAGAAACAAAATTACTGGGATCACTCAATACAATCAAAATGCTCCAACATCAGTAAAGCCTCTTTGCTAATGGTTTCGGAGTGCTTTTCCATTCCTCGATTGCCCTTTTTGTCTCCTTGGACGGAGTGCTTCGTTATCCGGAGTGATTTGTCCTTATTTTCGGAGTTCTTTTGGATGGGATGGATTTGTCCCCTTTTCCGGAGTTGACTTTCCTCTTAAAGGTCGTAGCTTTTCCGTAAAGGCCGGAGTACTTTTGCCTTTAATGGCCGGTGCTCTCTGGACGGAGGACTTATTGAAAAGACGGAGGGCTTCCTTTATAGACGGAGTGTCTTGTTAAAGACACTAAGACTGCCTAGCACCGTTTTCACCCCCCAAGCTGAAATTGTGATGGACCAAATTAGTCTGGGGCCCTCTACATATTCCTACCCATGCTTTTACCCTTTGGTTGGCAATCAAAGGCGGGCTTAATACATCCGACCGTGTTCACGGTGTCTCGAATCTATCTCTTACCTGCTCTCTTTGTGACTCGGATGCTGAAAATCATGACCATCTTTTCTTCTCCTGTCCGTTCTCTAATTCAGTGTGGACCACCATCCAAAGGAATGCCGGTTTTCATTGGCCATACCCAAACCTGTCACAAAACGTCATATGGGCTGCTCACATTTGGAAAGGAAAAAATCTATCTGCTTTGTCCAAACGTCTCTCTCTGGCGGCTACTGTCTATTATATTTGGAGAGAACGAAACAACCGTATCTTTGAGAAATCTCTCCCTCAGGACATTTCCCATATATGCTCTCAGATATCAAACGCTGTTCGGGATAAGCTGAAGGCCTCTTTGCCCCGAGCTGGTCTCCCGTACCGTTCGTTAGCTAGGCGTTGGAATTTATAAAAAAAAATGAAAAAATGATTTTCTTCCCTGTACATTTTCTTTGGTTTAAAAAAAAAAATTTATGTAGTTGTTGGGGGCTTGTCCCTTGGCCACTGCTGTGGCATCCGGTGGCTTGTTTGGACCCATTTTGTCACATCAGGCTGGACTGGTTTGTGAAGGGTTGCAGGCTGGGCACTGGTTATTTTGCTGGATGCAGTGTTGGTTAATTGGAGATGGTTCAGTTCAATTGGCTTGAATCTAGATCTGGTGCTACCAACTCTCTCCTCCTGCTGACTGACGAATTGGATCCTACTGAAGGATTCCCTGGTGCTGGTATAGATATCTTCATTGTGGCTTGGTTGAGGATGGGTAGCCTTTGATGGTGTATGATGCCATTGCTGGATTGGTCTATTTCTTGCGATGGTGGATGGCTTCCTGATGCTTGTGTTGTGGGCTGCTGGAGCCAAACCGATCTCCTCTGTTACTTTTTCTCTGCCCAGCTTGTTTTTTTCTGGAACTTTAGTGGAGCTGTGTTTGGAAAAGCTCAGTTGGAGTTGCTGGTTTTTGGTCTTGTTTGTGTGGTGTGGTTGTCCTGGATTGTTGCTGCTTGTGGTTTGGCTGCAGGTGATGACTCTTATGCTGATCCTGTTGGCTGTGTCCCTGTGACTGCTAGAATTTGGCTGTCGGGGGGGTGCTGACCATGACACTTGCTGTTCCAATGTGCTGCTGGAGCCGATGGTGTAGGGGGTTTGGTTCTGGAAGGTTGCATTTCGGTGTTAGGCAGGTCTTGGCCTTTGCTGAGGCTGGTTTCGCGGACGGTCTGTGGTTGGTAATTGGTTATAGTTGGTTTTGCTGGTTTGCGGGGGCCCTGCAGCTGTGGAGCTCCTGAAGTGGACTTGGGGTTGCAGCAGGTGGAAGTTTGGTATGCCAGGTCGTGGTTTGGGGCCTTATTGTAATGCAATGCTGATCTATTGGGAATGAGATATTGCTGCACTTGCTTTGGGGCAGATCTCTGCAGGTTCTGGTGCTATTGTTTCATCTGATTGGCTGGTTGCTGGGAATGTTGAGTGTTACATTTTAGTATTGTGATCACTAGCTCTAGTTTAATCGGCATTTGGCCTTTCCCTTGGTTGTGGAGATGAGATGCAGGTTTTTTGATTGTAGTTGCTCATGGTTGCTGCCTTGTTTCTTCTGGTTAGGTAAATGTGCTTGATGATGCTGCCGGTTTGGTTTTTTGGCTGGTGTCCCTCACTGTTTGTTTACACTGTCGTCTGAAGCTGATGCCTCCGTTCGTGATGCTGGCGAAGTTGTGCTGTTTGCTTTATTTTCTTATGTTGTGTTGGCTGGCGCCTAACTGACCCTATCCTTTTGGCGCTGCGGGTATGCTGGGGCTGAATGTGTTGGTCCTTTGCTGCTGGTCGGGCTGTCCACCACTGCTGCTGGCCTGGCGCGTTGGGATCATGGCAGAGTTTTGCTGTTCGATGGGTCACCGCTGCTTGTGTTGAAAAGGTTTTGCCTTGGCCCTTGCTGTTGGTTGGAGCTCCTGAAGCTTGATGAAGCCCTCCTCTGTTAAGGGCTTCTAATTTTGGAGTCTGCAAGTCATTCACATGCTTGCTGATCTGCTGATGTGGACTGCATATGTTGTGCAATGCATGGCTGGCGGCCCTGAATTCCGGTCCTCTACTACATTTTCATTTCAGCTGGGTGAAACTGCCTCCTCCTGTTGCTGCCTGGAGGTGCTTGATTTTGCTGGTTTTGAAGTTGGCCAAGAGCATGGCGGATGTGCTGCTTTCCTTGCTGGTTGCGTGCGGCTGCCCTTGCTTGCTCCGATGAAATTGAAAGCGCTATTATGCTTACTCCCTCATGGTGACTTGCTGTCCGGTCTATGGATTACGCTCCTGTACTGATGAAGATCCTAGATGGATTGCTGTGTTCTTCGTTGTTTTAGGAGTAGTTTTCTACGTTCTTGCTAGTGTGAAAATGATGTCACTTCCATTTTCTGTTTTTGTGTTGGTTCTTAATGTTTTTTCTCTTTTGATGTAACTGTTGCTCAGGGCATGTCCTAGCACTTTATGTTTTAACTCTAAGTACAATACTTGGAGTTAAAACATTTAGTTTGTAATTTTTTCTCCCATTAATCCAAAATTCTTACTTACAAAAAAAAAAATGTCTTGCTAAAGACGGAGTGCTTCCTTATTGGCGGAGTGCATTTACTTTAAAACGCGGAATCCTTTGGACGGAGTCCATATTCGCAGGAAAAGACGGAGTGCTTTTTCAAGGCGGAGCACTTTTACTATGCAGACGGAGCTCTTTTCTCTGTTGTCGTTTTCTTGAACGATGATCCAGAGTGGACTTGGTGCGTTCAGGCCAAAGATGTGAGTATATGACTATGAGGCCGGAGCTGTCTTTGGCATTTTCAGATCGGAGTGCCTTAAGTGTGCAGTGCCGCTCCATCTTTCCTTCTTACGAAGGGAATTCTTTTTTTGTCACTTCGCTTGTACATTGTACTTCCAGAGGTTTTAATGTTTCTTATGTATCATTTGCTCGGGGTATGCCCTAGCGTTTGATGTTTTTTATCCAAGTCAAAATACTTGGAGATAAAACATTTATTTTCTAATTCTTTCTCCCGTTAATCCAAAATACTTACTTACCAAAAAAAAAAAAGAAGTCTCTCCCAAAGAATACGCCTTTCAGTCTCCAAATTTGACCCTTAAATGAAGGAGATATAGAAAAATTTTTTATCAACCTTTGGGCATACTTTACAATAGATAATTTGGTCTTCCGTTGATATAATATCCAAATTAACGATTCTGGAATCCCATCCAATCCAGATACGCCCATTAGAGGTAAGAGAGTAGTTCATCGCCCAATTCTAGCAAGGCAATATTTTCTTAGATTTTTGGGCAGCATTACATTCTCTAACCTTGATTTCAACTAGGCCAACAAAAGTGCACTTCGAAGAATGTATAAAATGTTTGACCTCCTCGGTTTTAATCTCCCATTAAGTCCTCGGGCATTCCAACATACAATGCTAACCATGAGGATTTGGAGGTAGAGACTTTTTATTTTTAAGCCCCTTATGTTTTTTGAGAGAAGGTTTCTGCCCCTTGGCATTTGAAGGAGGTGAATCATTCACAGCTGGATGGGGTGAAATATCCCCTTTCTCCAGAATAGGGCTAACGAATTTAACAAGAGGAACATATTGGTTCTGCATATGGTTGGATGAGTCTAAAGGAACATTGTGACAGAACGGATCCTATTCCTTATAGGATCCTTCGTCAAACACACACAGAATAGAATTCGTAATTTAAATTATTTAACTTATGTAGAAATTTCTAGAGAGCCTATAAAAATTTTGACAGAGTTTCCTCTATATCTAGATAGAAACCAAATATTACAACTTGCCAATTAATACCTATACAAATACAATCCATATAAAATAACCTATCTAGGCACACAACTATCCAAAATACCATAATTCATCCTACAATATATAGACACAGGATCACAAACTGCCATATCTATTCATGGCTTCATTTCTTTTTTTTTTTTTTTTTGGTAAGCTTCATGGCTTCATTTCAACAATCTTATTCACTATACTAACAGTTTGGAATGGAGATGTCATTTAGGACTTGTACAGAATCCAGAAACTTATAGCAGAAGCGACTATATCCAAGATATAATATGGAGATGTCATTTAGGACTTGTACAGAATCCAGAAACATATAGCAGAAGCGACTATATCCAAGATATAATCTGCGGGAGTATAAATACAATTCTAATAGTTTACAGAACATGGTATAATTATTTATACATAATTTTCTTTACAAAACTCCATGGAACATGCAAAAATATCAGATTTTCCAAAATCTTCCAGAAGACTTCAACGCTCCAAATCTTCCTTGCTAGCTCTAGCTATGCCTGATCATCCGATATCATCTCTATACCTTATATGGTGGGGGAAACAAAATAGTGAGCCAAAACCCAATAAGGTACCAAAATATGCATAATATAATACTTTCATGCAGAACATTAGTGCATATAAAAAAGATATAGTGGCATATAAAGCATAAATGCATTAAGGATCATGAAAACATTAGCAAAACATAAATGTAGAAGGTCCTAGAAACTATCAAAGAACAGGAACATATATGAAAAGCATGAGAAAAGTATAATTTAATATAAACAGGTCTCAGTAATCATTATTTATGCTTTCATGCAGAACATATATTTATTAGAACAGAAAACTACAATAACATAAAAAAATAGAAGCATTCATGGATTACGGTAAGATCATAAGAGTAGTAGCGTTCTTGGAAATAGAAATAAGGCAAGTTGCTATTTAAACATGCATCGGAAATCATGAATTGGTATAATCATGCATCGATAATCATAAATCGATAAAACATGCTTCAGAAATCGAAAAATAGTATCAGTTATATAAATTCTAAAAAATTTCTTTTTCTATCAGTAAAGGACCAAACAAGTAAACCTTACTAGTAGAGAAGGCAAATAATTAAGGATAGATTGTGCACACTTCAGAAAATCCAAGGCTAGTAACAATTGTCCCTTCTCGTGGGACATCCTTTCTTGCGAGATTCAGTACAGTAATGCCGGCCAGTAACAGTAACTACCCTCTAGGTCAATGCCCTAAGGAAGGGCGGACCACGTGTAATTCCATGGACAAACTTATCATTGATTACCATCATAACGTTCTAAGGTATGCTAAAGAACCTGACCTGACTGTATTTCAATCTTGAGTCCTAATTAACAGTATCAGAAAGCTTATAATCTATCGTCCTTCAAAAAATCAATCAAAATCTCACGGTTAACTCTTCAGTATATTTTAGAAATCCACAGTAACTCAACACTGTAATTCCATGTAAAGTTTTTAGTTATAAATCATAATATGAACATTACCTTTTTACATATAAGCCTTTACATATCATAGATCATGGAATTTAAACACCAAAATCTCTCATTTTCATTCTAGGGTTTCACCTGAAACTTTCGGACATAAAACGAACACCGAATACAGATTTACACATGAAATTAGGGCTATATATTGTCATACATGCAGGTAAACAAGAAATCAATCTGAACAGTTTACAGAAACATGCATTATTTGCATGAAACGTGCAGAAACAAATATTTAGAGTATAAACATAATATCTGATATATTAAAACACTGTAAAAACGGTAAATAATGTCTGAAGTATGCTTGCCTGAGCTCAATCTATAGTTATTCTTACTCTAATCAGAGCTAAATGGAATATTTTTCCCCTTTCTTCCCTTTTCCCTCTCCTTCCTCTTCTCTTCCTCTCATTCTGTCGAGTTGCTCTGCTCCTCTCTCTCTCAATTTCCCTCTTTTAAAACGAAGAAAGAGGGACCACGTGCATGGCCCGTGACTGGTGCTTGAGTGCCAGACAAGTGGCTATCGGGCCCTCCCACTTGCATTTTTGTGCCTTGATTGGAGCTCGAGCGGTCCTCAAGTGTCGGTCCCTTGTAAAACCCTCACCCCTGCTCCGCCTCAGGCGGTCCCTTAAGCGCAACTTTGACAGATTTGTGCTTAACTGTGCTCGAGCACCGATCCCATTTTCTTTCTATTTGCTCCCTTTTGCTTTGGTGCCCATTTTTTCCTTATTTTTAGGCCTAATTATTCCATATTTATCATATTTTGGGATCGGGATCTCATATATCCCACAACAGCTTAGCCAACTTGGAATCAAACTTTAGCAATCCTGGGTGCGCTATCCCGGATTGTTTATTCACTTGAGCAATGCCCGCCCCACCGTCTTTACCAATAGCCTCTACTTGGCAGAATAGACGTTTTTTTTTTTTGGTAAGTTACTTGGCAGAATAGACCCTCCTGAGAACTATGCTCTGCTTCAAAGGAAGCAACAACAATACAGGGATCATGAAATATAGTGGGTGTATCTGCTACTCCTGATTGTAATTGGGGATCATTGCTCCTGTCAGCAGAATTTAGACTTTGTTGAGACATCTCCATTGGATAGGGATCATCCCCCACCTTAACCGTATTAAAGGGAACATCCACCTTAGCAATAGCCACAATACTAGCATCATAGCAACAACTCGGAGAATCCATTGGAGGGTTTTGGTCCTCATCCATGTGTAAGATCGTGAAGGTATTGGAAAAAAGTGCCGGGTGACTGGCCACCAGCTGGACGGAGTGGTTTTGATAGTGCCTCTGTAGTTCCTGTCCTTAATCCGGAGTGCCTTTTGTTCCCTAGACGGAGTGGTCTGCTAGCTTGATCCAGGAAAAAAAAAATTCATTCCTGTGAAGGCGGAGTGATTCCTCTTGCTTGGGATGGAGTTATTTTGGTTGTGCTTCCAGAGTGTTGTTGCGATTTTCCGGAGTGCTCTTTTGTCTTCTTGGACGGAATGGTTATTATCACTTCGGACGGAGTGAAAAAAAAAAACTCCTGTGGTGGCGGAGTGCTTTTTCTCTCTTGGGAAGGAGCGCCTTAACTCATGCTTCCGTTGTTCTGGTCCTCACTTTGGATGGAGTTATTTTGGTTGAGCTTCCGGAGTGTTGTTGCGATTTTCCGGAGTGCCCCTTTGTCTTCTTGGACGAAGTGGTCCTTTTCACTTCGGACGAAGAAAAAAAAATCATTCCTGTGAAGGCGGAGTGACTCCTCTCGCTTGGGACGGAGTTTATTTGGTTGAGCTTCTGGAGTGTTGTTGCGATTTTCCGGTGATGGAGTTGCTATGCTGTGGTGCGGTGGCTGTCAATACTATGGCCGGTTCAATACATTGGCAAAGCCTTGCTGAAGCTGCTGGTATGATGGTCTAGTTGCTATGGAGTGGAAGCGCGGGAAATCTGCTGCTGGTCGAGCTGTCCTCTTTTTGGAGATTTGCAATCGCTGGCCATGGTGTTTACCTTGGTGGACTCGGATGCTGGTTCCTTTTGTTCTAAATGCTGTGGATTTTTGGATTTTTGGCTGATGGCTTATTCGGTTCATTGCTGAATGTTGTGTTGCATCTGATTGTGGTGCATCTGTTTGATCACATGTGTTCCATTGCCGTGCGGTTATCTTGTACTGATGCTGTGGGGTAGTATTCTGTGCCGGTGTTATAGAAACATGGAGTGTTGCCGTTAGCCTGATCATTATCCGCGCTGCTGAGTATCGGCTTTCTAGCTGCCACTTCCCTCTGATGCACGATGGAATTGGTGTCTCGAAGCCGTCTCCTACTGGTGTTGCTGTTGATGCATGAAGAGTTTATGTTGAGTATGCTGAACCATGTATTGATAGAACCCATATTTTGTTGATTAGGTTAATCGTCCGTCCTCCTAGAGGACTTTTCGTTTGTACTTTTTTTATGATTTTCCTGTTGTACTAGATGCTCGGGGTATGCCCTAGCGGTTTATGTTTTTACTCCAAGTCAAAATACTTGGAGTAAAAACATAGATTCTGTAATTTTTTCTCCCTATAATCCAAAATACTTACTTACCAAAAAAAAAAAAGTATTCTGTGCCGGTTGTGCCGAGTTGGACGATGATGCTGTTCCGCTATCCTGCTTTTGCCGAAATTTCTGCTGTGCGCCCCGATGGATGCCGATTCCCTGATGACCAGTGCCAATGCTGATCCGAGATTGAAGACATGCTTGATTACTTACCAAAAAAAAAAAAAGACATGCTTGATGTTTGGTTTTGCTGACTCGCCTCGGTCGATTTGGGAGTTGCTGATGAAATACTAATGCTGAACCGGTCTTTCTTTCCTTCGGCTGCATTCTGCTATTGTGTGCTGATGCTAAAGCAGTGGAGTGCAATTTTTCGTTTTTCTTGCGGATGGGTTATGCAGTTCTCTATTCTTGTGGTTAAACAAGGGATGGCAGAGATGCATTCATTGCTCGCTCATGGTCCTCTGCTTCGTTGGGTGGGTGGATCTTGTTCTCATCGTTGCTCCAAACAAGCTGCTGCTGGGTCTTGCGGCCAGAGTGGTGCAACTGATGGAGCTCGGTCTCGGGATGCTCCCTCCGTTGTTTTGGGTGAGTCACCTGCTGAATGGCTGCGGATGGGGCTGTCCTGCAGTGGTGTGAGCTGCCTTACTGATGCCCACTCGAAGCGCTGAGCGCCAACTGCTGTGCTGATTTTTTTTTTTTTTTTTTATCATGATGCCCACTGGTTGTTAGAACTTGTGTTGTGTATCTATGTTTTCATGTGCATTTTGTTGTACTATCTGCACGGGGAATGCCCTTGCGCTTTATGCATTATCTCCAAGTCCGGTCTCGCCTTCTGTGAATCCCACTTCGAATTTGCCTCAGATTTGGACCCAGGCTTCCGAATCGACTCCGATCCCGAAGGCCGCTATCGACAAATCCGATGGTGACGTTGTTCCCCCCACTCTTGGGCTGATGTCGTCAAGAAGGATGGGGTTTGGGCAATGCTCTGAGCTGCAGTTCTTCTCTCACCAAGCTTCTCTATCCTCTGATGGCGCTCTTTCTCCCCCGCCAGAGGTAATCGAACAAGGTAACGTAATTTGGGGCCATACCTTGGTTGGTTCTTTCATTAACTCCTCTCCCCACTTCATGGCTATCAAGGCAGTAGCCATGAAAATATGGGCCCGTTTCGGACTCAAGCAAACCGCTGGCAACGAAGGCGGTTTCTTTTTCTTTCGTTTTCCCTCTGAAGAGATGGTGGAGAAATGCTTGCGTGCTGGACCATGGGTGTTCTCTGGAAAAGAAATCTTCCTCATGCGCTGGACGCTAGGAATGGTCTTGTCAAAAGAGGAACACAAGCGGTTCCCAATTTTGATTAAACTATCGAACATTCTGCTCGAATTGTGGTCTCATGCTGGACTTAGCTGGGTAGCTAGTGTGATTGGGATCCCCTTACTGCTTGATCCCAGGACTGCCCGTATGGAGAATCTTTCCTTTGCAAAGATTTGTGTTGAAGTTGGTGTGGATGGGTCGTTTCCCAGCTCCATCGCTGTTCAAACTTGTCCCGCTTCTGATGCTATTGCTACGGTGAATGTGGCATATAGCTGGAAGCCAACTCATTGTGCTCGATGCCAAGAAATTGGTCACTTGGAATCAAAATGCCTGTCCAAGTATGCCATAAATCATCCTGGTACTTCTCATTCAAAGCCTTTAGGATCAGTCCCTGTCGATCCTGTTCAAAGTGACAGTGTTAGGCATCCTGTAACCACTGAGGCAACTGGCCCAGTTTGCTCTGTTTCCTCCACATCTTACCTTAATGTGGATATTGATTGCCAATTGGCCGAGTCTCCAATCGACGCAGAGGGTATTTCTGGCCACTGCCCCTCCTTGGTGATCGCTGACCCCTCTTCCCAGGTCTCTGCCGATGTACAGGTCTCTTTGGTTTCTAGTGGCACTTCTGATGTTCCACCCCCTACTGTTATGGAGGTCTCTCGGCCTGTAAATCAGGCTTCTCTCCCCTCCCAATTGGGTACTGATGATAGTATTTCCCGTCTCTTCTCTTTGGTGGTTGATGCTGTGAGGCTTAAATTAATGACCATCTCGGCTCCTAATTGGGCTGACTATAGGCCGACTCGGATTCGGTGGGGTATATAAAAAAAAAAAAAGTGGATTCTTTTGGCTAGTAGCCTGCCTTGCTTTCCGGTTGCTCACACCTAGGTTTTTCTGTGCTCATGGTGTAGCTTCTCCCATTGGAGTTTGTGGATTTTGTTTCTCAGGTGTGCTGGATGCCCAGTTTTGCTTTGTTGTTTCCCTGTTTGTTGCTGTTTTGCATTTTGGGCTGTTTATTAGCTCTGTTTTTTGTTTTTATCCCCTCCATCAGCCTTGTCTTCCACTCCCCCCACAGTAGCCGAAGCAGAATTGGCCTGGTGGTTAAACACACGGAAGTGTGCCTCCCCCACCCAGGTTCGATCCCCCGCGGAAGCACCAAAGTGGTACTGTGCCTCCCAAAAAATCCTGCAAGGGGTTTCTGGGTTATGGGGCCGCGAGTGCGGTGGGGCCAGTCACTATAAAAAGCTTACCCTTAACACAGTTTAGACGAAAAAACTTTTTCTGCCTAGAGAGAGAAGCTCTCGCTTCTCTCTACAATTTCAAATTTCTTCCTCGATTTTGAAATTTGAAAGCGTCTTCAGGGGCGCACCTCCACTGGGCGGGCGGCGCTGGAGCCGGCCCCTGCCGGTCTCCTGGTTGCTTCACCCGGTTGCTTCCCGTCATTGGTCGGACATGGCCGGCCTCCTGACTGTTCTGCCCGGTGGCCTCACGGTCCCATCTCCACTTTCTCTCTTTTGGAACTCTGTTTCTGGCTTCGTCGGCGGCATTTGTTTCCACGGATGCGGCAGTGAAGCCAACCTTTGCTGATTCCGGTTGAGATGGAGGTTCCTACCGATGGCCCAGATGTAGTTGTCCGGGCTCGAGCTGACTGGGGTCCTTGCGGTTTCCAAAATTGCAACTGTCGAGGCTTCTGTCGACTGGTTCTCACCTATTATCTGGGGCCATTTCGGTTTCCTTCTCTTCACAGCCTCAATTCTCGTTTTCTTGGAGACGTAGATCCTAGCTTCTCTTAGGATTTTCTGCCGGGTTTCTTGCCTCCGATTTTGGCAGGTTTCCTTGCGCAGTCAGTGGGGTCTAAGTGTCCCTGGTTCAGATTTCCTCGTGAAATCTTCGATTTGGTTGCTGGCTGGGTTTGGGCAAATTTTGCCCTCCCGGTTCGTTGCTGATGGATTCCTTTTCTTGGTTAGTGAATTTGGGACTGAAGTTATTTGGTTCGGGAGCAGCTATCTGCGGCGCCGGCTCTGATGTCCCCATGCCTGTGTGTTCCTTCCTGTTTGGACGGGTTGGGGGGCTCGTACAAATCTGTTTTGGGACTGTTTGGCTGTGGGCGGAAGAGATGGTCGAGGACCTGTTCGGTTGCTAGATTCCCTTCTATTGGGATGGAGTTCATTCGGTTTGTTTGCTGCTTATTGTGGTGATTATGTTGCAGTCCATTGGATTGCTTTTATCTGGCTAATACAGCTTGTTTGTTGATGTTGTTGCTTTGCAACAATGTTGAATCATCTGATTTTTGGCTTGCTGCAATGTTCTGTACATGCCTCCTCTGGCTTTTATTGATGCTATTGCAGTGGCCAGAATGGGATTGTGGGACTTTGGATTATTCTACTGTCTCGATCTCCTTGTTTCCTTGTGCTGAAGGAATCTCGTTTGCTGCATTTCTGATGCAATGGTGAATAGCAATGCCAATTGGGTGCAACTGTTACTCTTTGGTGGGGGCTTCCTCCTGCTTGCTGATGAGGAAATTCTGATGTAGAAGGGTGCTGGTCTGGAGTGCGGCCTCTGTTTGAAGTGGTTGCTGCCACCTATGCTGGTGGAGCCATATGCTGGTGTGCAATGGACTGCTGCTGGGCGGCTTACGTGGGGGTGAAAAGGCAGATTTACTGATCCATGTTTGATGGGCTGTCCTGATTATGCTGCAGTGGATGATGTGGCTGCATGCTGCCCCTGCTGGCAAATTCAGTGTGCTGACTCTTTCCCGCTTCAGTATTGGCGGTTTTGTGAAGATTGGTTTGGGATTTTGACGTGGCCTTACTGTCCATGGACTTCTCCTTGGTTCAATAGCGCTGGCTTGGACTTACTCTCCGGATGGATGTTGAATGCCATCCTCATACTGCTGCAGTAATGCATCAGTATCCTGATGGACGAGGTGCAGCCAGGTGGATGCTTAATTTTGGCCTTATGGAAGTCCACTGTGACTCAGATGTAAATGCATTGGTATATCACTACACTACTTGATGTGGTTGGAGCATTGGAGTTAAGGACTCTTTTTTGTTGCTGCTGCTACGTTCAACAGATGGTGATGGTGCTGCTGGTATCGGAGCTGGAGCATCCTGCTGTCTCATATGCATAGTGGCTTGCCATGCCACTGATAGAAGCCGTTTAGGTGTGTTAGCTAATGCACGCTGTGTGCAGTTGGGATTATGATGGAAATGTCATATTTTGTCATTTTCGGTAAACGTTGTCCTCCTAGAGGCCATTTAGTATATTCAGATGTACTGTCCACTCGGGGTATGCCCTAGTGTTCTATGTTTTATCTTCAAGTCAAAATACTTGGAGATAAACATATTTTTTGTACTATTTTTCTCCCATTAATCTAAAATACTTACTTACCAAAAAAAAAAAGTCTTCCACTCCCCAAAAAAAAAAAAAACTGGGGCTTTTGCCTGTTCTGTCAGGCGATATAGCATGGTTTTTTCTTTCCTTTGCTGTGATCGTGGTGGATGCCTCTTGGGGGGCCCGTTTGCCCTCTGTGGGGTGGAAATCCTTGTACATTTGGTCTTGGAAATTCGGAAGCCTGGTTCTGGATGGGTTGATTCTGTTGGATCGGATCTGGATTGGTGGCCTCCTGTACCTGTATATTGAAGTGGGGATGTTGTAGCCCTCCTGTTGCTGATTTTGCATATGTCCTGCCCGGTTGTGGCTAGGGGATGTTGTGTTGGTAACTTACCAAAAAAAGATGTTGTGTTGGTTTCTATGTTTTTGATCTGGTGGGGCCGTGATTTTGCTGTATATGCACTGTTGTAGCATTCTGGGAATCTGGTGCTATCTCATAATTTTGGACTTGTGCGGGTACTGCTGCTGTACAAGCGAGTGAACTTACAATTTATGGCAGCTGTACCTTTATGACTGCTTGTGGACACTCTAGAGTGGAAGGCTGGTTGGCAAGGTTCAGTCGGATGTTGCTGGGTTCTGAGGGTTGGATTTGAGATTGGGTGATGTTGCTGTTCGAATTTCCTTTGCAGCCTTTGGTCCGCTGGAGGTTGGTGCTGACAGTGAGGCTTTTTGCTGATGCTGGTTTTGGGATGAAGTCGGTATTGCTTCATTGGTGGTGTGGTGTGGGATGAGATGCTGAATCTTGTAGTGCTGGCAGGTTTGCTCTCTCCAGTTGTAGAAGGGTTGTGCTGTCCATGGTTTCTAGCATATAGGTGTTATAAGAAGCTGGATTGCTGGAGCAAAGTTGTTGCTGATTTTGATGGTTGATACTTCTGGGTGTTCACTGGACCTTGCTATCTGTTTGCTAATCCTATGATTTACTGTCCGTTGCTTGCTGTACCATGACTATCAATGGTCCTGCGAGTGGTGGCGGCCTACAGGGTGTTATGGGTGTGCTGTTTTAAGACCATAATGCCGATGGTTGCTGCTGGAACTGTGTGCAGGTGCTGGAGGTGTTGGGTTTTGGAGCTGCACTGTGCTGCTGGTGTTGGGTTTTCCTGTTTGCTGGTTGGCTGTGTCTGTTTCCTAGGTTGGGGTGCTGCCTTTTTTTCGCATGTGATTGTAGCTGGCTGTTACCACTCTTTCGCTTTGGCAGCTATTTTGCTGGGTACCCGTGAGTGATGGCGTTGGGGTTGGGGATAAGTTGCTGCTGTATTCTGATTTGTTGCAGTTTATTTGCTGTTGCTGAATCTATGATGGATTGCTGATGGCTTTAGTCTTGCTTGGGGCTGTGTAGATGTCCTTGGTTTGCTGCCCGGATGCTGCTAGATTCTACAGATGTGTCGCCTGGTTGCTGCGGTCCTGGCCGTGAAGCTCTCTTAATCTTGTTGCTGAAGATAATCGCTTGAATTTTCTTCATCAGTGTTGCTATTTTTTAAACTGAGAATTGAGGTTGAAGCTCAGCTTGCTTGAGCCCCCCCGTGAGACCTTGGAGCAAGCCGCTGTTGCTTTGTGAAGAGTGCATCATATTGTAATCTGCTGTAACTTGTTATGCTACTCGAACTCCTACTGGTTGGTTTGCGAATGTTGCTTGATGGAATCTGGCAGATGTTCTTTAACTAATATCCTGCCTTCCCTGTATGATGGTTGCTGTTGAGGATCGCTGATGCAGGTTTCAACAGTGAGGCGCAGGATTTTCGATGTCCAGATTGGCTGGGTGTTTTCGCAAGCTACTCTACCCGTGCTAAAGATGCAGTATCCTCTTGCTGGCATCTTTCCAGAACTCCATGCTGCTGCTGCTCTGTTTGAACTTGGCAGTATCCTCGGGCTGAATTTCTATTATCACTTAGCAGTGCTGTGTTGCAGAATGCTTTCTTGCTGTGTTGCTGCGGTGGGATTGATGTGTTGCTGTGTTCAGTTTTTGGCGCTCCTGGTGTTGAACCCTTTTCATATTTTTTATGAAGGAAATGTCATATTTTGTCGTTTATGTTTGACGTTGTCCTCCTTGAGGCCTTTTTGTATATTCTGATGTACTGTCCGCTCGGGGTATGCCCTAGCGTTTTATGGTTTATTTCCAAGTCAAAATACTTGGAGATAAAACATATTTTTTTGTAATTTTTTTCTCCATTTAATCCAAAATACTTACTTACCAAAAAAAAAGTACTGATGACAGTATCCAGCTAGAGTGTGTTCCTTCAAACTCACCTGCTGACAGTGGGCACCAAGCTTGCCTTTTGGATGCCTCCGGATGCTTGGATGATTCCCATGATACACAGATTAAGGATTTGCCTCCTAACTCCCCTGATTCCGGGACTGACCATCACCCTTTTGATTTTAATGAGCATTTGCTTACCCCTAGCTCTATCAAGAGGATTTCTATGAAATATTCCCCGAATTCCTCTTTGGTAGATGAATTGCGGGGCATGGAGTCTGATTGGAAGATTTCTAAGACAAGGAAAAAGAAAAAAGCTACCTCTAAGAAATCCAGGGGCGCTTCTGTCTCTTAGGAACATGCTGCTGGGGTATTTTTTGACTGGGTCTTGCTCCTGGGACCCTGGTTTTGATCTTCTGATTTAATCCAGCTTATGTGCTGCTGCATGCTTTGTCTTGGCGTGCTTTTTAGCTTGAATAAATATGTAGGGCAAGTGCTTGATGTGAATTTTATGCTGTAGCCCTGCATTCTGCCTGGCTGCTGTCCAGATGTTGTTGAGTGATTGCCCTTATATGATTGTTTGGATAATTAGCCATCAGATCTCGTGAGTGATCTGTTAAGGTGATGTTGCTGTTGGCACATTGGCCGGTTCTCTGCTTGTTGTAGAAAAGGCTTTTCAGTGGAGCTGCTGGTTCTTTCTCATGGGTTACAACTTGTTTCTTGGATGATCTCCTGTTGCTGAGAATTGCTGCATACGGTGCCTTTGTGCCTATACTGAGCAACTTCTTTGCTCTCTGATGACTTGTTTTTTAAAGTGGCTGATGCTGGTTTGGTTGATGCTGAATTGCTACTCCATTTGTTTGCTGAGCTGGTCTCTGCTTCTGCTGGCGCCTGCGGTTGGTCTTTTCTTGCTGAGGTGATTTGGATGCATGGAAGCTGGTGAGTCTGGCAGTTGGGTCTCAAATGTGGATGTTGATTTCTTTGTTGCTGTTGGTATTCTTTGTGAAGAATGAATGCCGCCTTGACCCTTGCTGATGGCCGGTGCTCCTAACGCTGGAAGTGGAAACAGCTGCTGTTGCATCCTGTTGCTGGCAGTTCATTGCTGGTGTAGTTGTCCTGCTGCTGGCGGCTTTCAATTTCGGCCCTATGCTACAGGGTGCCACTTTGCGCTGCTGGTGTGTGTTGGCCTTGCTCCTGCTACCTCGGCTGGTTTAGATTATGTTGGTGGTGGCTGAGTTGATTTGCTACTCTGAAGTGCCACGTCCCTTGCTGTGTCTGGCAATGTAGGGTGCTGCTGGTATTGGAATTTGGTGTTTGTTGGATGCTGCGCCTGGCCCATGTTTTTGGTTCATCAAATGGAGCAGGGAAGGCCCTTGGCTGGTTTGGAGCTTCAATTTGGATTGATGCTGAAACTGTGGGTGTATAGGCCTTTCTATTGCCATTTTCCGGAAACGTTATGTTTAGATTGTTTTGTCTAGGTTTTGCTCTACTGATGGTAGAGTGGTCTACTTGTATTGCATGAATTCCAGCATTTCTCTGTTGGTTTCATTCATTGTATCAAGGTGCTCGGGGAATGCCCTAGCAGTTATGATCTATCCCCAAGTCGGAAAAACACTTGGAGATAAATCATTACTTGTAAAATTTTTTCTCCCATTAATCCAAATCACTTACTTACCAAAAAAAAAAAAATTATCTCCAAGTCAAATCACTTGGATTTAATGCATAGTATGTATAATTTTTTCTCCCATTAATCCAAAATTCTTACTTACCAAAAAAAAGTGAATTTGGATTAATGGGAGAAAAAAATTACAATTTCAGTCTATCCCCAAGTGTTTTTCCGACTTGGGAATAAAGCATGAGTGCTGGGGCATTCCCCGAGCACAATGTTACATCATATGATACCAACAGAGAAAACAAAAATGCTGGTAATCACTCAATGCAATCACAATGCTCCAGCATTAGAAGAGCTATAACCCAACAGATCAAGCCAAACAACGGGCAGTACCAAGCTGGATTAACACACAGCCAAAACCATTACTACAGCCGCCCAAACTAGCTCAAGACACGGAGCACCACCAAAATCATTATTTCCTGCAACAACATCATCATCATACCACAGCAGAAACCAAAATTCAGCAACCCATTCTGCATCACATTGGAACGAGCAGCATCAGCAGCATACAGCCAGCACCAAACAGAGGCAACATCAGCATCAGCATCAGCCTCATCAACAGCCCCTCCCGTACAGGAATTATAGCCCCATCCAGAATGGTGAAGAATGGAGCTAAAGACTCTAGATTTACAACCCATCAGAGCGGGATCCATCTGCCTACCACAACATGGATGCTTCCGGGGTTCATCCACAAGAGACAGATTTTCCACAGGAGCTTTTCAGTGCAAAAATCAGCATCATTCCACATGGCATAAGGAATGCAATCAAGCGCAACACATAGAAACCAGTTAACTTTCCAGCCCACTGGCTTCCACCAGTAGAGCTTCTGTTGTTAAGAAAAAAAAGCGTTCCAGGTCCATCAGCTTCAAACCAGGTTCAGCAAGGACCAAATAGCCAAAATTGGCAATCCAGCATCAGCTTCCATGGATAGAGTACATGGGGGCGATTTCATGAGCAATCATCCCAACATACTATATCCAATCTAAGAGAGCTAATAAAAGAACTCCCCATCCAATGCACCAGCAGGCCTCCCCCACCCAGGTTCGATCACCCGCGGAAGCATCAAAGTGGTACTGTGCCTCCCAAAAAATCCCACAAGGGGTTTCTGGGTTATGGGGCCGCGAGTGCAGTGGGACCAGTCACTATAAAAAGCTTACCTTTAACACAGTTTTACACCACTATGATCAGCCTGATTCCTAAGGTCCAGTCCCCCGCTCGGTCCACTGACTATCGCCCGATTTCCTGCTGCAATGTAATTTACAAAGTGATATCAAAAATTCTTGCTAACAGAATCAAGTCTACTCTTCCTTACTTGGTTGACCGTTGCCAAACGGCCTTTGTGGCGGCCTCCATCCTTTCTTCTATCCACTTATTGGGCTTCTCTTTTATTCTTCAAATTAGTGATAATATCCTCTTAGCTCAGGAGCTCCTGCATAAGTACCATCTGGGCCATGGCCCGCCCAGATGTACTATGAAGATCGACCTTAAGAAAGCCTATGACCCTGTCTATTGGGATTTCGTCATCAATATCCTGACCCTAATAGAATTTCCTCCACAAATGGTAAATTGGATCGGCCAGTGCATATCGACTCCGACATACTCCTTCAATATCAATGGGGAAGTGGTCGGCTTCTTTAAAGGTGGCAAAGGCCTACGTCAAGGTGATCCACTCTCCCCCTACTTATTTGTCTTGGTTATGGAAGTTCTCAATGGCATTATTGAGGTCAAGGCAAGACGGGATAATAATTTCAAATTTCACTGGAAATGCGCTGAAACTCATCAAAAAAACTGTTATGCTTGCCTTTGCTGACGACGTCATTTGGAAGGAGTGTAATAATCGGATTTTCAAAATCTCCTCCTATTCTCCCATGCCGATACTCAAATCTACTCTGATTCTCAAGGACTGCCTCAATGAATTCCATACCATTTCTGGCCTTTCTGCTAATCCGAACAAAAGTGAAATATTCATATGTTCTAAGGATTCCACTCTTCGCTAGGGGATGATCTTTGTCGGATTGGATTTGGGCGGGTGGCTAAATGTAGCTGGGATTCAAGTTGGGCAATCTCCCTATCAGATACCTGGGTCCCCTTGATCACCACTAGGCTTTCGGTGTCTGATTACAAAGAGAATCACATCCTGGAGGAATAGATGGCTCTCCTTTGGCGGGCGTTTGCAACTCGTTGCCTCCATCCTTTCTTCTATCCACCTTTATTGGGCTTCTCTTTTTATTCTTCCCAAATCCGTTTTTAAGGCAATTGATCTCAAGGACCTGTTTGCTATATACTGATGTAAAGGATTGTGATGTTATCGGTATCCTGGATCCTTGGTTTTGAGAAGCTGTTTTACTGGTACCAAATTGCTGTTGCCTTGATTCTTGCTACATCCAGTTGATCACTGGACCCTGCTGCTTTTTTGGTTTACTGTCCTATGTTTGTTTGTAGAGGGTGCAGGTGTGATGGGTTGCTGTCTTCATTCCGCAGGTGGTTGATGCTGGGCTGGTACCTTGCTCCTGCTTTGGCTGCTAATACTGGATACCCGTGGAAGTTGCTGTTTTGGTGTTGGCGTTGGGTAGATGTCCTTGGTTGCTGGCCGGATGATGCTTGAACCTGCAATGTGTAGGGGCCTTGCTGCTGCTGCATTTGGATTTGAAGCTCTCTCAATTTGGTTGCTGTAGGTTCTGCCGCTGATTTGGTGCACCGTTGTGGATGCCTACAACTGATTGATACTGGCGATAGTTTTTGGCTGTCTCTTGGATGTGGATGCTGGAGTGGCTAATCTTGCTGGTGGCGCTTTGTTGCTGATGGGTTAGGGCCTTTTTCTAATGATGCTGTGTGGATTTTGTTAGAGCTGGTTATGATGAATTCGGTTTGGCGGCTGTGTTGTTTTCCCATCCATGTTTCCATGCTGCTATTTTGGCACTCTCTTTGTGGAGTGAGGGGTCTGATCTTGGCTGATGAGTTTTTGCTGGTCTAGATGTCATTTCTGGCGGGGGTGGTTCTGATGCTAAATTCAGCTGGCCTGCCTGCAGTTACCAGATGTTGAAGGAGCCGCAACCCGTGGTTCCTTGCATCCTAGCTGTCCTGTGGCGCTATGCTGCTGGAAAATGATGAGTCTGCCTATTTTACTCATTGCTGTCGGGTGAGCACTGATGTTTTCTGGTCTGCTGGATGCTGTTTGCTGAAACCAGTCGTTAACCATGCGGGGAAATGGATGCAGTTGGGACCATCTGCTGGTGTTGGGGGCTTTGCTAATCTTGGGGCAACTCACGGCCTCGCTGGATCCGATGCAAAACAGCATCAATACTAGCTGTAAATTGGCTGGGATGAGGCTGTTTCTTGGCTCTGCTGCCCGGACGTGCTGGTGCCTGTTGATTTAGAATGTGCCGGCTTCTTGGTAGTTGCTGTACCTGTTTTTTTTTTAAATTTCAGATCTGATTTTTCGCTTTTTGGTTACAGGGGTTGGAATGCGGGTTATAATTTTCAACTTCTGTTGTTTTTTCTTTTTTTGAACGTTAGCCTTCTAGAGGCTGTTTTGTACCTTTGGATGTACTCGTTGCTCGGGTATGGCCCCAACCGGTTATGTTTTATCCCCAAGTCAAATTACTTGGCGATAAAACATCGAATTTGTAATTTTTTCTCCCTTTAATCCAAAATACTTGCTTACCAAAAAAAAAAAAAAACCAGCAGGCCAGCAGCAAAGGAAAATGATACAGCTTTTCCAGGTCAGCGAGTTCTCCAACGTAGCCTGAAAACCTCCCAGCAAATGATTCTGCAACTTATAACAGGAGTAGATCAGTAAACCAACCAATAGGTGGAGCATGAACAACAGACACCAAAGAACACCGCTAACTTCAGGAGCCCAAATCAGACAATGCAACTTCCATAACAGAAAACAGCAAAGCTGATT
This sequence comes from Nepenthes gracilis, assembly GCA_033239525.1. Classification (NCBI taxonomy): domain Eukaryota; kingdom Viridiplantae; phylum Streptophyta; class Magnoliopsida; order Caryophyllales; family Nepenthaceae; genus Nepenthes; species Nepenthes gracilis. Next base: position 13,895,260 of record BSYO01000003.1, on the reverse strand, counting down.
AGCTCCAGCCACCCCATCAGCATAGCCTAAGAGCCAGAAGTGCCCCTGGATTTTTTAGAGGCAGCTTTTTTCTTTTTCCTAGACTTTGAAGTCATCCAAAGATCATAATCTATGCCCCGCATTTCATCTTCCTCACTGAAAGAGGTATTCAAAGAATAACTCTTGGAAATCCTTTTGATAGAACTGGGAGTAAGATCAAAATCATCAACAACAAAAGGATGGTGATTATGCTCGGTATCAGCAACACCCAACTGGGAAGGCAGAGTTGCCTGATTATCAGGCAGAGAGTCCCGGCATCCACAGGGTGAAGCTGCCACCTTGGGATTGGATCACCTGAATGGCTACAAGCGTCCAACGGGGCTATTAACCTAGCAGAGGCAAGGGAATTTTGATCAGCATGTGCCGAGGGGGGCAATTTGGAGTTTGCACACTCACAATACCAGGATCATGGCCAGTGTCAATGAGATTATGCTCAATACCAGAATCAAGCAAGGCATCCTCACAAGCAATAGGGACCTAGGAAGATTGGCCCAGAGCAGCAGCCCGATCTTCATCAGTGATTGGAAAGAGGCGGACACAACTGCTGGGCAGGGGACGATTGAGACCCCTCCTCACAATCTCTGTGAAAGAAGGATGCTGCACTGGTTTATTGGCAGAAAGATGGAAAGAGCCCTGTTCAGAAAATCCACCTTCAGGAAAACAGGGCTTGGTCTGCCCCCAGGAACCATCCTCAGTAGGGACCACCTGCATAGGCACCTCACCACTAGATGGGACCAGAACATCCCCAGCACATGGGTAGTGACATGGTTCTTCAACGGCCAAAATAACCTCACAAAGAGGAGGATGGGGAATCATCAAGTTCCCATAGGAAGACCTCTCCACCAAACCATCACATGATTTCACTTCCTTCTCCTTAGACGCATCCAAGGAGCTCCTAGAAGAAGCCTCTTCAATGAGGGTTGGGGATGGAAGAGTCTCCTTAGACTCCATACTTACCAAAAAAAAAAAAAAATCCTTAGACTCCACAGGATCAATGACCGCACAAGACATAGTTTCATCAAGCTGATGGTCATTAGGGGCCGGATGGCTAGGAGACCCTTGATCAACAGGGCTAGTACACCCAGGTCGAAGGCTTACAATTTTGGAACGACACTTGGTTTCAACATGGCCAACAAGGTGGCAATATCCACACCGAATCGGCTTCCAATAATATTCCACATTAACCAAGATGGAATCAGATTCAGGATTTTGTTGAATGGCAATGCAGTTGGGGAAGGGGTCATCCACACCAACTTCAATACAAATTTTTGCAAAGGATACATTTTCCATGCGTGCAGTTCGGGAATCAAGTTGCAACGGGACCCCAATGGCACTTGCAACCCAGCTTAATCCAGTGGGAGTCCAGAATTGAATCGGGAGATTAGATAACTTAATCCAGATTGGATATCTTTTATGTTCATCCTTCGTCAACACCAAACCCGGAGCCCAGCGTTTGAGGAAAATGGCTTTCCCAGAGAACAGCCAAGGACCAGACCGGAGGCAGTGTTCCATCATCTCCCGGGATGAGAAACGGAAGAAGAAAAAGCCATCATCGTTGCTGGCAACATGCTTGAGGCCAAATCTAGCCCACAATTTCCTGGCAATGGCCTTGACAGCCAGGAAATGCGGGTGTGAATCGAGAAAATGTCCAACCAAGGTGAAGCCCCAGAACAGGTCGCCTTGGTCGATCACATCAGACAGGGGGAAATGGTGGATGATTCACCATTGAGCATTTGGGGGGGTAGTATGTCAGTTCTGAACACATACCATCCGAAACCTTCTAGAGGACAGTCGTCCAAGCAGGAGGAAGAGGGGCTTCATACACCCGGTCATTGCAATGCTTCTTGGGTTTTGAACGAGACAAGAAGGTAGCATCTGGGGTAGGATGGCGGGAAGCACCATTCTTTGACAGAAGCAGGAACGCTGAAGAAACTCGGCCTAGGGTTTTTGGGGTGGAGATTGACGAGGGAATATGAGAATGGAAAGCGGAGGCCGAATCCTGGACAGGGCAGCTTGGGGCCACTAGGTGACCGGCCATGGCCGGCGGCGGCCAGACGGCACTTACGGGAGCGCCGGCGAACAGAGGACGTCAAACAAAGTTTGAAAATTATAGAGAGAAGTGGGAGCTTCTCTCACATGTTAGCATCTCTTTTGTCTGAGGGCAGCTTGGAGCAAGCCAATGCCGGTTCACTATTTTGCTGATGTTAATGTGAAGCTTGTTTGTTCCCATGATAATGGTTTCTTTGTGGAGTTGCAAACTCTACCTTGGTGAATGAAATGGAAGATTAGAGAGAGAAGCTCTCGCTTCTCTCTTCCATTTTCAAATTTCATTTTGAAATTTGAATCTCGGCGCTGCGGCGCTCCTCATCTGGCCGGGCGGCACCAGTGCCGGCCACGGCCGGTCTACTGGTTGCCTCGCCCGGCCGCCCCTCTGCCGTCTCTTTGGCTTTAAAGATCTGTCCTGGGTTCGCCGTCTCTCTTCGAGGCTTGACAAGGATGTGGGCTCGTTTGCGTGGCCCTAATCTTTTCGCGCGTCTTGTACGATGCCTTAGGGCGTGGCTTCCTCTGGCTGGGCGGTGTCGGAGCCGGCCATGGCCGGTCTACTGGCTGCCCCCTTCGCTTTCTTCTCGGTTCTCTCCTTGGTTTGCGCAAAGGAAAGGCTGGGTTCCTGTTGCTATATGTTGCTTTCATTGGCTCTTGAGCTTCCCGATGGATCTGGCGCTTCCGATTGCCTTTGCTGCCGCCCTGATGTTCCTCTTCCTGAGTATTCTATCCTGTTGGACGGGTTGGGGGATGTCGTGCAGCTCTGGAGCCGAACTGTTAGGCGAGGTACTGAAGAGCTGGCCGAAGTTCTGATTGGGCGATAGATTCCTTTTGGTCGTGGTGAGGGCTTTCCTTTTGCTGATTTCTGATGTGGGTCGGCATCTGGAGCGTCGGATTGCTGAGGTCTCAGTGGGCTACTGTCTCATCTCGAAGGAATTGATGCAGCCGAATGTCCTCTGGTGTTGCTCTGATTGTTCTCTGGCTATGTGTCCCATTTGTGATTGGGTTGGGGGAGCCCGTGTGTTTCTAGATTGGGACATTTCGGCTGAGGGCTGAGTAGCTGGCTGAGGTACTTTTTGGTTACTAAATTTCCTTCTTGTTGAGGTGGTGCCCTGTCTGTTCGCTGCTTTATTGTAGTGAGATTGTGTTGCAGTCCATTGGATTGCTGTTGTCTGGCTAATACTGCCAGTTTGTTGCTGTTGTTGCTTTGCAACAATTCTACTTGGGCTGCAATGGATGATGATCCTTCGTTAGCTGATCCCATTGGCCGATGTGTGATGATCCTCTGTTATGCATTGCCTGCTGCCAGGAGTGGCTTAAAATTGGGATCTTGATGTGGGTTTATGATGTCGGGTGTCCCTTTGCTGCTGAAGCTGCGCTTGTGGCTGTAGGCTCATTGGAACGTAGGTTTTGCCCTGTATTCTGCTGAATCTGAGATGTACTCTCTGGAGGAACGTGATACTGCTATGGTCCTTACTGATGCTTGAAGGTTACTGCTTCTGGGGTTGGTGGATCTGCTGCCTATGAGGTTGCCCATTGTTGGTTTCTGGCAATTTCATCATCACTGTTGTGGTTAATCAGATGCCCCTGTGATGGACTTTCTGTCCTGATGTGGCTACCATCTCTGTTGGTTGTAACGTTTGTGTGCATTAGTAGCTACCGTGTGCTTTGGTTCTGGAAAGATTGCATCCTGCTGGATGTAATGTTTGGGGCGGCAGCCTTGTGGTGTGCCCTTGCTGGTTGAATTCGATGCTGGTATTTGGGGTGGGTGTGATGCAGCTGCCTGTTGCTCCTGCTGGTGGAATTCTAGGGGTGCCTCTAGGATGCTGGCAATTTTTGTTTTGATGTAGTAGTTGGATGGTGCTCCTAATGCTGGAAGTGGAAACAGCTGCTGTTGCATCTTTCATTGCTGGTGCAGTTTTGCCTGCCATTTGTTGCTGCATTCGGATGCTGTCCTGCTGCTGGCGGCGTTGAATTTTGGCCCTATGCTGTAGGGTGCCATTTTTGTTGCTGGTGCCATATGCTGGTGGGCGTTGGCTTTGCTACTAATGACTTAACCTGGTTGGCTGAATAGGCTCTGATGGTTTTTGGCATGCTTGGAGGAGGATTGGAAGTATGATGCTAATCTGTTGGGATCTCCTGGACTGTCAACTGCTGATGAGTTTTGTAGGCGCTGGGGTGGCGAGCGTGATGCAGTAGTATATTGCTTCATGCTGTTGGAATACCTGGGGTGCAGATAGGCTGTGGGTAGCTTGTTTTGTTGTTGCAATTGCTATGGGGCTACCGGATGTGGTTGATCCTGTTTGTCTCAGGAGTAACAGATTTTGAATCTGATTATGTAAAATGACTATGTTCATTTTCTATGTTCTGTTAGAGTGCTTCTCTTAGGAGTTTTTTTTTTTTTGAGTTTTTCTCAATGTACCAGTTGCTCGGGGTATGCCCCAGCGTCTTATGTTCTAACTCCAAGTCAAAATTTGGAGTTATAACATAGTTTTTTATAAATTTTTCTCCCTATAATCCAAAATACACACTTACTTACCAAAAAAAAAAAAACTCTACCTTGGTGAGTCCCTGATAGTGTTTCTCTGCCACAGCTACTGTTGAAGGTGGATCGGGCTTTAGCTGTTGCTGGGTTCAACGGCGTCCCTCTTGTCATTGCTGAGCCCATTCTGTGCTCTATGCTGATTTGTTGTTGCGTTAGATGCAGCAGGTTTGTGGATATGCCGTCTGCTGGTATGTTGGTTGATGCCTTGGATTTAATGCTTTTGCTGTTATGGGGATGGGCAGGTTTGCTGATATGGTTGGCTGTTGGGTCGGTTTTGGCTGGCTCTCTGTCTGCTGTTGTAACAGTGTAGCTTGACTGCTTATTGAGTCTGGTTCCTGTGTTTGCAGTTTACCTGGCTACAGGCCAGCTACTGAAGGTGATTGCCCCTTCTCTGATTGAGACTGCCGTATGGCTGCTGAGGGCTTGTGTTGTGGTAATGGAGCTACTTTGCTGTGGTGATGTGGCTGTCACTACATTGGCCGGGTCTTCGCTGATGTAAATGTGAAGATTGATTGTTCCCTTGACAAAGGTCTTTGTTAGTGGAGCTGCTAACTCTACCTTTCTAAGTACCTGGTAGTGTACTCTGCCTCAGCTGTTGTTGATGGTGGATCGGCTTTAGCTGCTGCTGGGTTCAACTGCTTCGCTCCTGTCATTGCTGAGCCCATTATGTGCTCTCTGCTGATATGTTGTTGCGTTAGATGCAGCAGGTGTTAGGATAGGTTGTCTGCTGTGATGTTGGCTGTTGCCTTGGATACAATGCTTCTGCTGTTATGGGGATCGGCAGTGTTGCTGATGAGGTCGGCTGTTGAAGGTGGATGCTGAGAATGGCTGACACTGTTCACCTTGACTGAATCGGTGGCATGTTTGGAGCGGGTGGCTGGTTCTCATGTGCTACCCGGAACGAATATGAAGATGTGGTTGGAGTTTCCCATTTTGATGCTACTACGGTGGCATTTAAATTTTTTTATTTTTGTTTATTAAAATTGTATGGTCTATCTTGGAAATCTCACCTTGGTGAGGTTTCCCGTAACTCGTTTTCATGATCTTGTTCATGTTTGATGCTCGGGGTATGCCCTAGCTCGTTGTTCTAAGTCAAAGTTGGCAAAACACTTAGAGTTAGAACATCGTTTTTGTAATTTTTATTCCATTTAATTCATTAAACTTACTTAGAAAAAAAAAAAAAAAAGTTGTTGCGATTTTCCGGAATGCCTTTCTGTCTTCTTGCACTGAGTGGTTCTTATCACTTCGGACGGAGGATACAAAAAAAAAAAAATTCATCTCTTGTGGTGGCGGAGTGCTTTTTCTCTATTGGGACGGAGCGCCTTAACTCATGCTTCCGTTGTTCTGGTCCTCACTTTGGACGGAGTTATTTTGGTTGAGCTTTTTTTTTTTGGTAAGTAAGTGTGTATTTTGGATTAAAGGGAGAAAAGAAATTTACAAAACCTATGTTATAACTTCAAGTTTTTTGACAATGGAGTTAGAGCATAAGAAGCTAGGGCATACCCCGAGCACATAGTAGATAAATGCTGGTCCATGCGTATGCATTTGGCGGCCTCTCTGGCCTGGTTGGTGTACTGATTTGCTTTCAATTTTGCTCCTGTTCCTGATGTTGGGAGCTGAAGTTGCTGCTGGTATACTTGGAGGCATGGTGGGAGCCATTTCCGAAGAGGTTCGTTTTTTGCTTGATGCTGATATTGGGGCAGTTTGTGCTCATGTATACTGGGCAGATTGTCCTGTGCTGAAGATGGGACCGGATGCACCGCAAGTGATATGAACAGCTTGGTGCTCCTGCACTGTTGACGCTGTTGTGCAGCTTTTGTGTTATTTTAATTCACATTTTTGTTCTTCTGTTGAACGTTGTTCTCTTAGAGGCTATTTTGGTATTAACTGATATACCGGTTGCTCGGGGTATGCCATAGTATTTTATGTTTTATTTTCAAGTCTAAATACTTGGAGATAAAAATAGCTTTTGTAATTTTTTCTCCCGTTAATCCAAAATACTTACTTACCAAAAAAAAAACCCCGAGCACATAGTACAACAGAGTATAACTCAAAAACCTCTAAGAGGAACAATCTAAAAGACCGAAAATGAACAGAGTCATTTTACATAATCAAAAACTAAATGCACCCCATGTATTTCAGCAGTTGGAAGCAACACGCAATATCGCTCCAACGCAGCAGGAAATCAGCAGAAGCTACACTAGCATATGGCACAGCATGAGCAAGGACATTCCATCTTCAAGCAGGCCAAGTAAAGCATCAGCACCAGCCAATGGTACCAGCAGCAAAAGAGGCCACCCAGCCATTCGCAGCATCCACCATCATCAGCCTGCCTGATCAGCATCGAGCCATCAGAAGAGGGCCAACAACAAAATCCTTGGATGCCTCATCAGCATCCAACGGCCAGACCACCAGCTTTCATGCTTCCAAATCATTGGACCAACATAGGACCAACATCAAAATCCTTGATTCCAGCAATCACCCGCAGCTGGTGAGGGGAGCTGTTAAACAGCCAATCACACCTTCAGCAGGGGAACTGTATGATGCCAGCAACCAGCAGCTATCCAGCACCAGTCAACAGCAGGAACACAATCCAAAACTTCCACAGCAGTTAGCCAGATGAGCAGCCCACAATCCAGTTAAGGACATTCGGACAGCACAGCATTCAGCAACTGCATCTGAGCCAAACTGATAGCCTTCATCAACAATAAGCTGGAGACAGCAATTGTGAAAGGCCAGCATAATACCAGTACCATGGGCACCAACAGCTGCTGCCATTCACCCATCGGCATCAACCAACAGCAACACAAATCAGCCACCAGGGGTTCAGCGCAACACATCTTAACCAAACAGCTTCAGGCCCAAATGGGAATCAGCCAAAACAGCAACGGTCAGCAGCGCCTCACTGAAGCCCCAAAGCAGACAATGCACCAGCAGCCTACCTCAACAGAACCAACAAAGCCCAGATCATACAATGATCACTAGGCAACGGTAGCAGAGCACCACCAATCACAGCCCTGCTGAGACAAACCACAACAAAGCCGCCTGCATCCACTACCCCAATTGCAAGCAGCAGTTGCATCTGCCATTCAGCCACAACTGGCAGCAGGCAATGCATAACAGCATATTATCACAAACCGGCCAAAAGGATCAGCCAACGAAGGAACATCATCCAATGCAGTCCAAACAGAACTGTTGCAAAGCAACAACAGGAACAAACTGGCAGGATTAACCAGACAACAGCAATCCAAGGGACTGCAACTCAATCGCACTACATTTTAGCAGCGGACAGACAGGGCACCACCTCATCAAGAAGGAAATTTAGCAACCAAAAAGTACCTCAGCCAGCTTAGCAGCCCTCATCCTAAGTGTCCCGATCCAGAAAACACACGAGCTCCCCCAACCCAACCAACAAGAGGGACACACTGCCAGACAACAAACAGAGCAACGCCACAGGACATTCGGCTGCAGCAATTCCATCGAGATGAGACAGCAGCCCACAGAGACCTCAGCAATCCGAAGTTCTAGATGCCAACCCACATCAGAAATCACCAAAAAGAAAGCCCTCACCGCAACCTAAAGGAAACTATCGCCCAATCAGAGCTTTGGCAAGCTCTATCAGGGCGGCAGCAAAGGCAATCGGACGAGCCAGGACCTTCAGGAAGCTCAGGAGCCGACAAAATCTACATACAGCGATGCAAACGAAGAAAAACAGAAGCACCGGGAACTCATCCTTTCCTTTGCGCAAACTGAGGAGAGAACCGAGAAGAAGGCGAGGGGGGTAGCCAGGAGACCGGCCAAGGCCGACTCCGACACCGCCCAGCCAGAGGAACCAATACCCTAAGGCATCGCACAAGACGAATGAAGAGAATAGGGCCACGCAAACGAGCCCACATCCTTGACAAGCCTCGAAGAGAGACGGCGGACCAGGATAGATCTTCGAAGTCGAAGGAGACAGAGGGGCGGCCGGGCGAGGCAACCAGGGGACCGGCCGTGGCCGGTGCCGGTGCCGCCCGGCCAGATGAGGAGCGCCGCAGCGCCGAGATTTAAATTTCAAAATGGAATTTAAACTGTGTTAAGGGTAAGCTTTTTATAGTGACTGGCCCCACCGCACTCGTGGCCCCATAACCCAGAAATCCCTTGCGGGATTTTTTGGGAGGCACAATACCACTTGATGCTTCCGTGGGGAATCGAACCCGGGTGGGGGAGGCGCACATCCGTGCGTTTAACCACCCCGCCAACTCCCACTTCGGCAGTTATTTTGGTTGAGCTTCCGGAGTATTGCTGCGATTTTTTGGAGTTCCTTTTGTCTTCTTGGATTGAGTGGTTCTTATCACTTCGGACGAACAAAAAAAAAATCTTTCCTGTGAAGGCGGAGTGACTCCTCTCGCTTGGGATGGAGATTATTTGGTTGAGCTTCCAGAGTGTTGTTGCGATTTTCTGGAGTGCCTTATTGTCTTCTTGGACGGAGTGGTTCTTATCAATTCAGACGGAGGGAAAAAAAATTCATCTCTTGTGGTGGCGGAGTGCTTTTTCTTTCTTGGGACGGAGCGCCTTAACTCATGCTTCCGTTGTTCTGGTCCTCACTTTGGACGGAGTGGCCTTGATTTAGATTCCGTTGTTCATGCGCCCGTTATCCGGAGTGGCTTTTTGTCTCCTTGGATGGAGCGGCTCGGTTGCAATTGAGGCACTGCAGCAATCTGGCAGTCTGAGTGCATTGTTGATTCCGGAGTGCTTTGGATGGAGTGGCCTTGCAGAATCCGGAGTGCTTTGTTCTGGAGGCCGGAGTACAATGGAGATGCCGATGTGCATTGGACGGAGTACATTGGATCTCTTTCGTTGTGGGGCGGAGTGGAATAGGGTGCAGATTCTAGATTTACTGATTCTGTACCTTGGTGGCAAGATGATGCTGGGGCTCCTTTTAGAGAGAGAATCTCTCTCTTCTCTCCTCGATTTCAAATTCAAAATCCCTCCTGTTGCCCGTTCTGCTCTGGCGACGTCGCCGCTGGCCATGGCCGGCCTCATGGGGGCTCTCCTTGTCCCGGTCTCAGTTCCCGCTACCCCCGGTCCTCCGGTTCCTTCTACCCCTTGTCTGCCAGCGAGGAGCTGTTTGGAGCGCGAGACTTTTTGGCTCTTCCCGTTAAACCTCTGGCCTCCCCAAATGGCCCGGATGCCGGTTTCTTATCGCAGGTAGTGGCCGTGGATACCGGTTTCTGTATCCCATCGACAACGGTTTCCCCATCCCACCACCTTTCTGAAGAATCTGGAGTTCTCTGTTGTGGTCTGACGCTTTCGAATGCAAAGTCTACTGAGGCCAAGGTATCCCCTAAATCTGTTCATGATAATGGCTCGTCTTTAAAACCTGGTTCCGTCCATGCTTCTGCAAAATCATGGGCTCAAGTCGTCGTGGGCAAGGGTCCCCGATCCTTTGCCTCTCTCAAATTTTTTCCTCCCTGTTCTGAGTATGACTTCGACAACCCAACCTTACCTCCTGCTGAAGTTGTGCAGCAATGCTCCGAAATTTGGGGCTCCACTTTAGTGGGTTGCTTCCCTGGAAAACCTCCCCACTATTCGGCGGTCAATGGCATCGCCCGAAGAATTTGGGATAGGTTTGGGTTACGGCACGTTGCTATCAATGGAATTGGTTTGTATTTTTTTCAATTTGACTCCGTATCTCTCCTGGAGGAATGCCTGACTAGAGGTCCCTGGGCTTTTAAAAAGTCGCCTATCTTCCTTAAGAGATGGTCTCCAGGCATGAGCTTGGACCCTGAATCTCTTATGTCGGTCCCTGAGTGGATTTCGTTGTCTAACGTCCCTATAGAATTCTGGACTCCAATGGGGTTAAGTTGGATTGCTAGTAGGATTGGCAAACCAATCCTGTGTGATCCCCAAACTGCCACTATGCATCGGGTGCATGTGGCCAGAGTTTGTGTTGAGTTGAAAATGGATGATCCTCGACCAGCAAAGATCAGGATTCTGTCGTTTGATGCTGCACCTTCCAGGGTGGTTGAGGTTGATGTTGCTTATCACTCAAAGACGACTGTTAAAAGCATTCAAAGCAGGTTGAAGAGGCCTGCAGTCATGCCTAAGGCCCCGTTTCCTGATGCTGCTGGGGTTAAACCTACATCTCCTGTTATGGGGTTCCCAGATGGAAAGGTTGATACCTCTCCTGATCGGGGTAAGGAAGATATGTTTCAGCAGAATTGTTGTTCTGCTTTGAAGCCTAATGGTTGCCTGCTCGAATGCAGTCCCCAACAGTGCTGCTCTGTATTGGAGGCTGTGGGTCTGAAGCCTGAGCAACATTCTTCTTCGATGGCACTGGATGACAATGAGGCTGGTCTTGGGGCTTCCTCTTCGTTTCCTATGGTTTCTGTCCTTCCTGAGATTAACATTATGCTGAGGCCCGATTCTGCCCCTTTATTAGGGCCTTCTACCGGTTCTAATGGAGTTGCTGCAGACGTTAAGGGGGTGGCTTCAGCCCTTTGGGACCCGGCATTAGTTGGGATGGACTGTGGCCGGGTTGATCAATCAGTCACAGTTGCTAATAATCTCGGGGTTTTGAAGGTGCTTGCACCCCTGCCGGTCTTGTCTGGAAGGATTAAGGGGCCTGAGGTAGACTCATCTCTGATGAGGTCTGAATGCTCTGTAGAGGGGCACATTTTGACCGTCCCTGAATTGGGTGCTGGCCCCTTTCTGCTGATACTTCTAGTGCTCCTGGCTGTTCTAATGTTGATGAGGAGCTACTGAATGTTGTGGTTTGTGTGTCCGGGGACTGTTATGTGGATCCTGAGGTGCAAATCGACTTAGATTCCATACAGCAGTTTGCTGTGCCTCTGCCTGTTGCTGGAGTCTCTGATGAAAGCGGTGAGGTGGTTTCGCCTCCTAATTTGTCAGTTGAAATTGATCCTGAGTTTACTCCCGATTCTATCTCTCGGATTGCCCGGAAATATGGATTGAAGCATTCTGATTCAGCTGGACGGGCCTTTCCTCGCCCTTGTGATCCTTTGGATGTAAATCCTTCCATTGTGTCATCTGCAGGGCTTGTGGCTGCTGGGAAGGGAGACATGAAGTTGCCGGTCACTAATACTTTTCCGTCCCTTCGGGTTATGGGGGAGGTGCAACATAAAGAATGGAACAGGGCTAGGGCTCGTAGACGCAGATTATAATGATTATACTCGTTTTGCCTGGTGATAGTGCAAGTGGTGGCGTTGGATGCTGAGGATGAACGCCTCGGTGGTAGTCTGTACTGCTTGCTTGGTTATGGCTTGTTGTTTCAATGGGTTTGTCTGGTAGTTTGTGCAGCCGAGTATTGCTTTCCTGCTGAACTCTGGAAGTGTTCATGAGTGCACTTTTCTGCTTGGTGCAGCTGGAGCCTTGGACAAAAGGCTTCATAAATTTTGGTTTTTTTCAGCCGAAGAAGGTGCTGCTAGATTTGTTGCTGAAGCAATCTGCTGTCACAGGATGTGGCCACTGTATGCTGCTGATTATGTGATTCAGGGGTTACCCTTGCATCTGCAAATTGCTGCTGTGTTTTTTTCTGTTGCAGCCCCCTTTGATAATTTTTGCTGATTGTATTGCATGTAATCCAGCTTTTTGTTTTGTTGGTTTCTGATATTGTTTCAAAGTGCTCGGGGCATGCCCTAGTGGTTTTGATTTATCCCTAAGTCAGAAAAACACTTGGAGATAAATCATTTCTTGTAAAATTTTTTCTCCCATTAATCCAAATCACTTACTTACCAAAAAAGAAAAAAAAATCCTTTTAGTAATGTCCTTGTTGAATCCGTTTTTGAGGTTTGTTTATGTTGTCTGACTGGAATGCATACGGTCGGTTTAGACTTTTTTTTTGGTAAGTTTAGACTTTTTTTTGTCTTAATTTCCCCTGCTCTTCTTCGTTGTCCCGCCTTCCCGGCTTTTTGCCGGCGCCCATGGCGCTGGAGAACCAGCCTGTCACTGTTTCCCCTTCTCTTGTAGACCTCTCCTCCCCCCCCTCTCCTCTCCGGCTAAGTCCAGCTCCCTTCCATCTGCTACCCCTTTGTCCCCTGTTTCAAACCCGTTCCCTCCTCTGCGCGGTGGCCTTCAGATATCTGCCTCCGGCCCGATGCTGCTTTTTTGGCTAATGCTAGGGCCTTGGATGCGTTGGTTTCTCGTTCGCCTGGGGTATCGTTGGCGCCATCCTTGTCGGCCTCCTCTGGAGGGCTTGTAAGTTCGGATGTGGGTTCTGGTTCAGTCATGGTTGGCCCTGAATGTGTTAAGTATGATGCCCCGCCCGCGAAATCTGATATTGTCAAGCCATCTAATGTGTCTTGGTCTCGAGTTGTCCAGGGTAAAGATCATGCCCCTGATATTGAACTCAAATTCTTTCCTCCTGACTCAGTTGATGGCAAAGTGGTCACCATTTCCCCGCCGTCGGATGTTGTCAAGCAAAGTTTAGATGTCTGGGGGGCAACTTTAGTGGGGTATTTCCTGGACAAGCCTTTACATTTTCAGGTGGTAAATGCTTTTGCTCGTAAAATCTGGGAGCATTTTAATGTTCGTCATGTTGCAGGTAATGAGCAGGGGTTTTTCTTTTTTAGGTTTAACTCTGATGCCCAGTTAGATTCATGCCTCGCAAATGGTCCATGGACACTTGGGGGGAAACAAATTTTTCTAAAGAAATGGGTCCCAGGTATGGTATTGTCAAAAGAGACCCCTAAAACTATTCCGATTTGGATTACTCTATATAATGTACCTGTTGAATACTGGACTCCGCTGGGACTTAGCTGGATAGCTAGTGCGGTTGGCAAACCGATTCAGCTTGATTCTAATACTGCTTATATGGATCGTATGCAATTTGCCCGGGTTTGTGTTGAAGTTGAGCCGGGAGTCACCTTACCTGATAAAATCAGGTTAAAAACCAGTACTTCCGAGGGGGCTGATCTGGAGTTGAGTACTGAGGTTACAATTGAATATCAATGGAAACTGGTGCGATGTAGTACTTGTCGAACAGTGGGCCATTCATATTGCCAAACGAAGAAAAAAAAAACCGAAGGTGTATATGGCCACAGGCAGGATGCTACCGATCACCTCGTCTCTGCCTGGTCATACTACAAAGAACCCATCATCACCAAGGAGGTTGTTAAGGCTATTTTTGCTGCTATGTCCACGTCCAACTCCTTTGAGATTCTTCCTGTGAAGGATGATTTGTCACATCTGGGGAAGTCAGCCACTCAGATTGCAGTTCACTCGGCAGTGGAGGTTTTGGACGGACGGGAACATCATGACGCTGGTAATTCAAGGGCAGAGCCTGCCTCCCCGGGGTCTTCTCATTACAATGTATCGGATGAAGTGATTGTGACTAATAAAGATTCAAGTGCATCTCAACCGTCACAGATATGTCAAGACGAATCGGGTTGCAAATATGTGTAGCCTTCTCTCCTCGTTGCAGTTGGGTGAGTGCTGGCCCTGATGTTTTCCCTGGATTGCTGTGTGCTACTTGCTGAAGGAAGTTGCACATCTGTCCTTCGTGATGCTAAGGAATGCGGCGATGTAAAGACAGCGCATTTGAAAGAGAACTGATACCAAATGGTTGCTCTTGGAGCCAGATGCAGGGGATGGGGGATCAGGTTGCTGATGCGATGGAAATAGCTTGTTGTGGATGGAATAACTGGTTCTCTCCGTGTTAGTGTGCCTACGGGATTTTTGGCCTTGCCAGTTTTTTGTTGTCGGCCGTTGATGGAAGCTACTGTTTGCTGATGTTTTTCACGGTAGCTACTATTGGTGGACGACAACTTCCTGGCTCTTGGTTTTCCTGGTGCTATGCTGGGCGCTGGTCGTGTGATGGTTCATGACTGCTGGGTGTAAAGAGTGGAAATTTCTGTTCTGGTTTGTTCTGTGCTGGATTGATTATCTTCAGCTAGCTCGATTCTTATTTGCTGTTGCTGCTGATAGCTAAGTGCTTGGTTTATTCTACTGCTTTCATGGAATGATGTAAGCTGGATTGAATTTCTCCCTATTGTGTGAGAACTTCTGGTTTGGCTTGCTGATTCTGCAGGAGGAGGGAGTTCATGTGCTGGGCTGCTACTGCATTTGGTTGAATATGCTATGGGCTCACTTGCTGGGAGTGCTGCCGCTTCCTCTTGCTGACTTTTGATGCAGCTGCTGGCTTGATTGTCCATCATGTGATGTTATGGCTCATGATTTCGATACTGTGCTGGTGGCTGTACTGCTGAAGCAGTAGTACTTCAGCTCACTGCTGAAGTGTGCAGAGTCGCAGTTCCAGAATATATGGCAAGATGCTGTAATGTTATGTGCAATGCTGTACTTGGCTGTGGCTGAGTTATGCTTATGTGATGTATTTCCTGAAGCCAGAGGTTGTGATTTTGTGCTGCTGGGCCATCTGTCGATCAGGATTCTTGTTGCGCTTGAGATAGAGTCTAGATGGTGGATATTGCTGCTGTTGATTAGTTGATTCTGGCCGGGAGGGGCGTAGCTGGTGCTGAAACTATTGCTGATGCTGCTTTTTATGTTGCTGTTATTTGTTTTGATTCCCATTGTTTTTTTTTTGTAAGTAAGTATTTTGGATTAATGGGAGAAAAATTACACAAGCTATGTTTTATCTCCAAGTATTTTGACTAGGATTTAAAACATAAAGTGTTAGGGCATTCCCCGAGCAGCTGGTACATAAAAAACAATAAAAGAGGTCCTCCAGGAGGACAGCGGTCAAAAGAAACGACAAAATATGACCATTGTCGAAATTTGCAAAGGGTCCAAATCGGAACCCTGAGTTCAAAAACTGCAATTGATAAGACAGCTTAGCCAATCTCGACCTTGAAGCCTAATCAATCTCCGAACCACAAAACCAAAACGGCACTTGCGACTCAAATCGAAATCGGCACCAGGGCCACAAATCCAAATCGGCTTTGTGCTGCAAAGCCAAATTGGCATTATTCATGTAAGGCTAAAACGGCAAAGTCAAACCGGGCCCTAATGCACATATCAGAATCGGCCCATGTGCATGCACACTGAAACCGGCTCCCTTGCACAAGACAAGATCAGCCCAAAAGCAAGAAACCGGCAGTTGTGATGAACTTCGAAAACGGCATTTTACCAGAAGCAGGAAAACGAAATCGACATATGGGCTTCAGCAGCAAATCGGCCAATAGGCACAGATTTCAAATCGGCATATGGGCAACCGGCAAACGAAATCGGCCAATTTGAAATTGGAATACGAAATCGGCAAATGGGCTTAGCAGCAAATCGGCTAATATGCACCACTTCCAAATCGCCATATGGGCAATTGAAATCGGCCACTGTTAGGCGCTGCCTATCACTACACCCATCCGCAGCTGCCAATCCAAACCAGCAAACAGAAATTCGCAACCATCCTTTTTTTTTTGGTAAGTAAGTATTTTGGATTATAGGGAGAAAAAATTACAAAAGCTATGTTTTTGCTCCAAGTATTTTGACTTGGAATAAAAACATAGAGAGTTAGGCATTACCCCGAGCAAACGGTACAACAGATTATACCAAAAAAGCCTCTGAGAGGACAACGTTAAACAAAAGACAACAAATGTAATCTGAAATTACACATAAGCAGATACACAATCATTAACATAGTAGGCTCATCTTGCACATGCAATGCAACCGGATCCGGGTTCAGCGCTGGACAAACTGGTAATTGCCCAATATACACAAACTGGATGCGGCCAGCAAAACTCAAAGCCTCACATCTTCAACTCCATTTAACTGCCCATGCTTCAGAAAAGAACAGCCCACGGGTATATCATCAACGCATCAGCAGCAGTACTCCAGAAAAATCAGCATTACACAGCAACAGCAGTGCCAGCAAAACTAACAGCAGAAGCTGCTCCTTTCAGCCAGCCTCATTATCAAACTGGCATCCACCACACATGCATCAAAGACAAATTGGATACAGGGTATCAAGCATGCCCCAGAAGCCATCAGCACGGGATAAATTCAGCCAGCCCCAGCATCAGCAGAAGACAGTACAGCAGCTCAATTGCTACTTCTTCTGCATCAGCATTCAAAGACAGCAGGTCAATTCAAGAGCAAAGTGAGCGATCCTGGCTGCTCTTCACAGCAGATTCAAAAACAATTAGCAGTTCCAATTCATAGCCATAGTTACTGCACGCATATACCAGCCAGCAGCATAACTCCAGCAAGCATCCACCATTGGCTCATACGAACCAAATGAAAACAGCATCCATGTCCCAATGTTCCACACCAATTCAAATCTGGGAGCGAGTGAGGGGAAAAACTGGAATGCTCAAATTCCAAAAACAGCACCCAGGCCTCACACAATGCATCCAAAGAATCCAACAGCAAGAAAACAAAATGGATCAGATCAACAAACCCCCATATACGCAGAAGGGTCATCATCTAATCCAGCACTTGCACTCAAAAGAGACCAGGGCCAACTGGTCAATAGCACAAGTGCTGAAGTCAACAATGCCAAATATCCACAAGACCTATAATCAACATCACACCGTCAACAGCACATTACAACGTTATACCCGAACCTCCTCAAGTAGCCGGAACAGCTACTGCAGGTTTTCATGTTTTATGAGACCGGGCTTTCTTGGGTGCAGAGTTACGTCATCGGGGCATTCGATGCCACCCATTTACAGCCTGCCTAGCGAATAGCTCATCTTCACGCCGACGGTCACGATGCTCCAAATGGAACACTGCCGAGAAGGCACGGGACACTGAATCAGAATCCATATCACCATCAACCGGAACCACAGAGGACAGAGCAGGGACACTTTCACGGCCAGGTTCACTGGGGAGCATTTGTTCAGACACAATAACCTCAGAGACCACCGCCGAGCAAACTGGAAGATTGACTTCCAATGGGTCACATAAGGTAGGGGTGATTCGACCATCTGGATTGAAATGATTCAAGCCATATTTCCGAGCAACCCGAGAGATAGAATCAGGAGTAACTTCGGGATTAATCTCAGCGGACGCACCAGGAGCAACAGGTGAGGAAACAGGGGGCAACACCAAATCGGCTGCTGGCACCACTGGGGGGGCGTCATTAGCAAAGAGGGGATCACAACAGGGATTCACTGCAGAATCAACCTCACAGCACTCAGCATGGACAACAACATGTAGAGACACTGGAATCTGTAATTTGGAATCAGAGGGTTTCACCTCATCCATTACACTGGGTAAAGCCCTGGATACACAACCAGCTTCAACTAGAACCACAGCATCTACATTAGAGATACTGGGAAAAGCACAAGCGATGATAGCATCCACATTAGAAACGGCCGACCTGCTTCCAACTAAAGATGAGTCAGCCTCAAAACCCTCAGCCCTTCTAGACATTGCCAGCAGGGGTGAGAGTTCCTCCAAACTCTCGGAATATACAGAATCTGGGACCGATTGCTCAACACGGCCATTTTCCTTGACCACTATAACCAGATCCTTAGTGGCATGAACCACCTCCATCGAGTCAGCTGTAACACCCTCAGAACCAGAATTAAGTCCTGAAAAAGAGTCAACATCGTGCCTCAGCTTCAATTCAATCTCAGGTTGGACAGAAGCCAAAGGACACGAAGGGGATGATTCGGCTCCAATCACAACACCATATGATTCCATTGGCGGAGAAGAAATTTTCTGCTTAGCCTTCGGATCCTCTGCCACCAACCCAGAGCTGCTCTGTTTGGATTTGCAGTCAATCAAGCATCCATTAGGCTTCCAATGATAGATTACCTCCACCTCTGCTGTCCATGAAGACATCCCATTGTTGGAGCTATGTTGCTGTGGGTTGTTGATATATTATGGGTCCCCATGATTGATAGACTGGTTCATGACTTGATCATTTTGCTCTGTTGGCCAGAGGTGTTCTCCAGGTTGCGCGGCACTGTAGATTGGATAAGGCTGGATCCTCTGTGTGCTGCAATCTGTTAAGTTGGTTCGCTTGATCGATGGCATCCTTTTTATCTCAAATTTTTGATGCTGCAAACTTTGAGGTCTCACTGCTTCCGCGCTGAAGCATCTGATCCTGTTGCCATGCCGTCCAAGCTGACTGTGTGGAGAAGCATAAGTTACAGTGTCCTACGCTTTGTTAGTGCCTTTGTTGAGATTTGCAAACAGGACGGCAGCCTTTGTCTTCCCCCGGGTGTTGATAAAAAGTTCGTGGTCAGATCTCTGTGATGTGGGCTGGTGGCGGTATAGCTGGGTCAATCTACATTTGGTGGTGTGGAGTGGGTTGAAGTCTGATTCATGTGGTGTGGACCTGTTTGCTATATACTGATGTATTGGATTGAGATGTTATCGGTTTAATGGATTGTTGTTTTTGAGGCGTTGTTTTACTGGTACCATATTGCTGTTGCCTTATTCTTGCTCCTTCCAGTTGACCACTGAACCATGCTGTTTCTGTTTTGGGTCTGCTGTCCTTTGTCTGCTTGCTGAGGGTGCAGGTGTGATGGGTTGCTGCAGTCTGTCCACAGGTGGTTGGGTTGGTACTCTGCTCGTGCTCTGGCTACTAATACTGGTTACCGGTGGTAGTTGCTGTTTTGATGTTAGCGTTGGGGATAGATGTCTTTGGTTGCTGGTCGGTTGCTGCTTGATCTTGCTTTATGTAGGGGCCTTGCTGCTGATGCAGTTGGATCAGTAGCTCTCTCAATTTGGTTGCTGTTGGCTCTGCCGCTGTTGAAGCTCTCCAAATCAATTGCTGAATTTGTTGAAATTGTTTCTAATTTAGGTGCCCTTTTGTTTGGTTCTCTGAGATGGAACTGCTCCGGAATTTTGGGGTGAAATGCTGCTTCCCAGTGTTTATGGGACTGAATGTGACTTTGAGATTACTGCTGATGATCTCATACCTGTTCAATGTTGGGTTTTTTGGTTGGGCTGTTGCTTACTTGTTCCTGCTCTGGTTAGGTTTGTATTGTCCTGCAATTATTGGGTTTTCTGGTGCCGAGCAGATTGTCCCATCCTTTGGCTGCTGTCTGCTGCTTGCTGAAGCAAGGCGCATTCCACTCTGGCACTTGTTGATGCTGGAGCCATTTGTTGGTGGGGGCTTTGGACTCTGGGGGCAGGTCTTGTAACAAAGAACTAATGCTGAATCTCAGCATGTGTGATTATGAAATGTGCCTTCCTGATGCAAGATGCTGCTGCTGCGTGAAGTTTGCCTACTGTTGAGTTTCTGCATCCTGATGGTTGATGCTGATTTCAACAGTGAGGCTTTGGGATCTTCTGCTACACTGGTGGTCCTTGGCTATGTGGTGCTGCACCTAAATCGGCTGTCTGATTTGCCTGTGGTCCATGTTGGCAAATATGCAGTCGGATGACACCTCCCATGCTGCTGCTGCTATTTTTGGACTGGAGTGACAGTTTCTGGGCTACGCTGTGAGGATGTTTTAGCTTTTTTTTTTTTTAGCACATTGCCGTGGCTGATGGTTGTCTTGTTTGTGCTGCTATTTGCTGCTACAGGGTGATCGAAAGTTGGGGTTCCCGTCGCCTTGTTAAGATTGCTGACAGTTGCTGTGTTCGGGTGATGCCCGTGGTTGGGAATCCCTTCTAATGATGTTAGTCCCACTGATCACCATTCGCTGGTTGTGGCTGCCTCGTATGTGAACGATCTGTTGCTGGCCCCCTTCCTAGGCCGCTTGCAATTCCGGATGTGCAGAATCCAGAGCTTATACATGCTGCTGGTGATTCTGGTGAGAGCTGTGAGGTGGCTTCAGCAGTGAAAACGAGTGCCCCTTGTTAAGACCTCCTAATAATATCTCGCCTAGAGAGAGAAGCTCTCGCTTCTCTCTTCCATTTTCAAATTTCAATTTGAAATTTGAATCTCGTCTTCTGCGGTGCTCATTCTCGAGCCTCATCTGCCGAGCGGCGCCGGAGCCGGCCAAGGCCAGTCTTCTGGCTACTTCCCATGGCCCCTCTCCGTGGCCTTCTCTTCCTCCCGTCGGATCCGGTTCTCAGAAACTGTCCGTGGCGGCACTGAGCCCTTTGGGGTTTCGGGAATGTCCTTCCGCTCAGTCCTCGAATCTCCTTGATTCGGGCCTTGGCTGTGCGCGTCTAATGGCTCTGGTTCCCTATGAGAGTTCATCCGGCCT